>OX438701.1:15674900-16213953 GCA_949316375.1 Mythimna vitellina | reverse complement strand
AGAGCGATGTAGGAGTTTTTCGACCGCATTTTTTAATTTGTTTTTACTATGGTTTAATTAGCTAGGAGATTTTTTTTGTTTCGTCTTATAATTGTGGCAAGTTAAGTGTTTATTAAATATGTAACTAGTAGATATATATGTAACAATCATTAAATAAATAGTATGTTATCAATATCTTAAAAATAAATATTTTGAGGCATGCTATCTATCTAGAAGTTGTAGGCGAGAGGTAAAGGCCCCGACTTACGATTTGTAGGTAGCAGGTTCAAACCCTGCCAGGCGCATTACTTTGTATAATTTATTTCATCCTCACTGCTCTCAAAACGGTGAAAAGAAACATTGTGAGGAAACTAGCACGTCTTAGAACCAAAAATTCGAAGACATGTGACATTTCGTGCGGAAACGACGCCCGGGTGTCGCCACTGTGTGGCCCACCCAGAGGACACGGTAGAGCACACGGTGGAGGTGTGCCCCGGTTGGGCAGAGCAACGCCGTGTCCTCGTGGGGGCAATCGGCGGCGGCGATCTCTCGCGCCGGGCCTTGGTTCAGGCCATGCTCCGGAGCGAGGAGGAGTGGCAGGCGGTCGCCTCCTTCTGCGAAGCAGTAATGCTAGCTAAGGAGGCGGCCGATCGCGTGAGGCAACGGTCCTTACGCTCCAACCGCCGCCAGGATTCCGATCCCGATTTCCGGCCACCGTAGGCACGGGCTTGTAGACAGCGAGCAATGGGTGGCTCGCCGTCGGACCGAGCCCAAGTCGTCGACGGCGCGTATTGTTCCACGCGCGCCTCAAGGAGATGTCAGCAAATCGTAGGGGCCCAGCAGGGTCGAAGCCTACTGGGGCCACGGGTAGTGTGAAAGCGGAACCCGGGGCCCTGGGACGAAGGCAACGAAGGAACAGGAGTGGTTTTTTAGTCAGTAAAAGTCTGACACTATCTCCCGCTCCGCCCAAGAGCGGGGATGTCATTAGGATGATTTTCACAACCAATAAAAAAAAAAAAAAAAAGACATGTGACATTCACCAACACGTACCGGTCCCGCGTGGTGGATTACGGCCTATTCCCTGTCCTAGAGAGGAGGCCTGGGTCCCAACAGTGGGAACATTATAAGGCCGACTATGTTATGCTTTGCTAGCTGTATAATTACACTTTTTTAATAAATTCATTAGACATCAGACATAATATATATACTTAACTAATTATACTACGAGTATACTCACAAACAACTAAACAAATAAAAAACTTAATAGATAGATTTATATACAAACACATTTTGTGCGATATATATTGGCCATTTCGAGTACAATCACATTTCAAAGAATACCTATTAATCGTTATTTTAGGGTTCCGTAGTCAACTACGAACCCTTATAGTTTCGCCAAGTCTGTCTGTCTGTCTGTCCGTCCGTCCGCGGATAATCTCAGTAACCGTTAGCACTACAAAACTGAAATTTGGTACCATTTTTACCATTTGGTATATCAATCACGCCGACAAAGTGATAAAATAAAAACTGGAAACAAATCTTTATTAGGGTCCCCCCTACAAAAATAATCGCTCCAAAATTAAAAAAAAATGTGTTCCCCCTTTAACTTTTGAACCACAAATTTGAAAAATATGAAAAAAATGTCAAAAGTAGAACTTATTATATAAAATTATTTTGAGCTTAATGGCTTGAATAGTTTTTGAAAAGTTGTACATATCTGAACCAATTTTGTAATTTAACCGTATATTCAAGCATTTTTTTAAACTTAGTTTACATATTTTATTATTCTGGACGAATTTTCTTTCAAATAAAAAAAGAATTATTAAAATCGGTTCACAGAATCCAAAATTAACAACAAAAATCCAACTTGAATAACCCGCCTAGTTTGTATAAATTAATAACCCAATTTCCCAAGAGATGGCGCTGTACTTTGGGCTACTTCGCGCTGTTAAGATTTTTCCTGAGTTGATGGGGTCGGGACGGGTATTAGCTATTATATTGTCGAATTGTTCGGTTGGTCTCTCGTTGGCATTGGTGGTATTTGTTCTTGCTCGTTGTCTGTCGTTCATTAACTCTTGAGTGAGGACACTTATTGTGTCGGTTGGGAAACTACGGAACCCTGCACTGAGCGTGGCCCGACACACTCTTGGCTAGTTTTTTTATTATTCGTTATCTTACAAAAAGCTATAAATATTAACAAAATTAAACGATCCTTGTATCTTAATGGGCACTGAATGTGTTAGAGGTCAAAATGGCCGATACGTGCCTTCTATTGAAAACCTGTCACTGGCCGTAAATGTTATTAGTTCGGCAAACATACATGATAATATAGGTAAACGGATACATGCCAGTGATATGGAAATATTCCGATGTTTTAATTATTAATACAAATTGATATAAATGTTTAGATTTGTTGAATTTAGATCAGGTTTTCATCTGGTTGGTTTAGTGGGGTGACGAGAATAGATATAGTATATAATGGCGCCAGTGAATGAAAAGTTGAAAAGTAGCACTTAATGACAAAATACACGCAATTTACTGCTTTTAGCACTAGTGTGAAAAAGTCCGCGAGCTCGCCCCCACAACAATTTATAACATTTTATCGTATCAGGCTGGGCACTAAGTGACCCCCACAAGTTGCCCATTAACCCCCGTTAATTTATATCTTCGTAAGTGTATTGAAAAACGTCGTTTGATACAAGTGGAAATTTCTTCACTTGTATCAAATTGTACTACTAAAATCAAACTTTACTTCCATGTGCGTAATTACAACTCTCATGGACGTTTCTCAGTGGCGCCAACTGGTACAAAAACAGTAGCTCTTATAGTCGAAATGTCAAAAGTATTATGAACCAGATAGATAGATAAAAAGGTAGATATATTCTTTATTTTACACCATAAAAAATTACAGTGTAGGAGCTTAAAATTAATGCGATGTTACAATGGGCGGTCTTATCGCTAAAAGCGATTTTTTACAGACAATGAACGCATGTTGTGTTGTTGTGTGTTGTATGTTGTATGGGTGGTTAATAGTCATCATCAACATCATCTTCCTGCCTTTGTCCCATTTTATTTGGGGTTGACGCAACACGGTTTTTTCTTCCATTCTGTCAACCGCCATGCTAACACAGACGCCCTCTTCTTTCAAAACACTCGTCATAAAATCCATCCATCTTTCCTTTTGCCTGCCTCTTTTTCTCTATCTATACACGGCCCGTGCTCTTGTCGAAAGCTTCGCGTAGCGTTCCACGTGCGTCTTAAAGAGATGTCTGCAAAACTGAAGGTCTCCAGGCCACTCACCCGCGATTTGAACATATTTATTTATTACATACTTCATGCACATAATGGTACAGAGGCGCATTTCCAACAGTCAACCTTTGGGTGAAGCAGAGAAGAATAGTGGTAGGTGCAATAAAAGAGAGAAAAAAAAAAGGTTAATATAAAAAAGATGTACAAATGAATCACAGATACAATACAGTATAGGTAAATGTAATATATACATAATTTAATGAACTAAATATATACAATTAAAAAAAATAAAAACTGGTCCAAATCGACAAACATTAACGTTGTGATACTACTGCCAACTTTTTACGAATATGCTCGCGAACCTCAATCTTGAATCTTAATCGTTTTGTAACTATCCTGACCTCAACATACTGTTAAATAACTATTTAAAAAAACAAGTACGGTACCACAAGAACTGGTAGAAGGAAACAAAATAAAAATAAAAGAGTTAACTAGAAATAATAATATAACCGTGAGTGTATGTGTGTGGTGTGTTGGTGGTCATCATCATCATCATTTCAGCCGAAAGAAGTCCACTGCTGGACATAGGCCTCCCCCAAGCGACGCCACAACGACCGATCCTGTGCGTCTCGCATCCACCGCACTCCCGCGATTCTCACCAGGTCGTCGGTCCACCTTGTGGGAGGCCTTCCAACGCTGCGTTTTCCGGTGCGCGTTGGTGGTAGGTAATGATAATTAATACATTTGAATGTTACTTTATTTTGGCATTCGAGTTGGTGTATCTACAAGAGTTCCACAGATATGAAACTTCTGTATCTTCATTTGTATTTAATGTGCACGACGGTAACCAGTTCCAAGTACTAAAATCTGTCAAGTCCAATGATTCAATGGCCGCTGATTAATATAATGGTGAGACTTCTCAAGCTGTATTCTTAACAAAGTGTTTATGGCCAGTTGTCGAGTGATGGTTTCAATGCTATGTGTCAGTCAATATATTGCTAGCGTTTTCTGTCCCCATGTTTATTTATGCCTATTGATGGAAAACGAATCAACACCAAAATACCTGTTTTGCAACCTTTCTTTTAACTTGTCGTGTTTGTATGTAGGTATATTTTGTTTGAGAAAGTAATATTTCGAGCTCAATTAGAAGTACTTTTTCTGATCCTACGGATTTTTTCTTGTCGATTCATTTCCAATGACAAAGCATTTTAATGACCCCATGACTTCAATGGAGAATGATCTAAGATTAGCTTTAGAGAAAGGAACTCTTAAACGGTCAACAGCACAGATAAGAAATTTTGTGTAAGCATTTAAATAAAGTTTAATTGGCTTCAAAAATGTAGACCTCCACCTATACTAGTTGATTGACTTTAAATAAGGTTGATCTAACACTAAATCAATATTCAGTCGAACGTAAGATATTGATGACTTCTTATCTATTCGATATGGTCCAGGCTGTGTTATGTTTGGGCAAGAGTTGTTATCATCAAATAACAACTCTTGTCCGGATTTTAGTTAATAAAAGTTCACTCTCCCTCACAGAAGTGAACTTTTACTGACGACAAGCTATCTGTGTTCCTTCAGTTGCCGTTTGAGATCTACGGTCTCGATAACTCTTCGATTCTTCTTAAATTCGAACGATTCTGCAGCCTTAGTAACATATTCCAGGCTTTATTTTTGAGGTGATAAATCATCCAAGTACTTTCACGCTCTAGGGTTGGGCGAGAGGGTATTAGACTTTTACTGGCTAATATCCACTTGTGTCCTTCAATTGCTCTTTGCGTTCCAGAAGCACGTTTCCCCTTTAACATCACATCTTTTTGAGGCGCGCTTGGAACACTACGTGCCGTCGACGAGTCGGGCTCAGTTTTTACCAGACGGCTGGACAGCGATCTACCCATTGCTCGTCGTCTGCAAGCCCGCGCAATAGAGTCCAGGTTGGATTAAAATTTTTGACAGCGAAGCCGGATTTAATAGCCGTTCTGTCTCCAATATCTTACACCTGTTTATAAACAACAATCTGGTTTTTCAAGATGTTTTAGGATATTCAACACTTGTTACTATCCGGTACCGACATAAATTACCTCGACGTGACTCCCCGCAGTTTTCGTTTGACAAATTGACCTCATAACGTTAGCGCAGTGGGTAATAATGTTATGTAACTTTCCTCGTGTTGACTGTCTCGGTTATTAGTCAATAAACATTGAGGTATATATTTTTTTATTAATTTAATGTTGATTCTCCTACGCGGCAGAATCCAAGAAATTAAATTTCTTCTTTCATTTGTGTCTCCATGACCTTGAATGGAGGTTTGAAGTATTTCGAAAGAAAGTAAGTCAGTGGTAGCCTGATGATTCACAAGACGGAATGAAGTAACATATTGCGGTTTTAGGGCCATTAGTAACATGAAATAAAGGTAGAGAGAAGATGTTTTCGCTCTGTGCTCATTGCTAATAAACAACGGTTTGGTTAAAAAAAAAAATTTTTTGCCACGAAATTAGTGTCACAAGATAGTGGAAATCTAAAAAGAGTGATTCCTTGTCGAAGTCTGAATTCCCTTTGATCATTATAACTTGGGGTCTATAAGTCAAGTGAGAATCGGTAACATACATGTATGCAAGCGTGTTATATCCTCAAATACATCAGGTGAGACAGTGGTCAATAAATTATTTATTTAGTGGTAGTTAAAGATTATCATCATATATATATTTTTTTTTTATTCTTGATAGGTTGACCGCTTGACCGCTATCTCACCTGATGGAAAGCGACGATGCGGTCGACGATGGAACGCGCTTACCTAGAAGTAACCCATTCACTCTTGACTTAAAGATTCCCGGGTTGTAGCTATCAGGAAACACAGATTCCGGCAAGGAATTCCACTCCTTATCTGTACGCACAATGAATGTGTTCCCAAATACTTTTTGTGCATATAGGTGGGATGTCCACCATGTACCGGTGGCGCGTTGCCGTACGCCTGGTGGTCCGATAATGGAACGAGCTAGGCGGAATTTGGTTATGCAATTCCGACGCACACTCTCCGAAATGCAACCGGTAGAAAACCGACAGGCTAGCAACTCGGCGTCGAAGCTCAAGACTTTGGAGCCTCGACTCAACGAGTGCATCATTGCCAATGATCCTCCTGGCACGCCTCTCAATTGCCTCAAGTGCAACAAGCTGATATCGGGCAGATCCGTCCCAAAGATGAGAGCAGGACTCCATACATGATCGAACTTGCGCTTGATAAAGTTTGAGCAGCTGTTCCGGCGTGAAGTACTGTCTGGCTGACGCAGAGCCTCCGGCCCCAGCTCGTGGAGGGTGTGGTGAGCACTCTGTTCCCCACGCGAGGGGAACACTCTCCCCCGCCCATGGCTCCGCCACCAGCGGTGTACGACGCGGACCACGATGGCGACGACGACGACAAAGCTCCAGAGGTGACCGAGGTAGAGATGAGAGTGGCGGTACGAAGGCTGAGTGCCAAAAATACCGCCCCAGGACCCGACGGCTTGCCTGGGAAGGCATGGGTCCTGGCCATGGAGGCTCTCGGGCCTCGACTAAGAGGGCTCTTCAGCGCATGTATGGAGAGGGGCCAGTTCCCACTTCGCTGGAAGACGGGGAAACTGGTCCTGATCGCGAAGCCGGGGCGCCCCGCGGACTCTCCGTCCGCGTACCGGCCCATTGTGCTGCTCGACGAGGTGGGCAAGCTCTTTGAAAGAGTAATTGCAGACCGCCTCGTCGCACACCTAACACGGGTGGGGCCGGATCTGGCGGACGGCCAGTTCGGCTTTCGCAGGAGGCGCTCCACGGTGGACGCCATCATGTGCGTGCGAGCTCTCACGACAGGGGATGCAGTGGCCCAGGGCAGGTGTGTCGTGGCGGTGTCTCTGGACATCGCCAACGCCTTCAACTCCCTGCCTTGGAGTAGCATTGGGAGGGCACTCCGGTATCACCGGATGCCCGACTACCTCTGTCGTGTGGTCGAGGCGTACCTGTCAGACAGGTACATAACCTACCCCGGTCACCAGGGGGTGTGGGAACGTCGAGAGATGTCGTGCGGTGTTCCGCAGGGATCGGTACTAGGGCCGCCCTTGTGGAACATCGGATACGATTACGTGCTGCGCGGCGACCTTCCTGACGGGGTCAGCGTGGTCTGCTACGCAGACGACACGCTGGTCCTGGCGCAGGGAGAGTCGTACCAGGCGGCGGTCGAACTAGCGACACGCGGGGTCGCGACGGTCGTTGGCAGGATCCAGGAGCTGGGACTCGAGGTGGCATTGCACAAGTCCGAGGCCATGTGCTTTCACGGCCCTCGGAACGCGCCACCACCGGGTTCCCGGCTAACGGTGGGAGGAGTCCACATCGGCGTCGGGTCAACGATGAAGTACCTGGGACTCGTTCTCGACAGCCGATGGGATTTCGACGAGCATTTCCGACGTCTGGCTCCCAAACTAAATCGGACTGGGGCTGCTCTCTCGCGGCTCCTGCCCAACCTTGGGGGTCCAGACGCCTCCTGCCGGAGGCTCTACGCGGGGATCGTTCGGTCCATGACCCTTTATGGCGCGCCGGTGTGGGCGCCGGGGCTGCGGAAGCAGCCGGCGGCCCGGCTGAACGCGTGCCAGAGGGTCATGGCCATACGGATGGTGCGAGGATACCGGACGATCTCCCGCGAAGCGGCGAGCCTTCTTGCTTGCCAGCGACCATGGGAACTGGAGGCAACAGTCCTTGCACTCATGCACGAACGGCGCATGGAGATGCAACGCCGGGGCGAAACTCCGCTGCCGCAACAAGTCGCGGCATGGCGGACAGAGTTCCGGCGAGTTCTCATGGAGAAATGGCGACAGCGACTGTCGCGACCCCATGCTGGGCACGCCACAATTATGGCGGTAAGTCCCCTCTTTGAGGCGTGGTTGGAAAGACCTCACGGCGTCCTCACATTCCGCATGACGCAGGTCCTCACCGGACACGGTAAGTTCGGGAGGTTCCTGCACCGGATTCGTGCGGAAACGACGCCCGGGTGTCGCCACTGTGTGGCCCACCCGGAGGACACGGTGGAGCACACGGTGGAGGTGTGCCCCGCTTGGGCAGAGCAACGCCGTGATCTCGTGAGGGCAATCGGCGGCGGTGATCTCTCGCGCCGGGCCTTGGTTCAGGCCATGCTCCGGAGCGAGGAGGAGTGGCAGGCGGTCGCCTCTTTCTGCGAAGCAGTAATGCTAGCTAAGGAGGCGGCCGATCGCGTGAGGCAACGGTCCTTACGCTCCAACCGCCGCCGGGATTCCGATCCCGATTTCCGGCCACCGTAGGCGCGGGCTTGCAGATGGCGAGCAATGGGTGACTCGCCGTCTGATCGTCCGGTAACCGTCCGGACCGAGCCCAAGTCGTCGACGGCGCGTATTGTTCCACGCGCGCCTCAAGGAGATGTCAGCAAATCGTAGGGGCCCAGCAGGGTCGAAGTCTACTGGGGCCACGGGTAGTGTGAAAGCGGAACCCGGGGCCCTGGGACGAAGGCAACGAAGGAACAGGAGTGGGTTTTTAGTCAGTAGTCCGCCCAAGAGCGGGGATGTCATTAGGATGATTTTCCCACCCAATAAAAAAAAAAAAAAAAAAAACAAACCTTCGTGAGGATACCCAGCTTTTTTGCTGCCAGTTGAGCCTTTGCTTCAATGTATGGCCCAAAGTTGAGTGTTGACGTCAGCGTAACACCAAGAAGATCAAGATGGTCGGATATCGGCACGGTTACGCCCCGGAAAGTTGGAGCAGGCATCAGCAGATATAAAGGAGATGCCTTGTTTTTTTTGTATGTCTACGTATCGTCAAATAACTGCTCCTGCTCTGGGAGAAACGAAAAGGAATGTCAGACTTTTATTTACTAAAATCCACTTATGTTCCTTCAATAGCCTATTGCGTTCTAGAATCGCGGTGACTGTTTCAATCAATGCCCTAAGACTGGTTACAATAAAGTCACTTAATTGTCGAATATACATTTTCTATTGCTGTCGTATTGTGTTACATTGAACCAGTCACTATTTTAGCTGTTTGAACTATTTCGCTTTCTATCTAATAGAATTTGTCATCAGCAAGTTTGTTTACGACTGTCGGTACCCCTTTGTAGATAATAGCGGCTGTGTCAAGTAATTATAACATTAATGTTGTAATAGTAATAATATCTAGTAGTATTTACTGCCCCTATACGTCATTCCATTGTTAATAATTTATTATAGGTCAGTAAATCAAAACAATAACATTGTATGCAAATAAATGCATGTCAACGTTGTGTTATAGAAATCTGATCCGATATGACCTTTAGAATTCTATCTAGTAGGTACTGTTCTATTTCACAAAGCAGACACAGATATGTTTATTGTTACATTGAAAGGAGACGCAATCAAGGAACGGACTTACGGGGTTACCATGACGTTCAAAGTAAGATTGTTTCATTCTTATTTCTGTGTGAGTAAGAGACAGAGTTATACAGGTTGTCTAGCGCCATCTCTTACCCACACTGGAAATAAGAATGAATCAATCTTATTTTAAACGTCATGGTACAGGTCCTAGTGGTTAACTTGACACGAGAAAGAGCAGTTAGTGTGATGTCAGATCAGTTAAGGACCTTTGATAAAGAAATAAAGGTGGTGAGGCAAGAGACCACGTCCGGTGTCTTAAACCGCATTCTCTCATTACAGTTAAAAGCTATAGTATTAACACCAATTCTAATATTATTAATGTCGTGGCCAGCGGGGTTACTATGACGTTCAAAGTAAGATTGTTTTATTCTTATTTCAGTGTGGGTAAGAGACAGAGCTATACAGGTTGTCTAGCGCCATCGTTTACCACACTGGAAATAAGAATGAAAGAATCTTACTTTAAACGTCATGGTACAGGTCCAGATCATAGAAATTGATCACTTCACTAATATACTTATAATTTGTTAATTCTAAATTTGCACCTTGTTCCGCCAAATAAAAAGTTTATTTTTTACTTTTTTCTTTTGATGATATGTTAATCCTCGTTTGGCCTACTTTCTTTAGACTCTTCATTATCATCGAAATTCTATATCAAAGATATAGCCAAACGAGGATCGACATATCATCAAATGTTAACGTTTAAACGATCTGGCCTGTTTTAGTTGGCCATATCATGAAGTGATCAATTTCTATAATCTGGCCCCAACATTAACACAGTATACGCTCAAAGTACAATCAAACCATGAATTAACTTTATTTTAAACTAAACCAATCGCAAGCCTTTTAGGCACACTTCCAGTCGACAGCGATGCGGAGGAGTTTTATGACGCCATATTTTAGTTAAGAGTAGCCTTTAATGTGTATATATAGTTTTAATTAGTTAAGTGTTTTTGTATATAATTTTGTATATATATAAATATAATATGTAGAGCATATCGATATTCATATTAGTTGTTTCAGAGAGATAAGTAGATATTTGTTTGTATTTTGATGGTTGGTTTTAACGTAACACAGAACAGGCCCCGCGCCGATTGTTGCGAAGTTGATTTTATGGCTATGTAATATTTTTTATGATTCAGATTAGGTAGGTATTTATCACTCGCACTCGGACAGTTAGGCGCCACGCTCGATCGCCATTCAAGATCGAGGTATGGAAAGTGAAGTATATACATGAGATTGACTTCTGTACCTATCTATTTTGTGGTAGTATCCTCCAAAAATCGTGACTGTCGGTCGTTAATGGCTGCACGGATGAATTTAGTAAGCAAAGCTGGTCGCGGCAATAAAGAAGAGAGGACCACAATCTGATACTACGTGTGTGTGCCCTTTAAAGCAAAATAAATGTAATCACTAGGTACACACAGTATATCCGTTGCAGCTAAGTTGCTTAATCAGTCGTTCTATTTACAGCCTAGTCTTTTTATTAAACGTACTGAAATTGATTGATAGGACAGGTTCAATTCAATTCAATTCTTTATTGCAATATCACATGTGTTTTATAAGATTTTAAAAATAGTTTATTACTTGCTAATCAACCCACAGGAATTACATAGAGATAGGTAGTATAATAAAAAACTAAAGGAATAAAGTTTAACTAAAAAAAGAACCAAGCAATTGCAATTAAAAAATAGGTATTGTTGTTTGATTGAATCATCATCACCATCATCATTTCAGCCGAAAGACGTTCACTGTTGGAGATAGGCCTCCCCCAAGCGATGCCACAACGATGGATCCTGTGCGTCACGCATCCACCGCACTCCCGCGACTCTCACCAGGTTGATTGAATGACTGAATAATATTCCGACCGCTTGTTAAAAGGCGCCAGTTAGTACAAAGGCTAGGCTGATAAGCTGAATGGCTAATTAAGTAAGTTGACTGCGACACAGCAAAGCAGCACAGTAAATCAGCTCTTTTACAAAAAGGTAATCTGAGGGAGTTGTTTAACATTGTGTGCTGACTTATACGTTTTTGCAATGGAAAAGTTATCAGTTATTATTAGGTACATGTGCTAATTTTTAATTTGCTTGCTCAAACAAGTTACCTAATAACTATATTTAGTTCATTAAGGTATACTATTCTGCATAATATAGTCACCCACCACACAGTAAACACTTCTCTGCCCTCATTTTAACAACGTATCGAACTACATGTCAATTTTCCGTATAATTACCAACATCGGTACCGAAGCCCCATATAGCCAATAAAGCTAACATTCAATTAACAATCCACACGCTAAGATTGGAATTCCGTTATGACATTTTAATTAATGACACATAAATGTGACGATGTCAAAATGTGACGGTGTCATAAATATTGGACGTGATGTGAAAATTGCGTAACAAGCATTAATTTTCAGATTGGATTAATTTATTAATTAATGTTGTTATAATAGTCAGTTGATGTAGAAACACTGTCATTCGGTAATTTAATTGTGTAAATTATGTGCGTAAGTGGGATTGACGTGACCGGCCTGTTTTTGTGGTCGAAGTGGTGGTAAATAAAATTTCAGCTAATAAGAAAGGGCCGTTTGAGTAACATATGGTTGAGGAGCTCACAATTTTTTAGGGTTTCGTAGGTACCTCAAAAGGAAAAAACCTGCCCTGACCCTTATATAGGATCACTTTGTTGTCCGTCCGTCTGTCTGTCTGTTTGTCTGTCCGTCTGTTCATCTCGAGAACGCATGGATGTATCAAGTTGAAATTAAAACCATATACTTAATTTTGCAGTCTTTTGAAGCTGTGAAAAAATCAAACTTCTAAGTTAACGAAAAAAAAAGATACAGCCGTTTATGTCGCAAAAAACGTATATTTGACACACTAGGAAATCAAAATTAATAGGGCACTTTCCGTTGACCTAGAATCCTGAAATTTGGCATCAAGCAAGGAACTGTAAATTCATAGTCATCACAAAAAAAACAACCCAGTAATTGGGAACACCTACCTGTATTTGTGTGCTTTGATTTACACCAAATAAAACTTTTGATTATTTCTGCCTTTTTCCGCTCTAGGCTTGTTCCTTATCGGGCGGCCGGACGGTGAGCTATCCGTTGCTTGTCGTCCACAAGCCCACATATACAGTAGCCTGGGGTCACCCTGCGACTCCCGACGTCTCTTTTGGTGGTGGCTGGGGTGGGAGAATGGCTACGTCTATCACCTTAGCTAACATTCGCTTCGGACCATAGCCTGAGTCGTACTTGTGTGTGCTTTGCACCAAATAAAACTTTTGATTTCTTCTGCTTTCTTCCGCTCTAGGGTGGCAAGAGACTCAGGATTCTACATAGGCTACATAGTGTGCGTTTGATGCATGTTTTAAATTTGGACTCATTTAATTGTAGAATCACAAGAAGTATTTTATTATAAAATTTTACACAGAACGCCATAAAGAACTATGTACTATGTATTCGTATTACATATCTACACATCTAACACTAAACCTCTATTTAAGATTTATCACTTTGAACACATATATGCATATATATAATAATAATATATTTATTTGCTAAAAACACGGTGTACAAGATGGTAAAAGAACAATTAAGAGCAAACATGTTTCGCTAAGTATTAGCATGCAAATATTTGTTATGTACATAGTTAGAGAGTACATAGATATTTTGTCAACACACAATTATCGACATTTTTTATTTTTTTTATGTGAATTTCTAAAGGTCTTCGACTTTGAAAACAAAACTAACTTAATTAACAAATCAAAACATTTTTTTTCTTAATCTTTAAACACACATTAAAATAGTTTAATAATAATCTATTTAAATGCAAACTTTAAAACTTAGATAACTAGACTACAAAGCATTCCTGAAGTGGAAGGACTGGCATGTTTTTTTATTTAAAAATTCACCTATTGAATAAAAGCTATGCGATATTAACCATTTTTTTAAAACTACACGAAATTTATTATAAGGCAATTCAGTAATCCAGCTAGGTAATGAGTTATATATAAGAGGCGCCATATATACGCAGCTGTGTCTAAACATTTCTATCCTAGGTACAGGGATCTTTAATAAGTACTGAGTAACTTTCCGCTTGTTAAAATTATTGTTAGCTTCAAAAAGTGATAAATTGGTTTTAACGAATTTTGCAATTTCGTAAATATAAATACATGGAGCTGTAAGAAGCTTTTGTGTTTTAAACACGGGTCTGCATGATTCAGTCCAGTCCATGTTGAAGATAGCGCGAATACATTTTTTTTGTGCTATCAATATTCTAGACATCTCAGAGGAATTTCCCCAAACAATAATACCATACCGAATAATAGAACATATATATGCGTGATACACTATCATTGCCGTTGGTTTAGATGTCTCTTCTTTGACTTTTTTCAAGGCAAAAACAAATCTGTTCATTTTCATGCAAATTTCGTCTACATGATCTTTCCAGGTGAAATGTTCATCCAGTGTTATTCCAAGGAATTTTATTTTATGGACTTGTTCAATTAATTGGTTTTTATATGATATATTAAGCTGGATGCATTTACTTTTCTGCGTTTTGAAATTTAATATTTTAGTTTTATTTACATTTAGTTTTAAATCATTATTCTCTAGCCAAGTAGTAATTTTGTGTAAGGTGTTGTTGATATCTGATTCGTATGTTTCAATATTTTTACAATCAAGAATTATCGTCGTATCATCAGCAAAAAGGACACACTCTTTTTCGATTGCTTGAGGAAAATCGTTAACATATACGAGAAATAACGGTGGCCCTAAGATGCTTCCTTGCGGTACTCCAAAGCGATTACGTCGAGATTGTGAATCAAAATTAATGATGCTATTAATTTTCTCATCAAATTTAGTGATTCTCGTGATTTGACTTCTATTTAATAGATATGACTTAAACCATTCTAGGGCTGGACCTCTTATACCGATTTTATCCAACTTATCGATGAGAATTGAATGGTGGACAAAATCGAAAGCTTTGCTTAAATCTAAGAACAGAGCTGATGTTGGAACTTTATCGTTAATGTTAATTAAAATCGATTTCACAAGGTTAAACGCTGCTAATGAAGTAGATCTGTTTTTCCTAAACCCGTATTGATCCTTGGTTAGAATATCATATTTATCAAAGAAAGAGAGAATTCTTTTGTACATAACTCTTTCAAAAACCTTCGATAGAATCGGTATTAGCGCAACTGGACGATAATTATTTTTATCGGTTTTTAAGCCCTTTTTATGAAGTGGCTTTATTACAGATATCTTAAGTTTCGACGGGAAGCAACCTTGTTCTAATGATAAGTTGATGATATATGAAAGCGGTTCTGCAATGTATTGAGCGATATTTTTTAGAAGGTCTGTAGTAATATGATCATAGCCAGTTGCCTTAGTATTTCTTAATGTTTTTAATATGGAGAAAATTTCAGTAGGATCTGTAGGTTTTATGAAAATGCTGTTGTCGTTGGTTTTAATATTACTATTTTTTTTAGTTTGGCTTTGTGAAGACGTGTTAGTTTCGACGATATCGATAAAGAAGTTGTTGAATACATTTGCAATATCAGAGCCTGAAGTAGCTGTAACACCGTTATCAACTATACTGTTAATATATTCACGAGATGTTTCGTTACCCGTACTCCGTTTAATAATGTCCCATGAAGCTTTACCTTTATTTTTTGAATATGCAATATGTTTAACGTTACATAAAGACTGCAAATTCTTAATACATTTTCTTAAGAAGTTTGAGTATACCTTAAATCTAGTTTTATTTTCATATGTCTTGTTTAAATAATATTTGTATCTTAATAGCCGTTTCGTTTTACTACTAATTTTGATCCCTTTTGTTATCCATTTTAATTTACTGCATCTGAATTGCTTCTTTACTTTAATAAGCGGAAAACACAACTTATAGAACAGAGTAATTGTGTCATGAAAGGAATCAAAGGCCTCATTCGTGTCACAAATGTTATAAATTTCAGAAAAAGATAAACTGCTTATATGATCAATAAATTTGTCGACATTGTCTTTGCTCAGGTCATTTAGCGACATGAAGTAATAACCTGATGTAGGTTTTTGATCATATTCGAATTTTACTACTTGTGCTGTATTATGATCAGATAAACAAACATTATGTGTTGTACCTATGATATTTGGAACGTTACTGATAATATTATCGATACAAGTATTTAACCTAGTAGCTTCTTGAATGTGATACCGCATACCGTGATTTAAGATGAGCTCTTTGAATGTTGTACTATTTTTGTCTTTGTGTAAAAGATTTATGTTAAAATCTCCAGCAATTATTATTTTACTTTTTTTATGTTGTAGTTTCAATAGCGTTTTGTTTAAGTTTTCAAAAAATATATTTATGTTGGATGAGGGTGTTCTGTATATACATAATATGATTAAATGTATAGATTTGATTTCAAGCCCGCAAATCTCAAAGTGCTTATCAGTGCAAAATTCATTTATTTCTTTCAATTCTGCAATTTGTAGATGGTTTTTGCAAAGTATGCATGTTCCCCCTCGTCGCTGATCTGGCCGCGAATAAATGGCACCGAGATAATAATTATTAAGTTTCAGGTACTTTTCTTCCCCTTTAACGACAAAATGTTCGGTTAGGCAAATGACATCTATATTTATATTAGATTCACGCATATCATTAATAGTTAAATCTATATCATTGAGTTTATTTAAAGCCCCCGCAATATTTTGATGTAAAACTGAAAAACTACTTCTATTATGTTTCTTCTTATTGGCAACGAAAAAATTGTTCTTTACTTACCACTGTGTTCTCTGCAGACACGTTTTTTGGTAAGAGATTTGGTTTGTTAATTTTACCAAAATAATAAGGAATAGTACCTTTTTTAGGTTGATTTCTTGGTTCAATCGTGCTGGGATTCACTTCCAGACACGAAATTATTCCTGGAGTTTTGTGAATCGGTTTTGAATCTGCTGATTTTCCCTTTGAACCTATATTATCGTTATACAGAAGATATTTGTTGTAGTATTGTACAACATTTATTTTGTGTACAAGTTGTTTTAGAATGCTATTGTAAGTATAAGCTTCAATGAAATTGCAGTTTTTATAGTTTTGTGTAAGCAGTTTCAATTGATAATTCAGTTTACTCTCGTTCAGGAATGCATTGGACTTAACACTAACAATAAATATGTTACAATTTTTCAAAATCTTAATAGCAGCAGACATTTCAGCAAAAAATTTAATTGGGTTCGAGTCGTTTCTACCAGTCATTATAATCACGCTATCATTTTTTGTAAAGTTTTTTGTTAATTTATCACAACACAGCAAGACTTCTTCCGTGTTTGCACCTGGTTTCCTTATCCCAGTTATGGCATATTTCTTCATGATAAACTTATTTTCCTTCTGCAATAGCCCTTCAACTATATCTTTGCCTTGGTCATCCGACAGAATAAGTATATTACCATTTCCAGGTTTGCTACTTACCTTGGATTTATTTTTTTCGCTAAAGGTCGGCTCTTGTGTGTTTTTCTCCGCAACTGCAAAGCAATCTCTTTCTGTTGTATTTTTAGTATTAGTTACTTTGGTATCATTTCTATCTCCCAGAATACCTGTAACAGAACTGCTGCATGATAGTTTAGGGGTAAGGAAGTCGACGTCTAAATCTAGTTTTCTAGCCGATAATTTTCTTTTACTAGAAAAATATTTTTTGGAAATTCCTATGTGGCTAGATGAGGTACTACTTTTGGCATTTGTGCTTGTGATGTTCATCTTTCTAAAGTACCCAGTGTTGAGCTTCTCTGCGGCTAATTGCTGTTTCAATGAAGCATTTTCTAAGCCAAGTGCTTCAATTTCGACTTGTACGCTGCGTAACTGCGCCTTAAGATTTTCAATAGTGTTTTTTAAGTGGAATGTTTCATCATTTTTTAGGTGTGTAGAAAGGTCTATCATACTTTTGACACTTAAGTTTGATGCCAAACTGTCAACAGATTCGTTGGAGAAACGAGAAAGTGAACGACGCATGCGGCTTTTCCTAAAAGTAATATTACTGCAGTTTTCCATGTTGTCCATTTGAAATTTGCAAAAAAACAAAACTTATAATGCGGTTAAAATGTTTTAAGCATCAAAACTTAATGAAAATAACTTGTTTTTTTGCACAAAATCTTCAAAGCATATTCCAAAAGATCCAAAAAGAGACGTTCGACTCAGACTCGAACTTGAACTGTTAAGCGTGCACAATTCCCGACTTAACACTGTAGGCACTCGACTACGCTGACTCACAGACACTGGTTCGAAATAGATACACACGTTATGTGTTTTATATCTTTGTTTTGATTGGTCGAGAGATAAGCGTCCCGCGTCACCAATTTTGAATAAAGTTAACGGTACAGTTATTTGAGAATTCACTTGAAATTTAGTAAACTGCAAATGAGTCAGTGAATTTATAAAGTAAAATTGTAGCTGTTATCATTTATCACTCAATTAAACACTGGTGTCTTATTTTGATGCACAATTTTGTTTGTAAACACTCTGTTAGTCGCTTGTCTTATAATCACAGTTTTATTTCCACATCATACTACATACTCCTTTGCAAACAGTACACGTTGATCACTACATATAAATTGACTGATATATTACACAACTAGACTTTAAAAGTGATGTTTACTATTTTTTACAATAATTTGAATACGGAGCCAATGTTGACGTGACAACTAGCGCCACTACTTTTTCCTATATGAACTTATATATTTATTTATTTAATTCCCATCTAAGAAAACTGATTTTCATCCGTACCTACACTCTAAGGTTCAGTTGAAAACCAGCGTCAGGCAACTTCTACGTATTCGCCCGTGAGACATAAATTGTTAATGTTAATTATATTTTTCCATAATTTTTTTTAAATGTTTTATTTTAGTTTGCAATCAATTACTTGGCGGTTCATGAATCATGGTGTGCCAAATAAATATATTTTCTTTCTTTCTTTAGGTTTTTTTTTTAGGTGAGAAATTAGCAAATCACTCCCGCTCTAGGTAGAGCGAGATAGACTGTCAGATTTTACTGACTAAACCCACCTGTGTTCCTTTAGTTTCTTCTATCGTTCCAAGGCCGCAAGAACTTTTTCGAATAATGCAAAAATCAAGAAATCTTCTGACGACATAAACGTCGCGTAAATGGACGCATTTTCAGTTTAGTACCTACTAAACTTCATCCTCTTCCTCTCCTCTCTCCCCTTTCTCAATCCTGCATCCTCTTAGAGTTCTTCTCGGGATTAGAATATAATACAACAAGCCGAAATCAACTTTAGGGCAGTTCTTCCTTCGTCCGTATGATTCGTGCGTGCGGACGTCAGGGTGTTTGTACTCATATTGCACTATCGGACACAATACCCTGCGATGTTAAATTTAATTTTAAAATTATGATTTTATTTGTATTGTGTCTTCTCTATTCAATAAATGGAACTACTTTAATGTCTGTAGTACGTAAGTGAATCAAAATTGTAATTTTGAAGGTGTGAATCTGGAGTTCTGATAGACAGGTCTTGAACCTAATATAGACTCCAGCCCCCCTAGCCAAGTTACGATCGTTTCGTTAGCGTCAAACGCCTCGAGTAGGCCACGCCTCAGATTCTTTTGTTCTGACCACGTGACTGAGTGAAACGATCGTAACTTGGCTAGGGGGGTAGCTCTAACAAGGGATAGATGTTGTAATCAATATTTATTTTTAACCTTTGTACCTTTTTGAGAGAAACAAATAAAATACCATTATTATTAGTTGCCCGGACTAAACACAACATCCTTTTCTACGAAGGAATGTGGGACTTTACATTGTATGCCGCATCACTCTAAATTTAGCACATAGGACGCTGATACGGATTACGGAGCCAGTAACCTGTTCATGTTTCCTGCTATATTGCCGTACTTCTTATCTCGTATATCTCCACACTGTGATCTATTTCGTACAAATACAGATACGTAACGACACAAATACAGAAATGAATTTGAAACCCTCAAGTCCATTCCTAGACTAACGAGCTTTGCCGAACAATAGTCCCTGTTTGCGTGACGCGAGGATTCGTCTACAATCTACAACCTCAATTTTGAGCGCATTAATAGGAACCAATGACCCTCACTTCCGTACCCGAGTATCGGCGAATGTAACCGAATCGGTCGACTGAATCTAGTTAGTGATAATGGTGACGTATTAATTTTTGAATAGATTAAGGTGTGGAGTAGAATGGTAACAATAATCACGTTGTTGAGAATGAGGTCAATGACTGTATTAAAACGGAACAATAGGGATTTGTTTGGATCTGTACGTTAACGATTTTTGATAGGTCGGTTTCTCTTTAGAATCGTGTGGCAGCAGGGGGGTTTGTAGTTAGGCATTCTTTGCACAAAAGTACTAGACACGTGTGTTGGATCATTCATGTTTACACCATTAATATTACAAAACGGATGACAGTGACATAAGACACAAATATCATCTTTTTGTTTACGTTCCATTTTACCGATTTTGTACGATATTTTACAACACAGATAATATATTGAGAGTATTGTGACAACTTTTGTTGTAAAATCACCCATTTTAATGATTCATTTTCTCTTTTATCTGATTTGAGGTTAGAAAATATTAGAAATTTATTTTACGAATTTATCGAAAAATATGCATTACCTTTTAATAAAAATGGTAGCATTATAATTGGGGATCCAAGCCCTATCAGCATTGACCCTTTTTAGTCCCCAACTCCTGCCATACGATACTAAAGTCAAGCCATGAACACAGACTTCGTCATCCTATTCGTGGTTTTTTTTTTCCACCATCCAGAAGAGTTTATTTTAGTGCACTACTAGTATTTTTCATGGAATATAGGCATATTTTGTAATAGAAAACGGGAATAGGAACAGTTAAATACTATTTTTTTTCTACCCTTAATTACATGGGTACATATTGTTACCATAATGAGGACTAAAATTATATAAATCGCGGAGAAACTTAAGAAACTTAAAAATATACAATAATCCAAAATCAAATAACTATACTAAATCAACTCGGGAGTTAAACAACGATCAGACGGGTTTGATCGTTGTTTGGATCCACCTTGTTCAACAAAAGTATGACGTATTTACACCCGGTTCCATCTAAAATATTGTATCTACAGCACAACTTTCCCACAGCTGGTAAAAGGCCTCCCTTCCTTGTTTCAGGCTAAGTGTCACGTTTTGCCAAATCCTAAGGAAGACAGGTGTTACCAAATATATTATAAGTAATTAAAATAATAAATTAATTGATATAAATGTTCAATTTTTATTTCCGTTGTTTTTTTTTTAATAAGTTTATGAATCCCTTATAATAATTATTGCTATATTGTAATAGGACTTTATTTGAATACTTCAGCAGAAATTCAGCACAGCCAAAGGTCTGCGTCCAAAGGTCTCAGGGTCGTGAACGTTTCGAGTACAATAATTCGGACGTCTTTTGAGTAATTTCCGGGACACGACGAATTTGAAAGGACTTCCTTTCCCAAGAAAGGTAGGATGTATTTTTACTAAATATGCACTTTGTTACATAAAAGGATAGGCAAATTCTTCCTACTAAGCTATTTTAGTTTATCAACCTTAAACAATATCAACTACATTATATCCTCCTTTATAGATATGATCAAGGATTTCTATTTCTCTCCTTGAACTGCATTAAGTATACACACATATACATACACATATTACATGTACATATTTCTCTATTTTATACAGAATGTATTGTTTGTTTATTATAAATTGTGTATTGTATATATATATATATATATTTCGGTAAGAAAATTATCCAATGACATCCCCCGCTCTTGGGCGGAGCGAAAGATAGTGTCAGACTTTTACTGACTATAAACCCACTCCTGTTCCTTCGTTGCCTTTCATACCAGGACCGAGTCTACCTTTCAGAATCAGACCCTCGGCCCCAGTAGGCTTCGACCTTGCTGGGCCTCTACGGTTGCTGACATCTCCTTGAGGCGCGTGTGGAATACCTCGCGCCGTCGAAAACTTAGGCTTGGTCCAGACGGTTACAGGACGGCTACCACCATACTACCAGCTACCCATTTCTCGCTGTCCGCATGCCCGCGCCCACGGTGGCCGGACGGCCATTGCCTCGGGCATGCACGTGCGGCCTCCTCCTTTGCTAGCATTACTGATTCGCAGAAGGAGGCGACCGCCTGTTACTCCTTGCTCCGGACCATAACCTGTACCAAGGCCCGGCGCGAGACATCGCCGCCGCCGATCGTCCCCACGAGGACACGGCGGTGCTCTGCCCACGCGAAGTACACCTCCACCGTATGCTCCACCGGGTCCTCCGGGAGGTTCACACAATGGTGACACCCGGGCGTTTCTTCCGCACGAATCTGGTGCAGGTCCCGTGTTCAGACGAAGATCTGCGTCATGCGGAAGGTGAGGATGCCGTGAGGTCTTTCCAGCTACGCCTCAAAGAGGGGATTTACCGCCATAATTATGGCGTGTCCAGTGTATTGTATATACGAGTATGTAAATAGAACATCAGTAACTGTGTATTATTTTTTTTCTCTGGTGGATGAAGAGGTCATCTAAAGATTGTCTATGAAAAATTGCTTTTAGCGATAAGACTGCCAATTGTTACACTCCTACTATAAAGATATATGTCCATTTACCTATATGAAACCAAAAAAAAAATATACGAATATTTATATTCCTTATAATTTTAATTAATTATTCATACAAAACAGCTTTTAATTGGACCCCTTACAAAACAATGGCTTCCTTCAAACACGATCGCGCAAATTAATAGAAAACCGCACTCCCAGGGTATAAAAATCCTTGACCTGATTCTGTTAAAAAAATAATACATCAAGTGTTGGGTTCTAATTACAGCTGCAATCAACGTCAAAAAATTGGGCCGTGTAAACAACATGACATGTCTTCATTAAAATTTTGCCCGTACGACAAATTTCTGTTCCAGAATAGGGATGTCGAATTTTCGAGCAAGACTATTATAAATGAATCAAGATGTGAAGTGTTACACGTTATTTGATGCCTTCCGATGGGAATAATGTTTTTTTTTTTTTCTATTATTGTGACCTTTAAATGCATCACACTAATATTATTAAAGCGATAGTTCCTCACGCTTCAGCCGCTGAGACTTCGACTTCGATTACCAGCCACCGTACTCGGTGCAGATGACGAGAAATCAGTAGCTCGCCGTTCGGCCATGCAATAACCGTCTGGAGTGAGCCCAAATCGTCGACGGTGCGTAATGTTCCACGTGTGTCTCAAAGAGATGTCATCAAAACCGTAGGGACCCAGCAAGACCGAAGCCCACTGGGTCATTGAGTCGACTTCTAAAAGGGAAACCCGTGGTTCTAGAACTGAAAAGGCAACTGAAGGAACAAAGACGTGATTTTAGTCATTAAAAACCTGGCACGCCTTCCTGTTCCACCCTAGATCGGGAGAAGTCATTAGATGGTTTTACACCTTAAAAAAATAACAGTTATAATTAATGTATGTGCGTAAACGCAGGTGCACTCTCTGTTTCTTTTTCTCATAGTCGGATGGGACGGCTACCGACACGACTAGGGATCAAATGCAAAACGGCTTAACTTGGTTTCTGAAGTACGGGGCTGTAACATCACCAACTTCTAAACTCCGTCTGGCTACTGAGTTCCCAATGAAAAATTCCAACAGCATTTTTTATTATACCTGGGAAACGAACCCAGGATCTCATGCCCCATAATAGCGCACTACACTGGAGCAACAAATATTCTGGTGACGCAATCAAGAATTTATCAAAGACGTATTTTTTTATCTTAAAACAATTAAGAAAATAACGTAACGGCCCCGACTTACGAGTTATAGGTTCAAACCCAGCCAGGCCCATTACTTTGTGTAGTTTATTTCATCACCACTGCTCTCAAAACGGTGAAGGAAAACATCGTGAGGAAACCGGCATGTCCTAGAACCAAAAACTCGAAGACATGTGACATCTACCAACACGCACTGGACCCGCGTGGAGGATTACAGCCTATTCCCTCTCCTAGAGAGGAGGCCTGAGTCCCAACAGTGGGAATATTATAAGGCCGATTATGCTACACTAATTAAAAAAATGACAGGGCCTTCAGCATGATTATTTATATGTTTGTCAATATTATAATTATTTAAAGTAGAGCAGTTCAAAAAAAGAACATAAATACAAGTCTCGTATTCGAAAAAAGAACAAAAAAAATCGTTGGCCCACAGATGTTTGTTCCAATGATTTAATGATTGTCATTGTAAGATTTGTGGCAGCTATTCAGGAGACAGTTTAGGCCCAACTTCAATTATCTTTAAATCCCCTTAGCTACGTGTACTATAAATATCTTATAATTAATTGTGTGAGAATGTCATCAGGATATTGTCCCCAAGCTAAGCACGGTCGCATTGCGATGAGGGGCGACAGTTCATTAAGTACCTTTCTTTGTTTACCTTGTTACTTCGACGAGGGATACCTCTTATACGCTCCTGTATTCTTGTTTAAAAGTTTATTATCATAATCGATTCTGATGGCGGCTTTGCACGCGTGAAAATAGAAAATATATAGCACTAGCTCCCACAGTTAAAATAACTCTATTCTAGAACGAGGTTTGCCCATGTTTTAAATTTCAGCGTAAAAGAGTAACTAAGCATACAAAAAACTTTCAACTTTACAATATATATTTTTTAAGGTGGGAAATTATCCAATGACTTCTCTCGCTCTAGGGTGGAGAGAGAGGGCGTGCCAAACTTTTAATAACTTTTACTAACTAAAACCAAATCTGTGTCTTTCAGGCGGCTGCTGACATCTCTTTAGGGCGAGCGTGGAACACTAGATTTTTGCATCCAGGATTACGCCTATCATATGCTAAACTAATATGATTAAACAAAAGATTAAACAGTCTTATAGGTAAGAGCGTTTGTTTATATCCTAAAATTTCACGAAAATTATGGAAATATTGCACAGGTTATTTATTTATGAATGAATGAATGGAGATATAAATGGAAAAAAACACTCCGCGTTGTATACTCTAGTAGCGATTGTTATGAATGACTGATTCAATTATGAATTTATCAAACACGACAAATTTTCGTGGAGATTTTTGGAATTTCTATTTTTTATTTTTGACTTCACAAATATGATCAATATCGGGTACGGATGCAGCCCCATTTTTTTATACTTAAAAAAAAAATAGCGTGTATAACTGTGTCATGTGTTATTATAATTGTTAATTTTTGCCCGGTCACGTTTGGTCGGTATTCATACTTTGATAAGATTCAATTATTTGGAACTACTTACTACTTAAAGTCCTTTCAAACTTAGATTGGTCTTGGTCATAATTATTTTATTTTTAATTAATTATTATGTTCTGATTATAATGTGTCTATCATAGTGTATTACTTTAATATGTATATATTTATAATATATTAATTATATTTAATTTTATTTCAAATAATATAATAATATATAATATTATAAATAATATTATAATCATTAATTAATAAGACCTTTTACACAGGATACCCTCGTAAATGTGTTGTAGTTAATGTTTAGTAAATAAGTCGTTGGTATGTTTACAAATCATTTTAATTACAAATAAAGAGTTCAATCATTAATTTCAAATATTATATATTTATTGTGCACACCTACCACAGCGCAGGTTTTTTAACCCAAAAGTTGGGTGATAGAAAATGCTTTGTTGCTTTAAATCTATCGATGTACAGCTACTGTACATAAAATTTAAATAAGCCTATGTTCTGACATAAAGTTTGAATAAATAAATAATTCAATAAGTTTCCAATATGTTCAAAGATTTCAATTTATTTTTTTTCACTGATTCTGATTTAATGGTCCTAACCTTTTTGCTTTTATCCTTTAGTATTAACACGTTCGAACTTGGTTCAATCGAACCACGAATTTGGTTCGCTTCCGGACCAAATCAATTCATCTATAGAGTAGTCCGGCCACCATAGTTATTATTATTATTTGAGTCCGTGTAAAGTCACGGCGTGTATTTGATGTCGTATGCAAAGCAACTGCCGAATTGGTTTAGATTTGATGAACGAATTTTTGTTAGCGTTCTTGCCATGTCTTGCATGTGAACCAAAGTCTGGCTGTTCTTTCGAAATGGTTCGCAGCTACTAATCTCTTACCGAATGTCCCTCAAGTTGGCGTTAGTCTAATTCTTGGCGGCAAAAGACTTGATGTAATTACGGAAACTGTATTCTTAGGAATTACTATCGATTCTAAACTGTAGTGGAGGGCTCATATTAGAACTCTCTCGGGACGATTAAGCTCAGCTGCATATGCAGTAAGAAAAATAAGGCAATTGACAGATGTAGCCACAGCTAGGTTAGTTTACTATGCTTATTTCCACAGTATTATATTTTATGGAATTTTACTGTGGGGATCTGCAGCTGACGTAGACTCCATTTTCTTATTGCAAAATAGAGCAATCCGGGTTATTTATAAATGAGTACTCGGGAGTCCCACAGAAATAAATTCAAAAAAATCGATAAACTGACTCTGCGTTCACTTTCTTGGAAAGTATTTTGTATGTTCGTAAAAACTTAGGACTCTTTAAAATTAGAAGCGATTTTCAACTGTATTACCAAAATGGAAATTAGCTAAGACCAGCAAGTCATTCATAGTAAACAGCATACGCTTTTATAACAAGCTGCCAAAGGCGGTAACAGAACTTAGCTGGGGAAAATTCAAAACTCATATTAAGCGTGTCCTAACAAAAAAAAGCGTAATATAAGGTTAAAGACTATGTCGAAGACACGCTTGTTTGGCAATGACGAATTCTGCACATGTGGCCTTTTGGTAACTAATTAATATTGTGTCTATTGACTGTTCCATCTTTGTTTTAATATATATACTTTTTTTAACACATTGTTTTTGCAACATTTTTTAATTTTTTTAGACTTGATCTACCTTAAATTCGTTATTAATTTATTTTGTTAACATCTCATTTATTGATAGTTGTAATTATTATTATTTTATTGCTTTTTTTATATAGCATCTTTTTATAATGTGAATGTGAGAACACTGTAGCCTCTACAAATTCTTAGATTATTGATTATTGGATAGGTATTTAAAAATGAATATGGATTTAGTAAAATATTTTTTTTTTCGGATATAATCGCTCCAAAAGAAAAAAAAATTGTAAATAAACCTATGGAACCCTACACTGAGCGTGGCCCGAAACGCTCTTGGCCGGTTTTTTTTAAATATGATTGTTATGATGATGATTATTTTAATATATTTAATACTGTAATATGAAAATATTGTAATCAATCACTTTTTTTAAAAGAGTAACCTTTGATTTTCTTGCCGGTTCTTCTTCACAGGAAACGACCAATTAGGAACCATGCACTAGCTTCTGACGTTTTATAAGCGCCCATGTAGGCCTATGTGAAATGAAAATATTTTTGAATTTGATTTTGAACAAGTGACTGGTAATTTAAGTTTGTCTAAGCCTGGAGGTCATCTGTTGCGTAATTGGATTCGGTCGGCGGATTTGGTCCGTCGAACCAAATTCGAGCGTGTGTTAATACTTACATAATACAGAGCAAAAACTACAATGGAGGACAAAAAGACGGACTTACGCTTAATGACTTAATGACATAATACACGTGTTTGCAACTTCGGTGTCTCGTCACGTTTTGGTGACGTAATTTTTGTTATTTGCCATTATGTATTTTATGACCATAATTATTATTGAGTAATTGTTCCATGAAGCTACTGTTGTCTGTTTTTGTATTTAAATTTTACCGCCTATAAAACCCGTCGTGTTATTGTTTGAATTTTAATGAAACTTTAATAGTGCCGAAATATTAAAAAATATATTAGATAGATAGAAATACTTTTTATTGTACACCAAAAATAAAATTACAATAGAAACTTAAAATTAATAGTGTTACAATGGGCGGTCTTATTAGGTAAACTATTCAAAGATAGCTCAACAAATAAACTAGGATTTTTATCAGTTCTGCGGTATTTAAGTGGAGAGACTTTGGCGAGTGAAAAGTTTTGAATTTCACGCCTTTATTCATCACCACAAGGATTTGCTGCCGTAATTTTATGTTTCATATAGCAGTCTGGTTTGTAATTTTTAGTTTTATTTTCATTTCAGTTTTTTTTTTTCGTAGGACAAAGGAGTCCTTTGCCGCTAGGCGAAGGTCTCCCCAAGTCTTCCCGCGCTGTTTCAAAGCAGTCCTCACCAGTGGCGGCTGGTGAGTCTTAGAAGTGGTGGTGCACTTTACCAGCTTATTAAGTATTCGAATTCACAGGTCCAAAAAAAAGCATTATGGATGCGCAATATACCTACTAATGTGGTTATGAAGACTGTATTTGCGAAATTAGTTAATCAGATAATTGCGTGAAACCTTTATTAGCTTATTCGTTAAATTTTATTATATTGGTTCTGTAAACAGAATCTAATTGGTTACGAATATCTACGGTGCCAACACAAACAAATTTTGTAGATGTACTTGCGATGCATCATGTATTTTTTTTATTCACTTACCTGCGTCAAATCACTAATTCCTGATTTCGTCCAAATCATTTCACCGCCAAAAACAATACAGGGAAAACAAAACAAAGTACTGAGCTGCTCACATCCACACAGCCATTTCTTTCTAATGTACATTTCACTTTTAAAACTCCGCGTAAATGTTTTGTTTTTGGATATACACTCCTGTTTCAAATTAAGACATGGCCTAGGTGGCCCCACCAATTTAAAATCTGATTTTTATTTATCACACACTACCACAACACAGTAATACGTAAAATGTAAACAAACACAAAATTACAAACAAAAACACGCGCGTCTGCGATGAAGGGTTGCCAACCATACTTCATAATTACGTATTTTACTTTATTTTTGGTAAATATATTTTATACTTTTAAATAAAAATAAAGTTTATGAGAATACTCTATTTAAAATCTATACTGTAATACATAAAAAGAAACACTAATATGAATATTTACTGAACTATTTATCGAGGCTTCTACCTTGAAACAAGAGTACGTTTGCAAAAATGTAAAAATACCTCATGGAAAACTGTTAGTGTATTTAAGCAGTACATAAATTATTTTTTTAAGAGAAAAAACCAATACATAAGTAAAATTTTGAAAATTTTTTTCATTCAAATACATTTTTCCTACTAAAAAATATGATACGTTATTTTTATTAAAAAATGGCAACCCTACCGCGATGGCAGTGAGTGAGCCGGCCGGCTCGGGCGAATTTCGTAACACCTCGTGTGCTCTCGGTAACCTTCGGCTCGCTCGGGCGGCGCACGGGAGCGGGAATATTTTGCAGTACATTTTCTACTAAACTATCTCTGTCTCACGCGCCAGGCGTCTTAGTTCGTGTTTCATATTAGTTCTATGAGCGGTCGCCGTGCGCTTTGCCTAGCGCACGAGAAATTTTCTTTACTGCAAAAATAAACCTTAACACTTACAGTAAAGAGTTGAAATGGTTTCGTCATAATTTTGCTTTTTTAGAATAATGAACAGAAAGTTAAACAGATAGGTACATTATGAATTTTATGATTTTTCTGAACCTGGTAGTTCGGCGCACGAGTGCACTTAACGTACAGCCGCCCCTGGTCCTCACGTTACGTGTCTTATGGGCCTATCACTCGCACAAGCTACACCACAGTTTTGCCTGCGCAGGCCTGTTTGTACTCAGAACACCGTGCGTGTGGTTGGTAAAGCTCATACAGTTTTACATGTTTGGTGCGTGTGGCAGGCCCATAAATCATCTCGCCACCTCGTTTTGGGCCCACCTTAACGGCGCTTTCCATTTACAGAAACCTTCTGCGTCAAGACTGTTACCAGTGGTCTTGCACATGCGTCTGGCGTGACCCTATCAATTCTCGTTGAGACATGCAGCCATTTTTTTTTAATTTACTTTACATTAAAAAAGAAATGAAATACCAAAATGCCATACATACCTACTAGCTTCTGCCAACGGATGTGGAAATGCCCAGGGGTCAGCGCTGTGTGGACCGCCCGGAGGACACGGTGGAGCACACGGTAGAGGTGTGCCCTGCTTGGGCAGAGTACCGCCGTGTCCTCGTGGGGGAGATAGGTGGCAACGATCTCTCGCACCGGGCCTTGGTACAAGCTATGGTCTGAAGTGAGAAGGAATGACAGGCGGTCGCTTCCTTCTGTGAATCAGTAATATTAGGAAAGGAGGAGGCCGCACGTGCATGCACGAGGGCACGGTCCTCATACCCCAGCCACCGGGATCCCGATCCCGATTTCCAGCCACCGTCGCAGCCCCAGCAGGGTCGAAGCCTACCCTTTAAGCAGACCCTCGGCCACAGCCAAGGGTCTGCTTCTGAAAGAAAGACTTGGACCTGGTATGAAAGGCAAACACGACAAACGAAAAAAAATATCACCTAGTAGTAAAGTAGTTATTCTTTTGGTGAAAGAGATTTTTAAACTTGGACCAGTGGTTTTTGAGTTAATTTATTAATGAACAAAAATACAAATCGTTCCCCGTTCGCTTAACGAAAAAAAGATACAGCACTCAAAAAAAGTTACATTTCGACACTCTCAAGGGAATTAAAATTCATAGGGTACTAAGGAAGTATGGTCTCAAAGTACAAGTGTAGGAAACAATCTGAAAGCTGAAAATCTGTAGTTACATCACAAAAAAAAAGAGTCCGATTCGGAAAAATCTTCCTAACTCAATTCGGCAATTAAACTATTTTCATAGGTAAGTTTGTACGGAATCCTCAGTGCGCGAGTCCGACTCGCACTTGCCCAGTTTTTTTTTCTTTATGATGGGACATTGTTAGTCCAAATTTGGAAAGTTTTGTTAGTTGGAGCATCGTCCAGTCAACTTTGGAAACTATTGGTATGTATAGATTATTGATGGGCTCATGTTTGACCCCTGTGGTATGCGAAGATGTGGTCGGCGATGTAGCACGCTTACCTAGAAATAACCTATTCACTCTTGACTTACAACCTACATGTCTATAAGGTCTCTAAGTCAAGAGTAAAAAGTCAATTGACACGACACTTAACGACTATTATTTGGGACAACCATAATAATGTGGACAGAGATAAATGAGGAACTATTGTCTTATAGCTTTTTGTTCCAAATAACGGACACGCGATTATAGCAATTAACCAATTTGGTAGGCGGATGATATTTCACAGCTGTCCTAATAAATGTCTGACACTTTAATTCTAGAGTTATTAGAAAACAAAAAAAAAAATGGACCTAACCTACATTACGATTTTTTATCAATCAACTCAAACTGCCTCGGATCTGAAAGTAACCAGAAAAAAATAGGCACACAGGAACGTCTACATCAGAGATAAGTCACGTTACCAAGCATTGCCTTCACCTGTCTTCTACTGTCTTAAACTACATATTTAATGGATACCCATTTGACGGTTCTTCTAGTCCATTTCTCATCTGACTTAAAGTATTCGAGATCCATTAAAACCAACACCTTTGTTTTTTTTTTGGAAATCATCAGTGAGAATGTCAGATAGTCAGAGCTGTACAAATTACTTTTAAAAAAGTATTTAAATACAAAATGCAAATACTTTTCAAATTTACTATTTCGAATGCAAAATACTTTTGCTTTTTGTATTTAAATACTAAATACAAAATAGGTATTTTCGAAATACTTTATTCAAATAAAATACTTTCAGATAAAATTACTAATGTTCTTTATTTATTAAAGATTTTAACATTAAAAGCTCTTCAAAAAGAGCATCAGACATGTTGAGTCTATTTGGACGCATTATCATACCACCATATGAAAATAATCGTTGCACTGGTGTCGAACTGGGGAGGAAGGTGTTGTATTTTAAAAACACTTTGACTGTTACTGGGTATATGTTGAACATGGTCAGACTTGTGTCTTCTTCTCTTAAATATTGGAAGGTCTCCAAATCAATGCAGGTGCTGCTGTGGTAATAGTTTCGAAACTTAAACTTAATAAAGTATTTTATAAAAAAAAAAATATTAAACACATCTCGAAAAGTATTTCAAACAAGAAACACAATCCTTTAAAAAAAAGGTATAAAATACGTTTTTTATTTCAAATTAGTCACAACTCTGCAGACTGTAAACAGACTAAAACCAACCAGTGGTATTCTAAAAACCTTTTAGTGCTATGTTTTAAAAATACAATAGATTTTATTTTTACGTATTACTTTTTCGGTATTGCCATAAAAAAATTACATCTGAAACGAAAATTTAAATGGGTCACGATTAAATTTTCACTGGCACTTACATAAATAACACTGTTATTACGCTATTGTACTACACCAATAAGTTTGTACAGTGCTATTTTACTAGTGCATAAAGTTTTAATAAATAAATATGTTTACTGCATGATACTTTGACAATGTAAATAGAAGGTTTTCAGCCTGTCCGAACGTGCCTGTGTATGCCGAAAGTGAAAGTCCAGAGTGCAATCGACAATATATCTTTTTATTCCAAAATGACACATTGGTAGTTACAAATAATTAGTGAGCCGATATAATAACTATGTATTTAAATTAACTTAGGCAGATTGGACTAACGAAAATAAATCAAGTCCGCGTCTCACGACGTTTGACACCCAATAGAGCGAGATATAAAAGACGCTAAGTACTTGATCATGGAGATGCGGGGCGTTGTGCGGTTTCATCTATGGGCACCACCTGCCCTCTTAGCCAAGTTAGGATCGTTTCGTTTGCGTTGGGCGCCTCGAGTAGGCCACCCCGCCGATTCCTTTGTTCTGACGTCATCTCAACGCTCAGTCACGTGGTCAGAACAAGGGAATCGGAGGCGTGGCCTACTCCAGACGTTCGACACAAACGAAACGATCGTAACTTGGCTAGCTTGGGGGCAGCATTTCAAGCGCATGCATGTAAATCTCTTCTACGTAAACACTCTCATTCAATGTCCGTAAACGAGGTCTAAGTATAGCGCTCCAAATTGTCGCTTAGTGCATAAATATTAACAGGTAATACTATATTTAAGTCGCGTTCACTTAATGCAATACATGACATTAACAAAAACCCCCACTATTTATCTATCACTACAATTCTATGAGCCCGACAGGCAACCAATGAAACGGTTTAATTTTGAGCGATTGCAACACTTGCCTCCACCAACCGGTTGTGAATGAGCACCAGTAAAGCTTTACCCACTTGAGTTTTATTGGTATAAATAGTAAGTTTTATACTGTGTAGGTAATAGGGCCGCTGTATATGTAATAGGGCTGCTGTAAATAAAATAAAGTGGAATGATAATTGCCCAATTAGTGAGATAACTTTGAATCTTCTAAATCTATGGCAGGTACCAATTAAGTTGTACTAATTAAAATAATGTTGTTAAGTGTAAAATAATTAGGTATGGTCTTTAATAAAATCCCTCAGGTGATTTGAAATTAATTGAAAATGTTGTTCAATTTTTTATTTACGTCATGCTAAAATATCCAAAAGCTTACAAAAAGTCTATTAAAATTTTCACATAAACCTAAATGGACGAAGCTAGGACTTGATACAAACACAGGTATCAAGTAACCTAGTTGACTGACTCGGCCGAAAGTAAGCTGGTCTTGAGGAAGAAAAACTAATATTGGAGGAGTTTGGTCAATTTCTTATGGATTTCCTCGAAACGGTGAAGGAAAACATCGTGAGGAAACCGGCATGTCCTAGAACCAAAAATTCGAAGATATGTGACATTCACCAACCCTCACTGGGCCCGCGTGGTGGATTACGGCCCATTCCAACTCCTAGAGAGGAGGCCTGAGTCCCAGCAGTGGGAACATTAAAAGGTTGATTATGCTTATGCTTATGGATTCTATCATCAAAACTAAATCTTATGAGAAGACCAAATTGGAAGTCAATCCCTTCTAATAAATCAATTTTCCAAATCGGGTAATAAATGACGGAATCACAAGTTAACAAAAATTTAAAAAAAAAAACATTCAGACTGAGAACCTCTTCCTTTTTAGGGTTCGATATCCAAAGGGTAAAACGGGACCCGTATCTCTGTTCGACTGTCTCATGAACCGTGATAGCTACACAGTTGAAATTTCCACATGATGTATTTCTGTTGCCGCTATAACAACAAATACTAAAAACAGAATAAAATAAATATATAAGTGGAGCTCCCATACAACAAACATGATTTGTTTGCCGTTTTTTGGTACGTACGGTACGGAACCCTTCCTACGCGAGTTGGACTCATATTTGGGTATTTTTTTTTGGAAGTCAGATCATAAAGGCTTTAAAAAACATGATATTTATTACTAGAACTTCATAAAGATTAAATATTAAGATTACGACATCATTATTATGCTATGAAAAATAAATTAATTCTAACAGTCCAATTTTTGTAACTGTCGTCGGATATTAAAATTAATAATCAAAATTAGTTCCGACCTAAATATTGAGACTCGAGACCTAATTACTTTTTCTGCGAACTTTTTAACTTTTATTAAGGTTGACAGTTGGTGGCTCTAATGGCACAGTGGTAGACCTTGATATCTCGGAAACTGGCTGTCAAATGCCATTAAGCAATAATAAATTCTAGTTTTACGTCCATTAACTCTGCAGTTCTTAAGGCATTTCTTGATTTCCACAAATGTTTTTTTTAACTGGCCATTATTAGAGTGAATTGAAGAAAAGGCTGAAAAAAAAAGCGATATGGACGCAATGGGTTCAGTGGGAGTTACTATGACCTAAATTTTTTGTTGTGGGTTCAAAGGTTCAGTGTTTTTGTCAAGTCATTTCACCAAGCGTTACGCCTAGTAATGAAAAGTATAATAATTTGTTTCATATGATATCTAGACTACAGTGGTGTGGTACTTATTTTATATAGTTATTTGAACTTTATGTACCGTAGTTGTACATAGGCGGACTTAACGCAACAGAGTTTTCTCAATCAGTCAACTTTTAGGTTAAAAAAGACTACATTGTGAAAGGTGAGCACGATAAATAAATAAAAATAAATAGAATAAAATATTATTGCTTGAAAGTTTCATTGCGCTTTTTTGGCCGCCTGAAAAAGGTATTAAATAGCCTACTGTAGGGCAGAAATAAGATACGCAACTTCAACGGTTGGGTCATACCAGTTTTGATGTACGCTTTCGACCTACTCGAATGGAATCAGACCAAACTAGACACTCTGAATTGGCGGTTCCGTACATTGCTGACTGCAAACCGAACTGCATAGCTCACGATCATCGACGATAAGACTCTACATCCCGCTGAATTGTGGGTGTTGAGGCTTTTTAAATGCAAAAATTCTACACAACCGAGAGGTGTGCAGCCTCAGAGAATATTTTCTAGCTAGCTTTGGACAAGAGATACATCCCGCTGTCGCCATGGACAGCGGAATGAGTAAAAAGAACTGGCGCAAACTTGTAGTGTGTACTACTGATGACTGCAAGGACGTATGGAAAGGCAAGAAGCCACGGGCGATCTTATTGGCCTTTTTCTTTGGCAATTTTATGAGGCCTGGCCACATTTCAGCAACCTCTTGCGCGAAAATAATGGTTTTGTCTGTGCGGTTATGGACGACATTATCTTGACGAATAACTACTAGAGACACGTATTGAAGGGTGGGACGGTTGACGTGTGTCAGGCATGCCACCGTATGCCAGCACAACCAAGTGGCTAGGATAATTCATGGCTAAAAGCCTCTACGATCATCTGTCGAAGCTGTCGTTGCGCGGATAGACCAAGAGCGTGATACAAAAGGCAGTACTCCTCAATACGGCTCGCATTGTAAAGAGGTTCCTGTCTTTGGAGCTCTAACTACCGAGCTAGAACCGTACTTCCGACACCTGTGGACCACTGTTTTTCATATTTTTATATGTTTTCATTAATTTATTTAGAAGAGAGTTTTTTTCCATTCTTCTTCGCAGAATCCCACTACGTTTTGAAATGGGCCGATAGCTTTATCTTTTGTAGGTACTAACCGATTCCTTAAAAGTGCCTATAAACAACTTAATTAAAAAGTAATGGTTTATATTTGAGTACTCATAAACATACCCACTCATATTCCCTATTTGAACTATTCCTATACTTTTCAACAAATTATTTATTTCTATACAAGGAGGTCTTCATTAAACTTCTAATCACTCCTTAGAGGATTTTTACGACTTATTGATATTCATTAGGTAAAGTTTATTTGAATGATTTATTCCTATTTATGCAGAGGTCGTTATATTATTTAAGACAGTAACTTATTTTATGTTTTAAAAACTTGTAGAATATTAAATACAGTGTTTAGTGGCTTTTTTAGAACACACATTAAACATTTCGAAACGGTGCAAAAGATGGCGAATCCAAAGTTGATCATGGTCCTGTCTTTTTGGTGGAAAATCATCTAATGACATCTCCCACTCTTGGGGGGGGGGGGGGGGGGGGAGGGTGAGAGGGCGTGTCGGACTTTTACTGACTAAAACCCACTCCTGTTCCTTCTTGACCTTCATTCCAGGGCCCCGGGGTTCTCTTTCACATCACTCATGGCCCCAGTATGCTTCGACTCTGCTATGTCCCTACGGTTTGCTGACATCTTCTTGAGGCACGCGTGGAACACTACGCGCCATCGATGACTTGTGATCGGTCCGGACGGTTACCGGAAGGTCGGACGGCGAGTTACCCATAGCTCGCCATTCGCAAGCTCGCGCCTCGCTCGGTCGCTGATCACTGAGGATCAGAATCCCGGCGGCTGGGGCGTGAGGGGCGTTCCCTCGCGCATGCGGCCGCCTTCTTTGCTAGCATTACTGCTTCGCAGAAGGAGGCGACCGCCTGCCACTCCTCGCTCCAGGCCAAGGCCCGGCGCGAGAGATCGCTGCCACCGATCGCCCACACGAGGACACGGCGGTGCTCTACCCAGGCGAGGCACACCTCTATCGTATGCTCCACCGGGTCCTCCAGGCGGTGCACACAATTGTGACACCCGGATTATGGACCTCGTGTAAACGCATAGTAGTCTGGCGACTCAGTTGTCGAACACGGCTAAGTTTAGCATCGAGCGACAGAAAAGGTGGCAGTCGCGCTTATATAAGCAATGCTTTGAAGGGCTTCTTCAGCACGCTGAAGTCTGCTGAAGTCGGCTGATGACCCCATTTGGTTTTCTGTCAAATTCGGCACATGATTTATAACGATTGTTCGATCACCTTCTGCCAGCAGCATCGTCTTTCTAAAAGTTAAAAATTATCCTTGGAACATTCTCTCGGGATAAAAAGTATCGCATATTACATTATAGGACATGGTCCTACCTATGTGGCACATTTCATACAAATCATATCAACCGTATGATGTGAAAAGGTGAAACAGAGGAGAAAAACAGCTAGGTGGACAGAGTTACTTTTATATTTATAATATGTTTGGAAATATTGATTGCATCTGGACTTGGTAAAAAAATGCCATCAAAATCTGCCCTTCCCTAAGTTCCGTGAGCAATCACTGTAAAAAATGCTAAAATAACTACTAAACGGTGTACCTAACACTCAACATCGTACGTATACATAATATAGGCAAGCTATTTCATTACTGAAGTGATTTCCTCTAGCTAACAAAGCGTAGGCGCGTTACGTCTATCGTAAGTGATCTAGCTGACACTGTTGCGTGACTGGAGTGAAATATAAATGAAGCAGAACGCAGAAGGTTTACGAAATACGAGGACGATGCAAAGAAGAAGTAAATCAATAAAGGAAAGTTGTTCATTCATATACAAATGAAAAATTGCCAATACTAGCTTGATACAATTGAGAGGTGAGCCAGGAGGATCATTGGCAATGATTCACCCGTTGAGTCGAGGCTTCAAAGTCTTGAGCATCGACGCCGAGTTGCTAGCCAGTCGGTTTTTTACCGGTTGTATTTCGGGGAGTGTGCATCGGAATTGCATAACCTAAGCCCGTTCCATCACCGGACCACCAGGCGTACGGCAATGCGCCACCGGTACATGGTGGACATCCTACCTATACGCACAAAACGTTTTGGGAACACATTCATTGTGCGTACAGCTAAGGAGTGGAATTCCTTGCGGGAGTCTGTATTTCCTGATGGCTACTCGGGAAACTTTAAGATTTTTCAGGTGAGATGGCGGTCAAGCGCGAACCGTTCAAGAATAAAAAAAAAATTGGGTACTTTCTTATGCAAAAAGCTCTTGACTTAATTGATTTCATGTCTTATATCCCAAGATGGGGCGTCTTGAGCTTTACGCTTCACCTTGCTTTACGTCATCGCCGTTGCTCGCCGCTTCTGTCAACAAGGTACGACGGCGCCAGGTTTGACGGAAACGGTCACGTTTTGTTTTTCCTTGAAGATTCCAGTTCAACGCTTGCTTGTATATGTTATTGAATTCCCTTTGGGGCGTGCGGCTAATCCATCTCCACTTGCGACACTTGATCTAGCGGTCGATCGGGCTTTCATGGTATTTTTCTAACAGCTCTACATTGGATATTGACTTTGGACAGTATATTCCGAGGATGTGACGGAGGCAGAGATTAACGAAAATTTAATTTGGCCTGAAAAATCTTTTGTGACCTTCCATATTTTGCACCCGTAGATTTGGCTTCAGACCTGAAAATTTTGTGTTTTATCCTTCAGGTCAGTTTTCGCGACTGCCAAATAGGTTTGAGCTGCACAAAGGTTGATCGGGCTTTGGCGATCCGTGAAGCGATGCCCTCTTCACTCCCTCCAGGTTTCTAACACGACACTTCCAAGATAGGTAAATTTGTGTGCGCTACTTACTAAATAGTAGAATAGTACGTCTGAGTTCAACATCAACAGCGAGAGATTCTTCACACCAATTTTCATCTCTTGTGTTTTTTGGATGTTTATTTTAAGAGGGCCCTTTCCGATTCACCTATCGCTGTCAACATCGAGCATGGTTTAAAACCTTGTTACTTTATCTAACGTAATCCAAAGCAATGTTTGACCAAAAAGCAACTCGAAAAAAGGGAGATAACTCCTAAAAACTCTGCTAGCATTCGGTAATTCCGCGATTTACTCGAATATTTTACAAAACTTGTTCCAGGAAATACGTGTTTTTTAAAACATAGAAAATGTTTGAAAAAATAATTGTCGTCAGAATCATGATTTTTTTTTTTTGATTTTTGAGTAAATCGTGAAGTGTCAAAGTTCATGCAAAATAGCAGATTTTTGAAAGTCTTTACTAGAAAAAAGAAAAAGAGTTTATTTACGACAAAAATGGCACATAACTTAAAAAAAATATAATATTATAACAAATTTATACAATAGAGTGAGTGAGAGCGACACATGCGCGCAAAACCGCCAGCGGTCACTGGATTTGTTTCAGACAAATTTATAAATTGATTTCAATAGAAGCCTAGTTAATATCCAAAAGAGTATCTTTTGAATATTATCTAGGCTATTATATATTATTTAGTATTTCCAAAATATCTAATGAAAAACTGTGTAATAACGTCACAATCGCGTAAGAGCGTTTGTATGAAAAACAGTGAAAATGTATGACGAGTTGCTTCAAAGAAGCCCTTATAATATCAAATTTGTTGACAACTCTTTCAGGCGCGCGTCGAATATATGTATAACGCACCACTGACACGTGCTTGGTTCTTACCAAAAGTACCACCGCCAGAGTAACAATTTTATGGGATCCACATGTTCTAACAAAATACGTAATTATCGCTGATGACAATATTATATCACCTTTTCTACAGCCCAAGGTGGACCTTCTTATTTCTTCCTTGTTTTGTGATATAACATAAGTAAACAGATGGAGCTGTTTAGTTGCGTGTGAGATTTGCGAGGGAAAATAATTGTTAGAAGCAAAAGATTAATACGTGGGATAGTGATTTGGTTTCCCTCGTCACGTTGGTTGTACGGTAATCAAGTGAATTGCTTGAAGAAGATTAAGTTTTTTGTGTTTTTATCTTATCTCTAACAAGTTAGTAATAATAAATCAACTTACAAAATACCAGAGAATAGGAAAACCAAGGTAGCCGACATAGCACGAAGAATCGCTAAACTTAAGTGGCTATGGGCAGGGCACATCGTTCGCAGAACAGATGGCCGTTGGGGCCGAAAGGTTCTGGAGTGGCGACCGCGTACCGGAAGACGCAGTGTTGGAAGGCCCCCAACAAGGTGGACCGATGACCTGGTGAAGGTTGCGGGAATCCGATGGATGCGAGACGCACAGGACCGTTCTTTGTGGCAACATTTTGTGGAACTTACAAAATATGGTGACGATGGTACTATGGAAGGCGGGTAGACCTGTGGATTTGAGTGCAATCTGTGTATCGACCCTTGTGCCATCTCATAATCCAAGAACGGTGGGCTGAGCTGGTGTTGCCGCTGTGACTTCTATAGCTACACAAATAATGACATTTTCATTCGAAATAAACTATTATGCACTAATTTTTGTCATCGATCTATCTTGAACGAATGGCTGATCAAGAATGGAAAAGAAGATGAAGGCGTCTCTGCAACGGTTGGTCAGTTATCAGTTCTGCGTACAACGCCTGCTTGACTTTGCTAAATCTTCTGGCTTATTTCTGATATTTTTAAGAATGTTCGTCAATGATTTCAGCCTCAGGGTCAATGATCAAATTTTATAGGCAAGTGCATTGATCCTATTAAATTTTGATAATGAATCGTATTTTTTCGTCTTTCAAACAACATAATTTATTTAATGCCATTTGAGATCGTGCCAGCATTACGTTTACACAGCACTACGTCCTGTTATCTTAATTTTATTGCATTTTTATATGTGCATAAAATAAATAGAAAATAGATGAACCGATAAATAACTAGAAGGAAAAATACTAGAAATAGATTTTTTGGGAATTCTTTTTGGGTTTCTGATTTCAACGAATCTCTAGCGACCCGTTCCAGCTTCGCTTGGTGTTAGAATTTTTTTAAATTCTACTTAAACTTTCCTCACTTTGTCTACTGGTGACAACAGCCTGAAAATCTGTTTTATTTTTTTATATAAACTAGCGCTTGACTGCAATCCCACCTGTACACACATACTAGTGCGCAATCGCATACAATCGATCAAATACAATACCTATCGATCAAATATCGATACTGCTTTTATGCAATCGTTGATGGTAAAACATACTAGTTTATTAAGTTGCTAAGCAGTTTTTGTATTTATCGTATTCATACAGACAAGGCAGAACCAAGGTTACGGACACAGCCCGAAGAATCGCCAAACTTAAGTGGCAGTGTGCTAGACACATTGCTCGCAGAACAGAATATAGTCTATGGGGACGAAAGGTTCTGGAATGACGACCACGTACCGGAAGACGTGGACCGATGACCTGGTGAGGGTCGCGGGAATCCGATGGATGCGAGACGCACAGAACCGGTCATTGTGACGAAATTTGGGGGAGGCCTATGTTCAACAGTGGACGTCTTTCTGCTGCAATGATGATGATGAATACAGACAAGAGGGATGTGGTAGGTGACTTTGTTTTACAATAATATGTTAGGATGAGTTTCAATAAAAAAATTCGGCTAAAACTAAGTTTCTTGTTTTTTTCTAAAAATACGTTCGCATAAGGTTATTATTTAATATCAGTTTAGTCCTTATTCATAACTAGTAGTTCTAGTAAATCTATATGTTTTACTGCGTCTCCGGAATAATTTTACGATCACCAACTGGCTTGACATTTATATTTACCAGGCCAGGATAATAATGCAGTAGCAGACAGGAAATAATAATTTTACGCCAGCAAATGAGAAGTCATCGTAAAACCAAGTGTTGGTGAAAGTTTACTTATCACTCAATCAGAATAAAGTTTAATTGGGTATTATTTAGATAAGTAGTAGCGGTCCTTTATGAGTTTACACGTCGTGTGTATTGTGTGTGAAGGTTCAAAACTCTGCAAGTATCAATGTGAATTTTTAAATTCACTAAGTTATTTATTTTGCACATTGTAAACACCCTCGTACATAAAACTTAAATATTAACTAAGCTATTTATACCAAAACCTAACTATTTACATAAAAACTATAAATACTAAACCTAACTTTGTACATATAATACAAAAACAGCTATTACACTCAGGCGTTGAAGTACTCCTCCACATTTTTAAATTTATATACACTTTTCTTGTACCCATAGATTTAAATTTATGTATCAGTTGTGTTACTTTTTTGGTGTACAGTAAAGTTTATTCTATTCTATTCTATTCTATTCTATTCTATTCTATTCTATTCTATTCTTTTCTTTTCTATTCTATTCTGCTCTATTCTATTCTATTTTAAGTATATCTAGGACGTTAATGACACCCCGTGTCTCGGAAAGCACGTAAAGCCGTTGATCTCAGTTCCTAGATCTTAGATAGTCGTTACAGGTAGTCAGACGCCGGAAAGTCTGACCATCAGTTTATTCAGGGACTAACTGGGTTGTCTGATAGGCGTCGCTCCATGTAAAACACAAGTATTCAGCCTCATGTGGTTAGACTGGAAGCCATCTCCGTAGATGATAGTGTAGTGTAGTCCACCTTATGTTGATACCGTTACCGGCCCACGCTGAAAACCAGCGCCATAGACTCATCGCATTTTGCGTGTCGACATGGCATTACGCTAAGCGTTCGGCTGTTTTGCAAATAATTTTTTCATATAATGTACTTATAAATAATAAAAAATAATAAAAAAAACATTTATTTCAGGTTAAAATCCATATTAGATATCAACCAAAAAAAAAAAATACAATAAAAATCCAATAAAAAAAAACAATAAGTTCAATACATTAAAATCTCAATAATCCAAATAATAATAATCATACCAAAAATTTGTAAACTTGTCTGTAACAGTAGTGCCGCACATAAAGACAGTCCAACCTACTCGCTATCATTTTCAGAACGGCATTGAAGCTGGCCCGCACTCTGCGCACAAGTGACGCACAACGCTTCGGCATGGTCCCATAGAAACAGTCCGTGCGGGCCCATGCGAACATACCCGAAGCGCTGCAGTAGCGAGGCAGACCCAACACCGCTCTGGAGGCGTTATTAAATTGGATACGAAGGGTGTTGCAGCTTTTCTGAGTGTAGCTAGTCAAGTATACAGGGACATGCAATATGCCCGGAAAAGAGTTATTTTCACGTCCTCTGAGCACCGCGCAAACCTGCGAGCCAACATATTAGCTCTCTTAGATACAGCCCTTCGTTCCCGTTCTAAGTCAGCATGATCTCTGAAGTTAGCCGTAACTATATGCCCTAGGAATTTAAATTAATTCTATTGACTTTTTATTATTGATTTTGATTGGTACTTATAGTTTGTTGGTTCTGGATTTGCGCCTTGTTCCGCCAAATAAAATGTTTTTCTTTCTTTCTTTCTAGTGTGTATACTTTTCTTTTTTCTTTGTGTTTGTTGTTTCGTAACTGCTGCTCTCAAAATGGTACAGGAACGTATTGCGAAGAAACCGACATGCTGTTGCAGGAATAAAAAATTATAATCGAAGATCTGTAACACCCATAAACCAGCACTTTGTGATCTAGGGCCGCGGTGAGTTTTTTGAAAAATTTCGCCCTGACAAGCCCTGGCATTGACATCATATGCATAGAATACAACGCACCGTCGATCAGAGCCTGGCTTTATCGGACGGCAAGCTACGTATTGATGGCCGTTTGCAAGCCTGAACTTGTGGTAGCCGGGAATCGCTTAGTGACTTTCTTTACCCAAGGCGTTTCCTGCGGGCGGCCGAGTATTGACTACGTAGATAATACGTATAAAAAGAAATCAATTTTGGGTTTCATATGAACCTGAATATGACCGTTTCTAAAAAAAAATTAAAAAAAAATTGTTATGATTTGGAAGAAATTTCGACTCTATTCGGGAATTGAACTGTTTTCATTGGTAAGTTTGTACGGAACCCTCAGTGCGCGCGTCCAACTCGCACTTGTCCAGTTTTTTTTTATTTTTCTTTTCTGCACCATAGCAAGCTGTCCTAAAACAATAAGCCGATGAATTGACCGACTCCGTTTATATGTTTTATACTATAATGAGAGCAGTTTCAGGGTAGCTCTCATCTCCCTATGCGAATATGGCGCTGAGAGTCTTAGACTAGGGATGCCACATCTCCTCAACCTCGTGTACTATTGTCCTACTGTTTCACTCAGTGCTAGTGCCAGCTCATTTGTGTGTTGTCCGAATCTTATCTGCTATCTTAGGCTACGTCGACTTATTTCTTGCTTTACTGTTCGTATATTTGTTGTTTATACTTTGAGGTATGTTGAAGATGTTTCGTAACGCTTTACTTTGAAATCTTTCTAATATGACCATAACCTATCTATTTTTAAACTATTTTATTTAACTATTAATTAATTCCATGTAACTTTAATATTAGTAACAATACTACAAAATAGTCACGCAACCACAACTAATCACGTAAGTAAATACCATGGGGAGGTTTGAATGGCTGAGTTTCATAGTACATAATTATTAGTCATAAATTCATAACATACATAAAAGTATAATGCATTGAGATCATTCATGTTTCCTGTAGTTATAGCTTACATCCATTCAGCTTGATAATGGTTTGTGATTCATAAATAAGTACTAACAGTTACTAGCTTGTCAATTAATAAAGTATCTTAGAAAAACTTTTATAAGGTATATTTTTTTATAACGCTCCAACTATTGACTAATACTATATTTTTTTGTAAATGTTCTTTTTGACAAATTATAAATTGAGCTTCTTACTAACACAGAAGGTACAATTAACATTCAAAATATCAGATCATGAAGCTCCAAGCTTTTAACATCAGAGTTTTAGATATGTTCTTTTGTTCCTCAAATAATACCTATTTATTGATTAATTTATTATTTAAATTTTATTTATTAATTATTTTTTTAATATTACGAATTATTACATTTTTGAAAAAAAAAAACATTTTGTTAAGTTTTTGATAATGATTGAGAATACAATAATAATTAGAGCAGTGGTGAGCCAGTGGTAACGGCCCCGATTTACGTGTAATAGGTCGCGGATTCAAACCCAGCTACATTGTGTAATTCATTACACCACCACGACCCTCAGTGAAGGAAAATATCGTGTCCTCACAATATTTTCCCGGCCGAAGGAATTTTTTGAACCGACAATAAAATCGAAGACTTTTATCTTTTACTTGTGGTGTATTATGACCCATTTGCTCTCCTAGAGAAGAGACCTGAGACCCAGCAGTGGAACCATAAAGCTGGGCTGATTATGCTTGTGCAAATGTTTTTTATTTACAAAAATTGGACCTCAGCGAGTACGTCAGCCTCGTAGAGTTAATCGACGGAGGCGATCTCTCGATTCCGGCCTCTGGTCCAGGTCAAGGTCTAAACCAAAAAGGAATGGGAAGCAGTCACTTTCTTCTGCGAAGCAGTATTACCAGTAAAGAGGGCGTCGGAAACTGTGAAGAGGAGACAACCCTCACGCCCTTGTCTCCGCAGGAGACTCTGAACGTTGAGGTTTGCAAGGTGATTCCCGGTCATCTTAGGCGCGAGCTTGTAGACGGTGAGTAATAGTGGCTCACCGACCTATAAGGACCAAACCCGGATCAAAAAGATGTCAGCAGGTTTAAAGAGACCCACTAGAGACTTAATACCTACTAGAACTGCGAGATTGTTCTTTTCTGAACGTCTTTATACCTGAGGAACTATCCGCCTTGTTTCTACTCACCATCGTTGAATTTAGAAAAAAAAATGCGCTTATGCGAGGGTAGCTCCCTCTCGTCAGGCATCTTTACAATATGTCCAGACCGGCTATTATATAATATAATAGATACATAATATAATAATCTAGATACGCAACAATTATATAATATACTAGAGGCAAATTCCCAAGCATATAATTAGCTTTGTCGTATGTGCCGATAATGTGTAGCTAATCTCTGCGTCACAGCAGGCAACCGACATCCCGTTTAATTAGCTATTACATTTGTAATTAAAACTATAATACATGATTTTATTAATCGTTAATCAAAATTAGGTAATTTCACGCTTTTAGTACCACATATTTGGATATAACGGTGTTATTAGAATCGAATGTTGAAATACTATTATTAATAAACGACCTATTCAATGTTGATAGGTATTTGTCCTATGTGAGTAGGGCTGCCAACCGTACTCTATTTTGCATAGGAGTACTTTATAATATACAAACGCAATATAGTACGCTGAAATAGATACTCTACATATTTTGACTCTGATTCTGAATTAAGTAGAATGAAATTCTGCCATTTAAATATTTTACTAAATTAATTTTCGTCTTTTCGACGGTCAAAAATTGCAGTGGCAATAAAAGAAACTAAGGCTTCATTGAAACTGTTGTTTTATTTTAAAACTAGCTTTTGCCCACGGCTTCACTTGCATACATAAAATATAGCCTATGTCATTCAGGAATAAAGCAGATTTCTGTCGATGAATAAATGTACAATACTTTCAGAAAACACACAAAAAAAAAATACAAAAAGAAAAATTACTACTTTATAATATTACTTAGACCCACAGGATCGGTCGTTCTGGCGTCGCTATGGGGAGGGCTATGTCCAACAGTGGACATCTTTCGGGTGAAATGATGATGATGATGAATATTACTTAGATAGTGTAGAAAAAGAACGTAAAATATGTTACGCAAAAAGTGAAACAATCAAGTCCAGTCTTTTTTCTAATATTGTAATAAATTGTCCCCTTCGAAAATCAGATACAGGTACCTACTCTATTTCTTCTAAAATAGTTGGTAACCCTATTTGTGAGAGATTCGTTGACAATTTTCAGCTAAGAAGGTTAGATATTTTTTTTGGACTTAAATGTATGTGGTTAACACGCGCTGCCAAAATGTCACATGGTTATGATCATCATCATTTCAATCGAAAAAATATTCACTGCAAGACAGGCCTTCCCTAAGAGTCCTCAAAACGACCGGTTCTGTACGTCTTACATCCATTTAATCCCATTCGGGTATAGGACTATTATTATAACGTATTTGCGCGTTTTCACGTAAAATCACCAAAAAATTTTAAAAAAACCTTTTCTTGATTTTTCTACGAAAACCAATATATAAAGACCAAAATTTTCGGCCGAATAAATTTTGTAATTAAGCGTTTTTCAAGGTCACTTAAGTTGTACAGACGTATGTACACAGGCCTGCAAAAGTGCTTGGATACCTTAATGCCTATTTTCCCTTGCACGTTAAAGTTCAAGTTTTCGAAATTTAAACTAGATGGCGTTGGCTTCTTCACAGCTAAGTGGCGTCCAAAGGCAATCTCACAAAATATAAACTTGACTTTTAGTTTGACAGAAAATAGACACATATGCGTCATCATTGTCATCAACAATTGATTGTAGTTCATAATTTCATCATTTAAATTAGAGTCAAGTTGGCCTAGCGGTTTAGCATGTGCAGATAGATGCGTAAATCAATGAGCCGTGAGTTCGAATCTCACGTAGTACTCACACTTTTTGTAAGTTGTGTATAATAAATATAAACAAACAAAAGAAATCGGTAGGAATATTATATCAAAGCTAACAAATGGATATTTATTTGTAATATAATATTCAAGTAGGTAGTTTACTCAGCAAAATGAAAAAAATGAAGGTAAACAGGCTCATCTAACAAAAAGGCACTATTAAAAAAATAATATGTTTTTATTTCTTACAATTTCTTATTCAAATTTATCAATCACCATTTATTAATCACCGAATAAGATTATAATATTATATATAACTTTTTATTGAGGCCATAGCTTAAGTATTCGTTTCCAAAATTGGAAAGAGGATTGAAGCTTATGTAACCTTAACAACCAAACTTTTGAGATACCAGATAATTTTATCAAAAAATCAAAAGGATTAAATGTAGGCTAAAAACTATAATATTGCACAACAATATATCAAGTGTTCATAACTTTTTTAAGTGGGTTTTAGGGTATTAAGTTAAACACACATAACAAGGTCTCCAGTTAATACTGAGTAGATACTATTAATTCAGTATTATAATTATTTATCATCTTGACGCCACAAACATAACCGTCCTTGTTCATTGGACTTAAAAGTTTTTTCATCAGTAAAGATGACATTACTCTAATCAAAGTTTATGTGATCCATATAGCAAGGATTTCACAGCATGCCTCCGATAATGCATCTTATCACTAAGTATGAAGAGCACAACGAACAGTGTCAACGCTTGCGTCAAAAAAAAACCAGCATAGTGGTTCGTCGACAGACGTCGATTTTCTTCGTACTCCCTTATTATGGTTTGACGCTGCAACATGTTTATTAGTTTTAAGTAGTCTGCCAACTCTTTTATGGTGTTTCAAAGAACCCTCTTCTTCAAATCGTCATACCCATAGAACAACAGTTTTTCTCTGCAACAATAAAACAGAAATATATAATACCCAATAATGATATTATTATTATTGTATAGGAGGCTTTTGTTATATAAAAGAAGAAAAAAATCTACTTACGTTTACACCGGTCTTTCTGGCTATTTCTGACAAGTTTTTACCTTGATCATGCATAGCAATTATTTGAGCTCTTTTTACTAAATCCAACAATTCATATCTACTCATTTTGGTAGAATAAGTAGACCACCTGGTTAAAAATAAAATCCAACGAAAAGTGCTAGAACGAGATAATCGAAATTAACTTAGCGAACAATCAATTGAGCTATGTCATAACTCTGGTCTAAGTATTATTTATACTACCTACTAGTTATTATTTTTAAATCCATATTCAACCTACCCTCTCAAGTTTGAAAACTAACACATAGATAATCAAATATTTATAAATTGATATTCAATTTTAATATCTTCATCTCTATAAAAGAAACTATAAATTATTTCAATGTTTAAAGGAACAAAAAGAAAGTAAAAAAATAAGCATAAATTAAGTATTAATCATTTGAAACACAGCGACGCCATCTATTAACAGTAAAATGTAATATTGTCGATAGCAACATTTCAATCTGGTTTTACGCTAGATGGCGTCATTTCTCGCTTCACGCGATTTTGTTTCTGTACTACCCATGCACTTTTGCATCTTTCTTTACAATCGGCGCTGGAGGGGTATTTCCGCGTTATCTCATCATGTCTTCGGTTTACCATTCGGGAGACCTTTCAACGCTGCATCTTCCGATCCGGTGTTAGAAATACTAAAATACGTAGTTATCCGTTTTTATATTGCGCCTCCAAGAGATGTCAGCAAAACCGCAGGAGCCCAACAGGGTCGAAGCCTACTGGGGCCATGGGTTGTGTGAAAGAGAACCCCGGGCCCAGGAACAAACTCAAAGAAAGAAAATAGGAGTGTATTTTAGTCAGTAAAAGTCTGCTCCGCCCTAAAGTGAGAGAAAAAAGGTTCATAGAATGATTTCCCATCTAAAAAAATCTATTAAATATTCTTTTGAAAAATATAGTTAAACATTATTCTACAATATGAAGAACGAGTATTATCTACAGTAAATATATCCTCAAAATAACATAATATTATCTAAACTAATTTTGATTGCGTTACATAGTTCCAAAATTCACATCCATTTCTGACACAATTTGGAGCAAATAACGAACAAATGATTATATTCTATATTCTATAATATCTGAACTAGTAAACGATTATTGTGTGGTTTAAAAGCCTATATAATTTACATAATGGCAATGACGATTAAAATATACAGCCAATATTCATTAATGAAGCGATTAAAGAGATTAAGACAATAATTATTTAGGTTTAGTAAGATCAACTTGGTTTAACAAGTAATATGTATTACTGGAAGATAGAATTTAGAATAATCGTGAATTAAAATACTCTAGTGGTAACGGCCCCGACTTACGAGTTGTAGGTTGTGTAATTTATTTCATCACCACTGCTCTCAAAACGGTGAAGGAAAACATCGTGAGGAAACCGGCATGTCCTAGAACCAAAAATTCGAAGACATGTGACATCCACCAACCCGCACTGGGCCCGCGTGGTGGATTACGGCCCGTTCCCTCTCCTAGAGAGGAGGCCTGAGTCCCAACAGTGGGAACATTATAAGGCCGACTATGCTATGCTATGCTAAAATACTCAAACGTAGTATAAGGCAGATATAGCCAGCTTGATGCACTTGAGGCAATTGAGAGGCGAGCCAGGAGGATCATTGACAATGATGTACTCGTTGAGTCGAGGCTTCAAAGTCTTGAGCATCGACGCCGAGCTGCTAGCCTATCGGTTTTCTACCGGTTTCATTTCGGGGAGTGTGCGTCGGAATTACATAACCTAATTCCGCCTAGCCCGTTCTATCATCGGAGCACCAGGCGTACGACATTGTGCTACCGGTACATGGTGGAAATCCTACCTATACGCTCGAAACGTTTTGGGAACACATTCATTGTGCGTACAGCTAAGGAGTGAAATTCCTTGCCGGAATCTGTGTTTCCTGATAGCTAAAACCCAGAAATCTTTAAGTGAAGAGTGAATAGGTTACTTCTAGGTAAGCGCGTTCCATCGTCAACCGCATCGTAGCTTTCCATCAGGTGAGATAACGGTCAAGCGCAAACCTATCAAGAATAACAATAAAATATAGTGATAAAATGAGTCAATAAAGTTAAACGCACAGGACCGTTCATTGTGGCGACACTTGGGGGAGACCTATGTCAAACAGGGGACATCTTTCGGCTGAAATGATGATGAGTCAAGTAGCAGATGTCAGGAAAAATAGCCAGGCAGAGGTGGAAGTGGGTATGGCCATGTCGCACGAAAGCACCCAGACAGGTGAGCGAAGATCATCACTCTCTGTATGCCAATGTAGGTAAGCGCGTTCCATCATCAACCGCATCGTCGCTTTCCATCAGGTGAGATAGCGGTCAAGCGCGAACCTATCAAGAATAAAAAAAAAGTTAGTTTGATTTTCGAATTTAGAAATCTTGGCAAAATTATATCAGGCAGGGAATGTCACTTTGTGTAGGTGCAACAAGCTAAATTAGAAATGCTTGTAATAACCATTTATAACGTGTAGGTATATGAGTAATGATTTACAGTTTCTATAATAACGTTTAGGTGGCGATGTCGGTACTGTTGTCTAATTAGTTTTATGAGAAAACGGTCGTAATAGAACTTTAGCACGAGGGTACTAAGGATTTGTAAGCGGTAAGGTTTATTCTTGGCTAGCTTCTGCTAGTGGTTTTAATCACTTGAAAATTATCTTAAGGAAGTATAATCCCGGAAGAAAAGTATGTTCTATTTCAAGATGAGGATGATTTTTTTGATGGGAAAATCTAATGACAAATCCCGGTCTTGGGCGGAGCGCGAGATAGTGTCAGACTTTTACTGACTAAAAACCCACTCCTGTTCCTTCGTTGCATTCATCCCAGGGCTCGGGTTTCGTTTTCACACTACCCATGGCCCATGGCCCCAGTAGGCTTCGACCCTGCTGGGCCCCTACAATTTGCTGACATCTCTTTGATGCGCGCGTGGAGCAATATGCGCCGTCGACGACTTGGGCTTTGTCCGGACGGTTACCAGACGGTCGGACGGCGGGCTACCCATTGCTCGCTGTCCGCAAGCCCGCGCCTACGGTGGCTGGAAATCGGGATCGGAATCCCGGCGGCTGTTGGGGCGTGAGGACTGTTGACTCACGCGATCGGCCGCCTCCTTTGCTGGCATTACTGCTTCGCATAAGCCGCCCGCCGACCACTCCTCCTCGCTCCGGACTATGGCCTGTACCAAGGCCCGGCGCGAGAGATCGCCGCCGCCAATCGCTCCCACGAGGACACGGCGTTGCTCTGCCCAAGCGGGGCACACCTCCACCGTGTGCTCCACTGTGTCCTCCATTTCAAGTAGAGGTATAGAATTTGAATAATTTTGGTACATAAATTGGGCATATTGGATATTTATTGGAAATTTATCCAATTCCATATATATAGACATACGCGTACAGAAATTCAAACTTTCACGTTTGTGTGGCTTTTTCGTGGAATGACTGGTTTATTCTAGATTTGACCAACGCTTTTCGGCAAACCCTAAATTAAATTCTTGTTCTGCCTTTGACTGATCTCATTTTAGTCAAACGTCAAAATAATCTAAATATAATAGTAGAGTAAATATTTTGAAAATACAAATATACTAGGGCCTAATAATAATTTATTAACGAATATTCCTTGTCATGTAGTAAAAATAGGTATTATGTAGCTTGATGATCCATCATCGTCATTATTATACCGGAAAACCGTCTATTACTGGCCATAGGCCTCCTCTAAGTATCGCCACAACAACCGGTCCTGAGTGTCTCGCATCCATCGGATTCCCACGTCCATCACCAAGTTATCGGTCCACCTTGTCCGGAGCGAAGACTTCCGACAGTGCGTTCGTACGAGGTCACCGTAATAGATGGTGGTCTAACGCGAGCCTATCAATAATAATAATAATAAAAAACTGGGAAATTGCGAGTCGGACTCGCGCACTGAGGGTTCCGTACAAACTTGAAAGGTAAATTGCGGCTTACGATTTATGACGTATTAAAAAAAAAATTGCTGCTATTAAAAAAAAAAACTCTAGATCTCGTTCAAACCAATTTTTGGTGGAAGTTTGCATAGTGTGATGTACATCATATATTTTTTTTATTTTTATCATTCTCATATTTCAGAAGTTACAGGAGGAGGGACACATTTTACTAATTTGGAAGTGTCTCTCGCGCAAACTATTCAGTTTAGAAAAAAATGATATTAAAATCTCAATATCATTTATGAAGACCTATCCATAGATACACTATACGTACATAAAGGTTTGATGAAAAAAAAAAACATGAGTTTCGGTTCCAAGTATGGGGAACCCCCAAAATATTGTTTTTTTTTTTTACTATTTTTGTGTGCAAATCTTAATACGGTTCACAGAATACATGTACTTACCAAGTTTCAACAGTATAGTTCTTATAGTTTCGATAAAAAGTGGCTGTGACATACGGACGGACAGACAGACACACATGACAAATCCATTCCGGTTCCGTTTTTTGTCATTTGGCTACGGAACCCTAAAAAAATCCTTTGGGCCCCATTGATCATCTGTTCTGGGATTATTATACCTCTAGACCCCGAGTTGTGGATTTTTTCGTCGGCGTTTCCTTCATAAAAAATAGAAAATAAGTTAAAAAAATAAATAAGTTTTATTTGTTTTAAAGTGTATTAAATCGTTATTTGAAATCAAAAAAATATTTGTTCCCCAGTTCATGAGTTGTAGGTCGCGGGTTCAAACCCAGCCAGGTGCATTACTTCGTGTAATTTATTTCATCACCACTGCTTTCAAAACGGTGAAGGAAAACATCGTGAGGAAACCGACAGCTCCTAAAACCAAATTCGAAGACATGTGACATTCACCAACCCGCACTGGACTTGCGCGGTGGATTACGGCCCATCCCGTCTCCTAGAGAAGAGGCTTGAGTCCCAGCAGTGAGAACATTAAAAGGCTGACTATGCGAAATCGTTATTTTAATTAACTCCCTTGACATTTAAAAAAAAAAGTATTTAATTCGCTTTTTTCACATGAGCATCTGAGGCTGTATTTTTTTAATAAAAAAATGAGTTAAGTAATTACTTTTTAATCAAAATTGTCATTAGGGTTGATTAGGATTTCGATTTTATACAGATAAAAAAATTTATAAACGTTAACAAAAATTCCACCACTGGAGATTCAGAATCATGTATTTAATTCATTATAATTATCTGTCGATATCAGAGATAATCTGTATATTTTATTGTCTGTGTTAATAAAATGAATAAATAAATACTACATGGATATATCATACAAAACATGTCATTTAATACTCCTTCTTACCTGTTTTATTCATTAATAATTATATATATAGAACTAGTCGATAAGTTATTAAGACCTTACTGGTCTTAATAACTTTTATCTGGTTCTACCAATAATAATTATTTTCCTTATATTATTTATGTTAAGTGGTCCACAAATAGGTAGGTACATTATTTCTAGTTAAAACATTGTACAACAGAAATGTTGGTTTAATATTAAAATGTTTTACATTGAATATATTGTACGACTGTATTATGTAATCATTTTGTACATTTGGAAAAACCTACTGTGGGGTTGTGAAGCAATTTGTTCTTTAAAATTAAAAACTAAATTTAAAAATTCAGGTTTTGATTTTTATGATTACGTGGCCATTTCATCATCATCATTTTATCTTTTCAGTAAAAAGACCTTTACTGTTGGACATAGGCCTCCCCCAAACGTCACCATAACGACCGGTCTAGATACGTCTCGCATCCATCGGATTTTAGCGACCCTCACCTGCCCCCTAGCCAAGTTACGATCGTTCCGTTTGCGTCGAACGCTTCGAGTAAGCCACGCCTCCGATTTCTTTGTTCTGACTACGTGACTGAGTGGTGAGATGATGTCAGAACAAAGGAATCGGAGGCGTGGCCTACTCGAGTTGTTCGATGCAAACGAAACGATCGTAACTTGGCTAGGGGGGCTGGTCATCGGTTCAACTTGTGGGAGGCCTTACATCGCTAGGTACGTCTTTCGGTATGTGGTCGCTAGTCCAGATCCTTTTGTCCCGATCGACTATCTGTTGCGAGCATTATGCCCTGCCCACTGCCACTTTAGTTTGGCGATTCTTCGGGCTATGTTAGTAACCTTAATTCTCTTGTAGATGCGTGGCCGCTTGCCGGGCCTAAATTATTTATAAAGTTCGTTTTCAACTTGAAAAAAAAACAGAAAACGTTATAGGATCCTTCGTAGTGAAATGAATACCAACTCAAACCAAGTCACGTATAAAAACTAGTCTCTTAACATATTATAACTATACATACATATTATAGATAAATCCAATGCAGTCTTAAAAAATGAATACATAAAACACTTAACTAATTAAAACTATATATACACTTAAATCAAAAACTACTAGCTAAAATATGGCGTCAAAAAACTCCTCCGCATCGCTGTCGACTGGAAGTGTACCCAAAAGGCTGGCGGCATTGCCACGTTGTATGGCAATGCTTAATCTCTGACCGAGGTAAAAACCAGCCCTTGGGTCACGTGAAGTGTCTACTAAGCGTTTGGATAGTTCTTTGAACAGCTTATGAGCACTCGGACCCCACGGCCCAAGAGTTTCAACCCCAAACGGCTCAAAAATATAACTACCGACGAGGTTGTTATATTTCCGCCGCTTGAGGTTCTCCGCAGCAGCAGCGGCAGCACCAGCACAGCACGAAGAGCTAGGAAGATGGGATGGCGCAAGAGTGTCGACACAGGTAGCGTCCCACACTAAAGGCCTACCCATCTTCCAGGGAAATAAAGACATACCGTCCGGTTTCTTACCATCGTCGCGTGCCAGGCCATGAGGTTCCAAAACAGCTGGAACGCCGACGGTGACAAGGGCTCGTCGGATGATGTCGTTAATTTTATTTTATTTATTAATTATTAAAACTTTATGCACTAGTAAGAAACACTGTACAAAGGCGGACTTAATGCCGTAGGCATTTTCTACCAGTCGACCTTAGGGTGGTGCAGAAATGTAACATGGTAGGTGCAACATAATGATAAACTAGATTAAGAAAAACAAAAAACAATAATAAATATATACTTAGATACATACATACAAATTAACAAAGTTATTATGAAAGACGTATCCAACAAATCATCGCTGTGATGATTACACCAACTTCTTACGAATGTATTCACGAGCCATCACCTTAAAAGTGAACCGACTGGAAGCCGTCCTGATGTTCAGAGGGAGCGCATTCCAAAGAGAGATCGCCTGGACAATGAAAGAGGACTGGATAAACCCAGAGCGATGTGTGGGACATCGTAGTAGGCGATTATTGGTAGATCGGAGATTTTTATTATGACCAGAGCAAAGATATTGAACTTGAGAAGTCAAATAGGAAGGAGAAGAAGGTTTATCCAGAAAAGAATACAGCGTTGTTAAGGCTCTTAGCGCTCTACGCTGACGGATGGGTAACCATTTTAAAAGCGATCGTTGCTCAGATACATGATCATACTTACGAAGGTTGAACACAAATCGAATGCAGTTATTCAGAAGGCTAATATTCGCGTGCCGTGCTATCCATCCCGCGCTTCGACTGCATGACAGGCCGTGGTGACCAAGGCTGTTGACAACTTCACCACAGTGGCAGCGATGAGGAGAACAGCAAGGAGCACCTAGGCGTAGGGCAACAGCTAGGCGGAAAGTAGTATCGTCGAATAAGGTGCCAATATTCGACGACGGCAGTGCGTGAAGCCAAAGACCTGACTCCCAATTTCCCACAGCCAGGAGGCGCGCACGCTCTGCAGTAGTAGTAGAAGTAAGGATTAGGTTTTTCTAGACTACTTTGCAGAGCGGTTCGTCCCACCGTCTCTGAGAGGTTGGGTTGTCAGGTGGATTTGTATAACTATACTCTTTTTCTTTAGGTAGGTAACTAAATGTAAACAATCTTAACATGTCTTTTATCTAAAAAAATGTCTAAAATTTTTATCTAAAATTTTTTAAAATTAGGTATTTTCTTAAACCGATGTTAGGTAATTATCTAAATTTAAATAATCTTTGTGTATCTTTTATACGATTTATCTATACTTATAATAAATCTGTAGAAGTGTAAATTCTGAACATTGAAAATATCAAAAAAGTAAAGTGTTACTAGACCGACACCGAACCCAAAAATGTGATTAAAAAAAAATATCTGTCTGTCTGTTTGTTCAGGCAACACGCAAAAACTACCGTTTCGATTACGATGAAACTTGCTATAATTATTTTTTAATATCCTGGGCACCACACTGGGTACTTTTTATCCCGGAAAACTATATAAAATAAAAAACAAACTTAATTTTGCGGTTCGATCCCTAGACCCGATTACTGTAGCAACTAATAAGTTTGTCGTAGGTTACGTCACCCGCAGTGGAGTTCACTAAGAGGCGCTGCACACGGCTAAGATACTATAATATTTTATCTTAAGATATAATATCGCTCGCCATACAATTCAATGGACTATCACACACGACGAAGACTATAAATAATATTTCATATTTTTGTATCTCAGAAACCTAATAAAACCATTTTCGACTTCTACGCGGACGAAGTCGCGGGCAAAAGCTAGTTTTAAATAAAAAGATATATCAAGATTGTTTACGTTTAGTTAAGCACCTAAACAGATGGAGTATAGTTCAGGTTTTATGTCCAGCCCACGTTTGAACATTCAGATTAGACTTGGTACCAGTAGTAACGTGGTAATAAATTATAGTATTTAGTGTAACGCTGCTAAAATATTTATGAAATACTTGTTAATAGCTAAGTGCTGTTAAATAGACCATTTGGTTAGCAATGGCTGATTTTGATAAGGTTGTGTGAATTCTTGGAAATATGACTGGTGTGATCAGTGTGCCCTTTGTTTCGCCATCATTCGCCATTTCATTATTTTTTATTTTATACCATGAAGGAGATGGATGGTTGATTTTGATGTCTTCCTTAGGAATTTGCAAGAAGTAGCCCAGAGCCGCAAACAATGGAAGAAATGGAGGAAGGCCTGTGTCCAACAGTGGGTGAGTTCAGCTTAAATATATAGTATAGTATAGTTGGCCGTATACTGTTCCCATTAATGGAAATCAGGCCTCCTCTCTAAGAGAGGGAATACGCTGTAATCCACCACGCGGGCCCAGTGCGGTTTGGTGGATATTACATGTCTTCAAATTTTTGGTTCTAGGACATGCCGGTTTCCTCAAGATGTTTTCCTTCACCGTTTTGTGAGCAGTGGTGATGAAATAAATTACACAAAGTAATGAGCCTCGCTGGGCTTGTACCCGCGACCTACAACTCGTAAGTCGGGGTCGTTACCACTCGGCCACCACTGTTTTCAGCTTAAATATATTATAATAATAATATTTTAAGGTAATCAAGGCACACTTCACCTTTCATTCATAAGGTTGCTGGTTCGAAATCGGGCAAGTACCAATGTAATTTTTAGGGTTCCGTACCTCAAAAGGAAAAAACGGAACCGTTTTATGATCACTTTGTTGTCCCTCCGTCCGTCTGTCTGTCTGTCTGTCTGTCTGTCAAGACTCTATTTCTCGAGAATGCGTAGACGTATCGAGTTAAACTTAAAACCATGTACTCAGCTCTGCGGTCTCTTGAAGCTGTTAAAAAAATCAAACTTTTAAGTTAACGGAAAAAAGAAATGGTCGTTTATGTCGCAAAAAACGTATATTTCGACACTCAAGGGAACCAAAATTCTAGAGTACTTCCCGTTGAACCAGAATCCTGAAAGTTTGCATAAAGCAAGGTCTTATAACACAAATATAGGAATCAATCTGAAAACAGAAAATTTGTTGTTCGTAACAAAAAGATTTTTTTTATTTGTGATTTGGAAAAAACTTCGAGACTCCAATCAGGAATGGAACGCTTTACAGAGGTAAGTTTGTACGGAGCCCTCAGGGCACGAGTCCAACTCACACTTGACCAGTTTTTTTTCAATTCATGTATACTTTTTTCTAAGTTTATCTAAGGCATTATTAACACACCGTGGCTGGTCCCAGTTATCATTAATAGATTTTTGATAGTCGTTACAGGTAGTATAAGTCTATCCAAGTATAGTCCTGGCCAGCAAATGGGTTGTGGAGGTCTCATAGGCAGTCATTTCATTTAAATCACTGGTTTTCAGGCGCTGTGGTAAGACTAGAACCCGACCGCAAGATAGTTGAAAAAGGGCTACGGAGATGATGATGATGATTTTATGGTTATTCCCATAAATACAAAAAAAAAATGTAAATACGTCTTGTAATATGTAGTTACGTCACAAAAAAAATAATCTTTTTTACAATTGGGAAAAATCTTTGTAACTCAATTCTGGAATCGAACTGTTTTCATAGGTAAATTAGTGCGGAACCCTCAGTGCGCGAGTCCTACTCGCACTTGCCCTGTTTTTATTCTTTATATTTTTTATAAAAACAATATCATGATAGCCTTAATAAATACGTATTGGCGTTGGTAGGATGATATTTTCTAGTGAAATTACAGAGGTGCCACACTGACGAAACTTTTATAGATACAATTTTATTTTTACAAAAAATCCGAATATTAAAAAATATTTCGACCCATCAAAATATAAAAACAGAATAGATGAAAACGGTATACGTAAAATTTTTACAGACTTTTTATAGGCTTTAGTGGTTTTCATGTGGATATGTCGGCTATGACCAGCTATAACTTTTTATAAAAAAATCAGGTACTTTTTATATTTCCGAAGCGTAAAAATATACACAGACAAACATAAATAACTATGCAATACTCGTAGGTGTGTTTCAACTAAAATACATTATTTTTTTGAAGAATGTTATGTTTGATTAGCGATCTCAGCTTGTACAGTAGTTTTTAAGTTTCCCTCAAACAAATACAATTTCGGTAAGGAACATTGTTTTATATAAATCGTTTCGGCCGCGCAATTAGTGTTATATTACGCCGACGTATCTTACTAGTAGGATAAAAAAAAATTATGACTTAGATTAAAACCAGGTTGTAGTCTACTCGTATGCTAAATATCATGAAAATCCTTTCAGAAGTTTATGCGTAAAAATGTAGCAAATAGATAAACACACATTTAAAATCATATTATGGATTCTGAAGTTTTTTTTCTAGGCTTTTTTTGAGGTGGTGCGGGAGGGCTTTTAAGGCTTACTGACTAAAACCACACATGTGTCCTTCAGTAGCCTTTAGCATTCTAGGACCACGGCTCCCCTAACAGAAATTCCCCGTGACGAGGAGCTACGGTTTGCTAACATCTCTTTGAGGCGCGCAAGGAACACTACGCACTAAGTTGTTTTATGGCGGTAAGTCCCATCTTTCAGGAGTGGCTGGAGCGGCAACATGGCGTCCTCACCTTCCGCATGACGCAGGTCCTTACCGGACATGGCAAGTTCGGAAGGTTCCTGCATCAGATTCAGGCAGAAGAAACGCCGGGTGGAGCATACGGTGGAGGTGTACCCCACTTGGGCGGAGCACCGTAGTGTCCTCGTGGAGACAATCGGCAGCAGCGACTTCTCGCGCCGGGCCCTGGTTCGGGCTATGGTCCGAAGCAAGGAGGTATATGCGGTGGCCTCTTTCTGCAAAGCAGTAACGCTAGCGCAGGAGGAGCCCGTACGCGTGAGGGAACGAATGTCCTCACGCTCCAGCCACCGAGGTTCTGATCCCGACTACCAGCCACGGTAGACGCGGGCTTGTGGACGTCGAGCAATGAGTAGCCTGCCGTCCGGCCGTCCGGTAATTGATCGGACCGAGCCCAGTCGTCAACAGCGCGTAGTGATCCACGTGCTCCTCAAGGAGATGTCAGCAGCAAACCGCAGCCGATGCCCGCTAGCTAGCACCGCGGACAATTTCTGAAAAGGAAACCCGTAGTACTAGAACTCAAAGGGCAACTGAAGGACACAGGTGTGGTGTTAGTCAGTAAAAGTCTGACACGCCCTCGCGCTCAACCCACAGAGCGAGAAGTCATTAGATGATTTTCACAACATAAAAAAAAACGCACTAAGTTGTTATCACACTAAACTTCTCTTTTATTAACAAAAACAATCAAACTACTATAGACAAACAAAATAAGTGCATACAGTCTACAATAACTGCCTCCCTTTTCGGCCGGTTAAAACAGCCATTTTTGCCTTCAAATGCAAACATAATTTGCTCACTTTGTGTTTAAAGCCCCCGAATCAAGTAAAAGTGACTCATTCTAGAGACCGTATCTCCCGAAGGTATTAAATATGAATGAATCTTCTTTAGGTCAGGTCAACGACTCGAAACAGCTGTTACATACCACTTTTGGCAGCATCGTTCACTTAAATCTCTACTTTAAGATTTTAAGTTTAAAGTTGAAAATTCGGTGTAGGTTTTTCACAGGTAATGGCTTAGTTCAAATCCGATTCCTTACTGGGATCGCTAAGGTTTATTGTTTTAGGAGATTGCGTGCGTATGCAATATCTTATAGAATGCATTTTTAATTTTTATGAGGGGTTTACTCTTCTACTGACAAAGAAATTGAGGAAAAAGGCTTTAGGAAACGAAGGAATCGTTGATTAAGTTAGTAAGGTATAGGTGGGAAATACAAATATTTAATTCAAACTCAAGGTGTGACATCACTTCAATGTTCACCGCTTCATAAATATTTTTAAATTAAAAGAAAAAGAAAACGATTTAAGAAATATGATAGCAATTAAAATGTTACAAAACATTAAATAAAATATTACCCGTGTTTTGAATATTAAATTTCATACCAGCCGCCCTAGCCAAGTTACGATTGTTTCGTTTGCGACCACGTGACTGAGCGTTGAGATGACGTCAGAACAAAGGAATCGGAGGCGTAGCCTACTCGAGGCGTTCGACGCAAACGCAACAATCGTAACTTGGCTAGAAGGGCAGGATTTACCACTTACAAAAAAGGTCCGTTTAATTAATTACAATAATTACAGAAAACATTATGTAAATTAATTATATTTATGGTAATTTTAATCTTTTTTTTTAATAATATAATTAAACTCTATAAAGTTTGACACCTTATTAGGTACCGTACCTATTTTACCTTCCAGAGGTGACCGAGGTAGAGCTGAGAGTGGCGGTACGAAGGCTGAGTGCCAAGAATACCGCCCCAGGACCCGACGGCTTGCCTGGGAAGGCATGGGTCCTGGCCATAGAGGCTCTCGGGCCTCGACTAAGAGGGCTCTTCAGCGCATGCTTGGAGAGGGGCCAGTTTCCACTTCGCTGGAAGACGGGGAAACTGGTCCTCATCGCGAAGCCGGGGCGCCCCGCGGACTCTCCGTCCGCGTACCGGCCCATTGTGCTGCTCGACGAGGTGGGCAAGCTCTTTGAAAGAGTAATTGCAGACCGCCTCGTCGCACACCTAACACGGGTGGGGCCGGATCTGGCGGACGGCCAGTTCGGCTTTCGCAGGAGGCGCTCCACGGTGGACGCCATCATGTGCGTGCGAGCTCTCACGACGGGGGATGCAGTGGCCCAAGGCAGGTGTGTCGTGGCGGTGTCTTTGGACATCGCCAACGCCTTCAACTCCCTGCCTTGGAGTAGCATTGGGAGGGCACTCCGGTATCACCGGATGCCCGACTACCTCTGTCGTGTGGTCGAGGCGTACCTGTCAGACAGGTACATCACCTACCCTGGTCACCAGGGGGAGTGGGAACGTCGAGAGATGTCGTGCGGTGTTCCGCAGGGATCGGTACTAGGGCCGCCCTTGTGGAACATCGGCTACGACTACGTGCTGCGCGGCGACCTCCCTGGCGGGGTCAGCGTGGTCTGCTACGCAGACGACACGCTGGTCCTGGCGCAGGGAGAGTCGTACCAGGCGGCGGTCGAACTAGCGACACGCGGGGTCGCGACAGTCGTTGGCAGGATCCAGGAGCTGGGACTCGAGGTGGCATTGCACAAGTCCGAGGCCATGTGCTTTCACGGCCCTCGGAACGCGCCACCACCGGGTTCCCGGCTAACGGTGGGAGGAGTCCACATCGGCGTCGGGTCAACGATGAAGTACCTGGGACTCGTTCTCGACAGCCGATGGGATTTCGACGAGCACTTCCGACGTCTGGCTCCCAAACTAAATCGGACTGGGGCTGCCCTCTCGCGGCTCCTGCCCAACCTTGGGGGTCCAGACGCCTCCTGCCGGAGGCTCTACGCGGGGATCGTTCGGTCCATGGCCCTTTATGGCGCACCGGTGTGGGCGCCGGGGCTGCGAAAGCAGCCGGCGGCCCGGCTGAACGCGTGCCAGAGGGTCATGGCCATACGGATGGTACGAGGATACCGGACGATTTCCCGCGAAGCGGCGAGCCTCCTTGCTGGCCAGCGACCATGGGATCTGGAGGCAACAGTCCTTGCACTCATGCACGAACGGCGCATGGAGATGCAACGCCGGGGCGAAACTCCGCTGCCGCGACAAGTCGCAGCATGGCGGACAGAGCTCCGGCGAGTTCTCATGGAGAAATGGCGACAGCGACTGTCGCGACCCCGTGCTGGGCACGCCACAATTATGGCGGTAAGTCCCCTCTTTGAGGCGTGGTTGGAAAGACCTCACGGCGTCCTCACATTCCGCATGACGCAGGTTCTCACCGGACACGGTAAGTTCGGGAGGTTCCTGCACCGAATTCGTGCGGAAACGACGCCCGGGTGCCGCCACTGTGTGGCCCACCCGGAGGACACGGTAGAGCACACGGTGGAGGTGTGCCCCGCTTGGGCAGAGCAACGCCGTGTCCTCGTGGGGGCAATCGGCGGCGGCGATCTCTCGCGCCGGGCCTTGGTTCAGGCCATGCTCCGGAGCGAGGAGGAGTGGCAGGCGGTCGCCTCCTTCTGCGAAGCAGTAATGCTAGCTAAGGAGGCGGCCGATCGCGTGAGGCAACGGTCCTTACGCTCCAACCGCCGCCGGGATTCCGATCCCGATTTCCGGCCACCGTAGGCGCGGGCTTGTAGACGGCGAGCAATGGGTGGCTCGCCGTCTGACCGTCCGGTAACCGTCCGGACCGAGCCCAAGTCGTCGACGGCGCGTATTGTTCCACGCGCGACTCAGGGAGATGTCAGCAAATCGTAGGGGCCCAGCAGGGTCGAAGCCTACTGGGGCCACGGGTAGTGTGAAAGCGGAACCCGGGGCCCTGGGACGAAGGCAACGAAGGAACAGGAGTGGGTTTTTAGTCAGTAAGAGTCTGACACTATCTCGCGCTCCGCCCAAGAGCGGGGATGTCATTAGGATGATTTTCCCACCCAATAAAAAAAAAAAAAAACCTATTTTACCTACTTTTAACACCTTTTTATAATTAACTGTATCTGTATTATGCAAATATTTTTTTTTATTTGAGTACCTCAGCTGACGGAAAGAAATCTTTCATAAAAAAAAAGCTTGTATAAAGGATTTCAAAAACAAGCGGGCCGTGACAATGCCACAATGATTTTTTATAGAAAACGGAAGATAAAACAAATACTCTATACAAATAAATACAAACGACTCTGCATTTTTTGTGTGTTTTTTAAAATAACTTATCTGTATTTTTTGTGTTACAAAATGTTTTTATTTTCTTTTTTATAAATGGTAACCCACAGCTAAAACTTTTTTTTTCGAGAAAATCATCAAATAACTTTTCCTACTCTGGGTAGAGCGGGAGGAAGTATCATACTTTTACTGACTAAAACTGGCAGTGTTCCTTCAGTTATGTTACAAGTTGAATTACGTATATTTTTATATGCTTATTAAATACGTTTGACTAATTCCTGCTATATTTTACTAGAACATGTTAGTATTTAATATGTATTTACATTTAAAAATACTAACTATAATTATATCACGATCATTTGTTTTGTGTCTGGGTGTAATTTATCTATATTATGTATGTATTTAGAAATATATATGTATGTTTATCAGTTGTCTAGTACTCATAACACAAGCTCTGCTTAGCTTGAGACTAGACGGCGTTGGGTGATAGTAGTGAAATATTATTATTATTATTATATAAAAATAAATAATAATAATAATAAAAACCCTACAATAATTACAACTAACACTAATTCCTGCTTTTTGCCAAATCGAGCAACAAATCTTAATCAGGACAAATCGTCGTATTCTAGAATCATTAATAACAATGGACCATACTCGTAAGTTATTAAACAAGCATCTGTCCGCCCAGTCATTAAGAGTAGAAATGGATACAAAGTGATATAAAGAAATTTTAAGTACCTTGTAAACGATCCCTTTATTTGAGCTGATCGTTAAGAATGTAAAAAGAAAGATGATCCTCAAGGCATCCTTACAATCAATTAACTGCCTGTAGGTAAAGCTATATATATTTGATGAGCAAAGATTTAATTTCTCTACGCCTATTTATGTCAATTTTTGCAAGAAGCTTTAATCATACCTTCCTCTTACCCCCATTTTTTTGGATCAGCATAACCTGGTTATGTGAAGAGGAGGGATGAGACGCATGTTACCAGAAGAGTTATGAGTTTATATGTGGATAGATGGAGAGGGAGAGGGAGACCAAAGAAAAGATGGATGGATTGTGTGAAGAGTGATATGAAAGAAAAGGAAGTTAGTGATAGCATGACGAGTGACAGGGCAGAGTGGATGAAAAAAACGTGTTGCGCCGACCCCAAATAACACGGGACAAGGGCAGGAAGATGATGATGATGATAACCTATCTTTTACATTAATACTACGCTTTAGTAGCCATGATCTTTCACTTAGTCACTTAACTGGAAATTGTGTATTTTATTACTCCTACACTGTTTTTTTTAATTAGTTTCATTGCAATAGTGGAATTGTTTTTTAAGGACACGTCGATCTTCATAATGCTTTAGCGGTTTTCTACTAATCGCCACTCTTAATTCTAGCTTTAACGAGTCATCTGCAGCTTGAAAACGTCATGGTGGGCGTCTCGGTTTACGCATATTATGTCGTCTTTTAGGGCAATGGAAAGGGCTATGCTCGGAGTTTCCTTGCGCGATCGAATCAGAAATGAAGAGATCCGCAGGAGAAACAAGGTTGCCGACATAGTAAGAAGAATTGCCAAACTTAAGTGGCAATGGGCAGGGCACATTGCTCGCAGAACAGATGGCCGTTGGGGCCGAAAGGTTCTAGAGTGGCGACCGCGTACCGGAAGACGCAGTGTTGGAAGGCCCCCTACAAGGTGGACCGATGACCTGATGAAGGTTGCGGGAATCCAATGGATGCAAGACGCACAGGACCGTTCTTTGTGGCGACATTTGGGGGAGGCCTATGTCCAGCTGTGGACGTCCATCGGCTGAAATGATGATGATGATGATGTCGTCTTTTTGGTTTTCCTCCCTCTTATTACTAACTATTGTTTGAAACTATCTTGTGGCTTTAAATTGTTGATAATGTTTACTCACATCACAGTTACAGGATAAATAATACATAAATGCCAGAAATAGCTTTTATGACACCTCTCAAACTGTTTCAAGACATCTCAAGTTTGTATATATTATTTGATAGCCATGATCCATGCTTTAGTGTTAATATAGAGTCGTAACTTATAATTGGAATTGTTTATTAATTTATTTTAATACGTTCGATGACTAAAACATCATCACGACTACGAATCATAACTGTCATATTAAATTCCATTAGTTTTAAAATATCCTTCTTTATTTTTTATTGTACACACAAAAAACTTAACTTTAATACATTGATTTCATAATTTGTATTATTATTATTGATTGCTTGATTGATTTGGTCCTTCTATGTTGTATGTAAATATCTTTATCCGACCTGTATATTTCTCTTACAGTAAAATGGTTTCTGGGCACGCTGTAATCTTGGCGGTAAGTCTCCTTAGACAGTGGCTGGAGAGACAACATAATGTCCTCACCTTTCACATGACGCTGATCCTCATCCTGGCATGGTAAGTAAGTTCGGTAGGTTCTTGCATCTGATTTACGTGGCAGAAACACCCGTGTGTCACCATTGCGCGGCCCGCCCGGAGGATACGGTGGCGCATACGTTGCAGTTGTATCACGCTTGGGCGGAGCACGTGTCCTTGTGGGAGCGATTGGCTGCGTTGACCTCTCGCGTCGGTCCCTGATTTAGGCTATGGTCCGGAGTTGGGGGGAAGAAGCAGGGACCTTCGGGTCCCGACTCCTAGTCACCGTAGAACAAAATTTTATTTTAAAAAAATTGTTCTTTCGTACATTCGAAGTTCGGATAACCGATGCAACGCATAATGTAGAATTATTGCATTCAAAATTTAAAAAAAAAAAATGTTTTTTCTTATTTTCAAAGTTTGGATTACCAATGCATTGTATTTTGTTTTCTAAATTTTATTTAAAAAAAAGTAGTTTTTAATTTCTTATGAATTTTACGTAATATTGATGTACTGTAAAAATGTATGGTTAACTTTGAGTTTTAGTAGTTCTATAGTTATGTTTTTCTACATATTTCACACTTATTGCATCAAAATCCTAAAACCACTTTGAAGTATTATTTTTATTTAAAAGACCATCATCATTATCATCATTACAGCCCAAAAGACTTTTGGATATAGGCCTCCTCCAATTATCGCCATGACGACACTGGTCACCGCCACAGTTTTTGATCGAAGATCGTTAGCAGTCCCCCTTGAGCCCTTCCAACGATACGAATTCCGGTACGTGGTCTACACTCCAGAACCTTTCGTCCCATCGACCATTTATTCTTCAAGCAATGTCCCCTGCCCACTATTAACAGAAATCATTATGTATATTCATATCGATTGCTTAAAACCTACCATAGTTCAATCTTGAATCTAGTTTATTTCTTATCTTCTTGAAACTCCAACTAAAGCTGAGCCCTTAAAGTTTCGCATCTACTAGCAATTAACAATTCATCGAACTTCAGTAACTTATAAATCATAGAACACTGTACTCCATCAAAATCAAGCGCTTAGGAAGGGCTGTGAATTAATTATATTAATTGGTTGATTGGTGGCATCGCTAAGTTGAAGATTTGAACTTAGAATAAGATAGAACGTGTATTTTAAGTTGACTTTTAAATAACCATTGGTCACTAGTATTTTCTATCGCCTTGTTAATTAATATAAAATTTGTTTTCTATGACATAGATTTGTTGATCCAAAATTATCATATAAAATCTGAATTCAAATATACAGTATCGTAAATATTTGTTTTAACTGTAACTGATATGATCTAATTCTTTTTTTTTTTCGGTGGGAAAATCGTCCTATGATATCTCCCACTCTTGTGCGGATTGCAAGGGTATATCAGACTTTTACTGAATAAAAACCCACTCCTGTTCCTTCGTTGCCTTTCATACCAGGGCCGAGTCTTCCTTTCAGAAGCAGACCCTTGGCCCCAGAAAGCTTCGACTCTGATAGGCCCCTATGGTTTGCTGACATCTCCTTGAGGCGCGCGTGGAAAAGTACGCGCATTCGACGACTTGAGCTCGTTCTGGACGGTTACCGGACGATCGAACGGCGAGCTACCCATTGCTCGCCGTCCGCAAGCCTGCGCCTACGGTGATCGGGATCCCGGCGGCTGGGCCGCGCCCTCACGCGTGCACGTGCGGCCTCCTCCTATGCTAACATTATTGCTTCACAGAAGGAGGCAACCGCCTGTCACTTCTCCTTGCTTCAGACCATGGCCTGTACCAAGGCCCGGCGCGAGAGATCGTTGCTGCCAATCTCCCCCACGAGGACACGGTGGTGCTCTGCCCAAGTGGGGCACACCTCTACCGTGTGCTCCACCATGTCTTTCGGGCGGTACACACAGTGGTGGCACTTGGGCGTTACTTCCGCAAAAATCCGGTGCAGGAACTTACCGAACTGACCATGTTCGGTGTAGAGGTTATTTAATCACAAGAACTTCATTTTTGCATAACGTTTTAGCAATAAATAAAAAAACGGCTCATTGCAGAGTAGTGCAGAAAAGATTACCTAAATCGAAAAATAACTATCAAGAACGTCTTTATACAAGTAATAAAAACTGTCATAGCTCAACACAAGCAATTTACAAGTTTTCCTCGATACACTCTGCTACACTGTACCGCACTCGAACATACAACTCTGAAACGAAAAGTCAACCAAACTGTATTATAAAACGCATTCACTCACTTCTTGTGCTGTAGCAAATAAGATCAGAGAAAAGGTATAAACAGCCCTCCTACTATAAAGTGCCAATATCATCTTAATTCTGCTGCGAGAAAGAGACAGAGCTATACAGAATAAATAGCACTATCTCTTTGTTGCAGCGGATTCGTGATAGCAATGACACGTCATAGTACCGGGCAGAACAAAGTTTACCCAGACAAAGGCAAAGCAAGTACATAGTAACTTTAGTATGATGTAATTTTGTCAAAGACAATGTACAAATATTTCGGGAGTTCCAACTTGTGGGTTATCTTTAGATCTGCGAGAGGATTGAGTGTTGAGCAATGGGGAATTACATTCGTTGTAAGATACGTTTCTCGTGTTCTTCGAGAAACCGACCCTGGATGCAAAGGCGGAGTATTGTGACGGATTTTGTAAGTTTACAGAATATATTAGTCAAAACTATGTGAATGTGTCAGTCGAACAATTTCATTGAGTACGCGTTTTCGTATTGTCTCGTCGCGCTATGCTGCGAAAGTGTTCGGTCGGACTGATGCCTCGCAGCTCATTGTGTTGAGCTTTGATTTCATTTGATGATTGAAGCACCGGTAGACTTTAATCAGTAAAAGTCTGACACGCCCTTTCGCCGCACCTGACGCAACTGACCTGACGCAGGAGTAGTAATTGGAAGATTCCTTACCTCAAAAAGGTCCCTTTAACTTCATTGCCTTCATTACTTCATTTCTTTATTTAACTACTTCATTACTTTATTAACTTCATTACTAACAATTTATTTAGGTTTATTTTTATTTTTGTTTCGCCTTGTTTAAAATGTGAATGTGAGAACGTAGACTCCGCGGATTCATAGATTATTATTTTTATTGCACTTTTCGGTACAATGTTGACCGTTCTACACTGTCCTTTCATACCTACTAATATTGTAACGTTGTTGTGTATTGTGTGTGTTGTGTGTTGCAGATGGTCGATGGGGACGAAAGGTTCTGGATTGGCGACCACGTACCGGAAGACGCAGCGTTGGAAGGCCTCCCACAAGGTGGACCGATGATCTGGTGAGGGTCACGGGAATCCGATGGATGCGAAACGCACAAGATCGGTCATTGTCGAAATTTGGGGAAGGTCTATGTCCAATAATGGACGTCTTTCGGCTGAAATGATGATGATGATGAATATTGTAAAGTCGATATATTTTTTTAAAAGAATCGTTTAAAAGAGGTGGGGGGAGCTTTTCTTTTGAAGTTTCTTGCCGGCTCTTCTCCATAAGAAATAACCACTTGGAATCGTGCACTAGCTTCTGACGTTTTATAAGTGGCCATGTGAGCCTATGTGAAATCCAATTATTTGAATTGAATTGATACTCGAGCCATGATAGTTCATTTCCATATGATTTTAATCGTTTCAAATAATTGTCTTCTTTTGTATATAGCAAAGTAGCCAAAGGGAAGTAAACAAGTTCAGTACGGAGCTTACAACGTGTTGGATATAATTTTATTCTCAAACACCCACTATCTAGTCATCCTTCAGTAAACAAACCGTCCAATCCTCATTTTCAGTCCTTCCAAAAACATTAAAGTGGAACAAACTCAGTAACGGCCATATTGTGTTGGGCTATTTTCGCTCGACAAACTTTAGTTTGCAAAATTAAATGTGCCGGCGAAGCAAATTACGTGAAACTCCAGCGCACCGGAAGTGATAATGCATTAATGGTGGTTGCTATTAGCATCCGGTTGTGTATGTGATATATTATTACGATTTTCTCTTGCCTGTTGAGATTGTGAACTAAGCTGGTTTGCTTCGGTTCGCTGATCATTGTTTTCGTGAAGGCTAAATAAAAAATTTAGAAAAATCTCCATTAGGGTTTCGTACCGGGAAAAATGTTTTACATGAGTTTTTCTATCTATATTTGTTAAATACTTACATCCGTGTAAGTATATATATAACTAAATACGTCCAAATAATGTCATCATCATCATCATTTCAGCCGAAAGACGTCCACTGTTGGACATAGGCCTCCCCCAAGCGACGCCACAACGACCGATCCTGTGCGTCTCGCATCTACCGCACTCCCGCGTCTCTCACCAGGTCGTTGGTCCACCTTGTGGGAGGCCTTCCAACGCTGCGTTTTCCGGTGCGCGGTCGCCACTCTAGAACCTTTCGGCCCCACCGACCATCCGTTCTACGAGCAAAAAACCAAATAATGTAAACAGCTTAATATTTAATACAGTAACATTGTACAAAGTACCGAATCAACCTAATTCATTATAAAATCGATGAGATTTATACACCCCTTTTTTATTTTTTATTAGTACAAATACTTAAAAGGCTTATAAGAAAAGGTCTTGTTATTATTTAAGTAAAGTCTCAATAAATAATATTCATAAACAGCAAAGTTATTAGTGTTTGTTTATATCCCAAAATTTCACTCAATCTATGGAAATATCGTGCAGGCTATTGATTATGAATGAAAAACAATGGAAAAACACTGCGCCTAATATTTACTAGTAGCAATTGTTATGAATGATTGGTTCAATAATAAATTTACCAATTATGACAAATTTTCGTGGACAGTTTTGGGATTTCGTTTTTTTTTACTTTTGACTACAAAAACATTATCAGTAACGGGTACGGAAAAGCCCCATTTTTTTTTGTACTAATTAAAAAATCGGGGTGTATTTATTTCCTCTTATTTTTGACAGTAAGCGTTTCAACAAATGTAACATCCACCTACCCACATCAGCCCATGTAGTGGATTACAGCCTACTCACTCTAGACGAAGAGGTCTGTGTTCAAGCAGTGGTCATCCCATCCGATTATAATTTAGCTGTCTTCAAGGCTAAAGTGAATAGACGCTTAATAAACTAGTACGCTTCACCATTACTTCACAATCATGCTTACCATGCCAGGTAGGATATCATTAAAACAAAAACCAGCGAGTCATTTATTGTATAGGAGCCTCCAAATATTTATTATATTCTGTTTTTTAGTACTTGTTGTTATAACGGCAACAGAAATACATCATCTGTGATAATTTCATCTGTCTAACTATCACTGTTCATGAGATACAGCCTGGTGACAGATGGACGGATGGCGGAGTCTTAGTAATAGGGTCCCGTTTTAAGTTTTACATTTGGGTATGGAACCATTGGAACCATTAAAAGTGGAATCTTTATAGGCCAAGGTGCATGTTCTTGGAACTTCAACTAAAGTCGTAGCAATGCTAATTAGCAACGACAACATTTATCAACGCAGCGTTTCCAACTGCGCAAGTATTGCTAGTGTGCTACTGTTTTACTCAACTCCTATTTATATAGGTAGGTATTTTATGATTTTGTGATTGTTAAACTTCCACTGAGGATGTACAAAGCTGTTATTTTATAAGAGATCATAAACAATTGTATAGGGTTTTAAAATTGAATTATGGCTGCATTTTATGACTTCGCTCCAACAGACAGGGCCGACGTTAATTTTATATCTCGCCTTGGTTACACCATATAGCCATATATGTTTAGAAATCTGTATATGTTTTTATTCTCAGGAGTACTTGTAGTACTTTAAAAACTGGTAAAAATAAGTAGCTCTTGCAGCAGATTCTGGAAGCATTAATTTTATTCTATTGCACTCCTATCTACATACTAATATATAAATGTAAACCTGTATGTCTTTGGTATTGTTCGTCAAGTCGTTGAGCTTCTTAGTAGTCCTAAGTTGAGCTACACGAATACTGACAAATGCTTGTACTGACTGGATAGATCCACTCAAATTTGTGTGATTCTTGCCTTCAAATACCATCTGAGACACTAATCTGTGTAGTTATTATATGTTTTGACCATTACATGATTGCTATATGGTCTTCAAAAGAGACTCCTGAGTTGAGCTACACGAATACTGACAAATGCTTGCACTGACTGGACAGATCCACTCAAATCTGTGCGATTCTTCCCTTTAAAGACCATCTGAGACACTAATCTATATAGTCATTATATGATTTGATCATTACATGTTTGCAATATGGTCTTCAAAAGAGACTTTGGCATTGGAGTTTGTTTCGGTGTTTTTCTCAGAGTAGGAAGCACCAGCCTCATGTAGTTTAAATTGACGAAAAGTCGTGTAAAAGTGTTTTTAGCAAAGGAAGAAAAGAAAGAATTGCAAAAATAACAAAGATTCATTACCACGTAAGTTTGGAAGTATATTCAATCATGTCCTATATATTTGAATGAAAGTTGGTACACGAGTGGACCATGTTAATCAGGACAAATAATACGGAAACATTTCTCGCGATGGTACGATCTCGTTTAGTTTTTTACGCAGGCAAAACTGCTGTCAGAATGGAGTTACTACTATAGTACACTAGCTTCTGCCAGCGGCTTCGCCCGCGTAAAAGTAGATTTCTCTATACAAAATTTGGACTCCCGTTTCATTCCTTTACAGAGTGAATTTTGGAAATTCCCTCTTAGTCAATACACTTACGAAATGAATAAACGGGGGTTGACTGGTGACTCTTGGGGGTCGACGTGCGCCGGCCTGACACGATAAATGTAATAAAATTGTGACGGGGAGACCTCGCGCACTTTTCTGCACTAGTGCGGAAAACAGACTATTGCGTGCTTAAAAGTTGTTGGGTAAAAGTGGGTTTTTGAGTAAGTGTATTGAAAAATATTTACTGTTTACTAACAAAAAAAAAACATTTGAAATAAGCACTACCTTTATGTTCTTCTATCTGCTTTTGTTCTTTGCATTTTTAAGTGTTTGAGTGTACATAAATAAATAAATAAATAAAGCACCTCAATTCTCGGTACTTTGCCAATATAACTGTTATATTATTTCTAATCAATGGTCCAAAAAATAATGAATAGGTATGCATAGAAATAAGACATTAGAAGTGTAGTGTTTGAATTATTTTGAACTTTAGCAATCTGTAGAGATTCTTCAATGAATAAATTGCTAAGCAAATAAAACATTAATTGAAACGTTATCAATTAAACAACAAAAATATTTCAGTGACTCAAACACATAGAATGTGACAAAGTGTGTATTTAAAGTGACATCATGGAAATAATAAACCCATTGTAATAAATATGGTGTCTGTGTCTATTCCATGAAATTGATGCGATCCTCTATTATTAAACAGTAATTTTGCGAATAACTAGAAATTACGTTCATGTGCGGTTTGTTTGCGATTTCAGTGTGGGTAAGAGACAGAGCTATACAGGTTGTCTAGCGCCATCTCTTACCCACACTGGAAATAAGAATGAAACAATCTTACTTTAAACGTCATGGTGCAGGCCATGGTCAGATGTTAGAACTGACCATGGCCGTGCTAAGTTAATATAAAAGTTGATAAAATTCAACTTTGGAAGAAGTATTGAATAGCTTTTTGCTTTTTGTGGGCTGAGCGTGAGTTGATTTTACGTTAACGCGATCGAAACGTTAACCGCGTTTAGCTCTCTGATTTGTTAAGAGCTTGGACCAGCCAATGGGAACTCCGAACGTCATAAACGTATCGATTACGTTAACGTAACACAAACTTGCACTAGGCACTCTGATTGGTTAAAAGCTTGGAGCGGACCAATCAGAGCGTCGAACGTCTGCGACGACCTAAAAGTAAGGTGTTTTGTTGCTACGGAATCTATATACGAGCACCACACGTACTTCTTATTGACCTCAGAAACAGTTAGGGCCGTTAAACCTGTAGCTTTCTTTGTCTTTGGTTTCTTCTTTCTAAAGGGGCAGTCAGGTCTTTTATGTCAAGGTTTGTTACAATCATACATACATTAGATTTCTTCTTTAATTTTCCACGTCGATTTATAGAGCCTAACGCTAACTCCGTAGATGTTTCGTTGTGATTCTTAGCCATTTTACTGAACAGTTTCGTTTCAACCATTTCTGTTGTGATATTAGCGTTGCTATTTTCTATAGCCATGACAAGTGGTTCGTATCTGGAACCGAGACCTCCAAGCAAAATTGCAGCAATCGAACAATCGTCTATCATCTTGCCAATATCAACTAAATCTAGTGCTGCTGACAGTACGCTATTGATATAGGATTCTATATTTTCAAATTGATCTAAGGTCGTTCTGTGTAATTTCCTTTCGAGGGACAAAAGTCGACATTTATTTTTATCTTTATAAGCAGACTTCAAAGAATCCCATGCTTCTTTAGCCGTTTGGGCCGCGCAAACATAAGTGATGGGTGGGCCATCTTCACGTCAAACAGATTTTCGACAATGCTTTCTGATCAACCCTACTCCTAACATTTAATGGAGTAGGGTCGTTAGGTGCGAAGCCCACTATTGTATCCCACAATTCTTCATGCAAGAGGTAGTTTCGCATGCGAAAGTTCCATGGACTATAGCCTTCCCTATTAGTTAAAACAAATTTCGGGATGGACGAGGAAACTGCGCCTCTATATGTCAAAGTTGATCATTCTCCGTGGTCGTTAGGCATTTTTCACAACACTTACCAACAATGGGCACGCCACAATTATGGCGGTAAGTCCCCTCTTTGAGGCGTGGCTGGAAAGACCTCACGGCGTCCTTACCTTCCGCATGACGCAGGTCCTCACTGGACACGGTAAGTCCGGGAGGTTCCTGTACCGGATTTGTGCGGAAGAAACGCGGGTGTCACCGTTGTGTGGACCGCCTGGAGGACACGGTGGAGCACATGGTGAAGCCCCGCTTGGGCAGAGCAGCGTCGTGTCCTTGTGGGGGTGATCGGCGGCGGCGATCTCCCGCACCGGGCCTTGGTACAGGTCATAGTCCGGTGCGAGGAGGAGTGGCAGGCGATCATCTCCTGCGAAGCAGTAATGCTAGCAAAGGAGGTGGCCAATCGCGTGAGGCAACGATCCTCACGCTCCAACCGCTACCGGAATTCTGATCTTGCGGACAGCGAGCAATGGGTAGCTCACTCGCGCGATGATGCGCTAGATGGCGCTGACACGTAAACATTGCTTTTGACTGTGCTCCTGCTAATTTTATATTTAAAAATAATTTAAATCAACTATGAACTGAGAATTCTTCAACAAAGTGAATCTGGACACGTTATCTATCTGTGAAAGTGTTATCCACGATTATTGTGCATCCAAAACTATTTTAACAGTGACTTTAAGTGACCCAAACAGTGACTTGTATATTGGGAATCAAGACGTTGTAAGTGCTTTTTGAACTTAATTGTGACGTTCTGACTGAATATCAAAAATAACACCTGGAACGATTGTCTATAAAACACTTTAAAACAGTGATTTCAAAATTTCCTACGAAATCATTCCGTTTTTTATTTAAAACAGTGGATTACAACGCCACCTTTCGGCAGATCAACGTCCTAAAAACAGTGTTGCCAAAGCAGATAACATAACTAGCTCTCCGAGCTCCGGCGCCATTGGCATTGGTGGTGCAGTGCAGCAACACTCAGTATCTGAAGTGCAGTGCAGCAATACTCAACGGTGCAGTGCAGCGACACTCGGAAGTTCAGTACAGCAATACTCAAGGGTGCAGTGCAGTCACACTCAGGAGTTCAGTGCAGCAATACTCAACAGTGCCGTGCAGCGACACTCAGCAGTGCAGTGCAGCAACAATATTGCCTGAATATTACTGCTTATCTGGGTACCCAATTCTTTCTTTTTTTTTTAACCTATTTTGATAATTTTATAATCTACTATCATGGAAAACACGAATGATTATATTACACTTCGAAGAAGAATTTCTAATTTAAATGCCTCTGCAACTAGTTTTGAAGATAATTCATTCCTTTCCACCGACTCTAAAGCCCTGGGAAGAAGTTTACCTGACTTATCTACATGGGATTGTCAAGATATTACTGATTTAAAGGAAACTGTCAGAGATTTAAAGGAAAAGCTAGAGAGTGCTCATAAAGAAATTGAAAACTTAATACTTGAAGAAATTGATTTAGAGAAAAGATTACAAAATCAAGAAACCAAAATTAATAATTTAAGTAAAATATTTTCCCCAAAAATTAATACTCCTAAACGGAAATCTAGAAATTTAAACGAATCAAAGATTTTAACCAACCAACTACAGCTTGAACCAGGAATGGGAAGGAAACCTAACAACTCGTTACATAATGGTACTCAAAAAATCAACTTAACCAGCGGTACTACTACACTAAACACGGAAGAACGACCAAAACTCAAGAAGACAAATGCGGAATGCGCTCAAACTACTATACAGCATTACAAGAAAAAAGCTAATATAACTACTAATTCACATCTTAGAACCAATAGTATTTATCCGAAGAGGAAAATACATGTCCTTGGAACCCAGCAAATTACGGGCTTAACTACACGCCTACTTGATCTAAGATCTAATAGTTCATACGAAAGGTATTGTGTAGAGGGAATGTTAAAATACAATGCAATCTCTCAACAACTGTTAAACACAGAGTTGACATGTAAATCTTGGGATAAAATTATTATTTGTGTAGGAGAAAATGACTACAACCCTACTATTATGCTAAATGAATTATATATGTTCATAAAAAAATATAAAATTTGTCCAATTATTGTGCTAAGTGTATTGGAAAATAAACATCTAAATGTAAAGCTACTAAATAATAATTTAGAACTAATATGTAAAAATAACGAAAATTGTTACTTCTTACGTACTCATAGCAATACTTGTCATAAACTGAACGTTCTGATCGATACAATTGACTATAAAAGCAAATACCTAAACTTTAACAAAAACCCAAATGCTCAGGCAAAATGCTCCGATTTGTCTACATATTTTAATACAAGCCTAGACACAAAGCCTACTTACCGACCAAAAAGATCATATAACTTTAAAAGCACGACACATAATACGTTTTTTCGCAGGTACTAGTAATACTTTACCTACAACTAAAACGTTCAGTGATCAGCCACATATAAGCATTTGTGATAATGAGTTAAGTAAGGTAAAAGACGTTAAGTCCATGGACATAATTAATTGTCACTCAATAAATGTTCTTCATCAAAATATTGCAGGCTTAAGAAGTAAAAGAGAACTTTTAGAGATTGCAATTGACTCATTCCTAAAGGAGAAGTTAGTTATTGACGTAGTGTGCTTAACGGAGACTTTTATTAAAGCGGGTGAGGAGAGTAGCATTGCCTTAAATGACTACAAATTAGGAGACTGGTACTCAAGAAAGAATAAAAAGCGAGGCGGTGTTTGTATATTCTGCCTAAATCACATTGACTAGAAAATACTGACGCAATTGAAAAAATGTGCCTCTGAAAATGAGTTTGAGTGTTGTGGTATTGAACTTTTGCAATATAACATTATAATAATAGCCTTATATCGTACGCCAAGCTCAAACCCCTTTATTTTCCTACGTAATTTAGAAGTAATGTTGTGCAACCTTCGAAATAAATCAAAAAAACAACTAGTGATAGTAGGTGATCTTAACATTGACATTTTGAGCAAAAAAATCGATAGAAATAAGAAATGTATAGATGAATTAACTAGGATTGTAAATAATTTTGGCTTAATATTACATATAAAACAACCAACAAGAAGAAATTCATGTCTAGACCAAATAATAAGTAACTGTAAGGATGCAATATGTGAGGTCATACCGCTGGGACTGTCAGATCACGAAACGGCTCAGATGATTTCCATACAAATCAACAGTAAAGTTCCGCCTCTACACTTTCGTATAATTTATAAGCCTGATTTTAGCGCCGAAAATAAAGAAAAGTTCTTTAACTGTATGTCAAACTTAAAATGGACAGAAGTTTTCTCTGATCAGGAAGCCAACAGTGCGTTTAATCAGTTTCACGATACACTTGTCTTGTTCTTTAATTTGTGCTTCCCTAAAGTCAAGATCAAAATCAATCTAGTTAAAAAATATGCAAAATGGATTTCCAAAGGTATTAAAAAATCAACTAAAACCAAAAGGAACTTGCGTTTTAAATACTACTTCTCATCAGATAAAGAAAATAAATTAAAATACTTAAATTATAACAAATTACTTAAAAAATGTATACAAAAAGCACAAAAAATTCATAATTCTAATTATATAACTAGAGCTAAAAATAAATGCAAGGCGTCATGGGATTTAATAAAACATTATTCCAACAATAATCAAATTCAGGAGTCAAATATTAAGGAGTTAGAAACTGAAACCGGATCACTAACAAACTCCATAGACATTGCCAATTATGTAAATGACTATTATATCAATATGACGAATAATGATTTTGACATTAATGCTAATAATTATGACATTGATCCTATTAATTCTAGTATGTTTTTAATGCCCACCAATGATGACGAAATACAAAAAGTAATAAAATCACTCCGGGATACAAACTCAACAGGTTATGATGAAGTACCTACAATAATTATAAAATATATAAGTCCTATTATTTGTCCGGTACTAGTACATTTAATAAACTTGTCATTATTCACGGAAGTGTTTCCTGAGAAATTGAAAATGACAGTTATTAAACCAATACATAAAAAAGGTAATAAAAAACTTGTTGATAATTACAGACCAATAGCTTTATTGCCTATATTAGCGAAAATCTATGAAAAGGTCATGCATACGAGATTAATAAATTTTATCGATAAGTTCCAAATTTTGAAACATGAACAACATGGATTCCAAAAAAAGAAATCGACAACCACAGCGGCATTTAACTTAATTAACCTAGTTATTAAAAATATTGACCAGAAAATCCCGACCACTGTTGTATTTTTTGACATGTCAAAAGCCTTTGACTTTGTATCGCATGAGCTTCTACTAAAAAAATGTGACAAATATGGAATACGCGGTAAAGCAAATGCATGGTTAAAAAGTTACCTTACAAACAGATCGCAATTTGTAGAAATGACTATGGATGAACCAAATCAAAACGGTGAAATAAAATTTAAATCCGAATTGGGTTACAATTGTACAGGTGTTCCACAGGGCAGTATTTTAGGTCCCCCACTCTTTCTGTTATATATTAATGACCTGACAGAAGTAACTGACTATCCTTGCATACTCTTTGCAGACGATGTGTCCTTAATTATCCCTAAAACTAAAGAAAACTATAATGAAGAAATAAATAGCACCGTAAGAAAAATAATAACTTGGATGGAAAAGAATAATCTTAAACCTAACATAGATAAAACCAAATATGTACAATTTCTTAACAAAAACTGGAATAAAATTAATTTAAACATAACGTATAATGATAAACAAATACAACAATCAGATAGTATGACTTTTCTTGGGATAGTTCTAGATGAGAGGTGCTCCTGGATTGGTCATATTGATATGATATGTGGAAAAATCAGTAAGTTTGCTTATGTCCTATGGCGTTTATCTAACCTAACAAGTAGACAAGCCACATTACAGGCTTATCATGCTTATGTTGGTTCAATACTGCGTTATGGTATACTGGTATGGGGAAACTCGGTGCATCTCGGAAGAGCCTTCATCGTACAAAAGAGGTGTATACGTGCGATTTGTAACGTAGACCCACTCACATCCTGTAAACCATTGTTTAAGAAACTTAGAATACTGACATTAACTGGTATCTATATTGAGGAAATATGTAAATTTACTAAATCTCATCCTGAGATGTTTGAAAAACTGGGAGATAAATGCTCGTTCAGAACTAGATTTCCTAATAGGTTGATTAATCCTAAAATGAAAACGGACCTATATAGGAGAAGTTGCTACCCAATGTGCATTAAAATTTATAATAAGGTTCCAGACCGATTTAAGGAACTTCCAATGGTCCGCTTCAAGAGAGCTTTACGCAGTTGGTTGATTGAGAATCCCTTTTATACTATAAAAGAATTCCTTCAGTTCAAATTTAATTAATAATAATTTGTTTATTTTTACTACAACTGAAATAATATTTAATTAATTACCTGTAACAAATTTTTGCATGTCATTATGTTATGATTAAATATGTTAAGCTACTATTATAACCATTGTAAGAACTTTTATAACCATATTTATCTGCAAATAAATCTTTGACTTTGACTTTGACTTTGACTCTCCGACTGTCCGGTAAACGTCCCGATCGAGCACATGTTGTCAACGGCGTGTACTGTTTCACACGCGCCTCAAGGATATATCAGCAAATCGTAGGAACCCAGCAGGGTCGAAGCAAACTGGGGCCAATGAGGGTCTGATTCTGAAAGGAATACTCGGCCCTGGTACGAAAGACAACGAAGGAACAGGAGTGGGTGTTTAGTCAGTAAAAGTCTGACACTCTCCCACTCCGCCCAAAAGCGGGGGAGCATTCGTGCTGGTAACGTGTTGTAATGTTGTAATTAGCTTTTAAAGGAGGAAATGTAAAAACATTAAAAATAGGTATTGTCAGATTGTTAATTTTACTGATGAAGTAAAGCACCATGGCAACGTTAGAATTTAGATTAAAAATAAAACGCATATATAAATAGTTCGCATATTACAAAACACTCTGATTAGTTAAGAGCTTGGAGCGAGCAAATCGGAGCGCCAAACATCATAAATGTGTCGATCGCGTTAATGTAAAAAGAACTCGCACTAGGCACTTTGATTAGTTGAAACGATATTTTTATCTTAAACAAATGGTATCCTTTTATAAATCACCAACATTATTAATCTTCACATCGCTAAAAATTACTTATGCAATTTTAGAACTTCACTGACGATATTCCACCCATACAAAGCGGTTTGGTAACATATTCAGTATGCGTACAGCTAAGGAGTGGAGAGCAGTGGTGGCCGAGTGGTAACGGCCCCGACTTACGAGTTTGTAGGTCGCGGGTTCAAACCCAGCCAGGCGCATTACTTTGTGTAATTTATTTCATCACCACTGCTTTCAAAACGGTGAAGGAAAACATCGTGAGGAAACCGGCATGTACTAGAACCAATAATTCGAAGACATGTGACATTCACCAACCCGCACTGGGCCCGTGTGGTGGATTACGGCCCATTTCCTCTCCTAGAGAGGAGGCTTGAGTCCCAGCAGTGGGAACATTAAAAGGCTGATTATGCTTATGCTATTAATCTTCACATCGCTAAAAATTACTTATGCAATTTTAGAACTTCACTGACGATATCCCACCCATACAAAGCGTTTTGGGAACACATTCATTATGCGTACAGCTAAGGAGTAGAATTCCCTGCCCGAGTCTGTGTTTCCTGAAAGCTACAACCTAGGGGTCTTTAAGTTAAGAGTGAATAGGTTACTTCTAGGCAAGCGTGCTCCATCGTCGGTCACATCATCGTTACCATCAGGTGAGATAGTGGTCAAACCCGAGCCTATCAATAAAAAAAAAAAAACGATATGACACGTTTCTACAGAAAATCAGATTCGATGACGTGATGCAGTGATCAAGATTGAACTAAAGAAAGACAGACAACTACGTTAGTGCAATATATGCAGTTTTATGAATGATTTAAGTTACTGTAATAAAAAAAGTACGTTCCTATGTACAGTTACTGGCACGAATCTTGAGCGCTCGGCGATAGAGCGTGGATCGCTTTGCGCATCGTACACAGCGGCGAGCAAATCACTGTACTCACATTTCACTCCCCGCTCCCGCATTTCTTTTCATACCACTAAAAAGACCCAATATTTCATTTCTGTGTGCTTCTTCGCAAGTAAAACTGTTGAAGTGAGCGCTCAAGATCCGTGCCGGTATCTGTAAGTAAATGTTACTCTTGCAAGTACATCTATAGCGCCACTAAAATTGGAACTGTCGTCACAAAATCCTGCCAACAAAGTTACCCGACTGAGGTTTGATAATTACCATTAAGCATTACCCAATAGACACTACATCCATTGGTTGGGGAATCCTCCCTTTTCTATGGAGCATGAGGAACTGTACACCCTGTCTTTCACACTGATTCTGATTTCAAACTTGATCACTGCGGTAAAATTACTTTTTATATAAAATTTTATTACCAGCGCCATTTTCATTTATCGTCAGAACCGATCTGCAGAACATTTACGAAATTATTTATGCAAATCAGAATATTTAATTTGTCAGAGATTATAGAAAATGACGATTCACTTTTGCAAAATATTTTACAGTAAAAAGAAAAATGGGTCAATCGGATATGTGTGTCGAAACGAATAAGCCACATGTAAAAACGAACCACAGTTTTGTTTTAATGAAAAATATAAATTCATGAATCAATCTCTGGGGGAAGTACGGTACAATTACAATATTTTTATTTCTGACAAAAAGAAAGTTACACTATTGGTGATATTTTATTTCGAAATGTTAGGTTTCTATAGGAATGATCACAAAAACGAAGACACAATATAAGCGAAGAGAATAGTACAATAATCAGCTTTTTTTTTAGGTGTGCAATCATCCAATAACTTCTACCACTCTTGGATGGAGCGAGAAGGCGTGTCAGACTTTAACTGACTAAAACCTACTCTTATTCCTTCTTTGCCTTCGTTCCAGGGCCTGGGAGTACACTTTCGCACAACCCATGACCCCAATAAGCTTCTTATTCCCTGCTGCATCTTGAGGCGCGCGTGGAACAGAATTGTAGGACAGGCCAGTTTCCTCGCAATGTTTTTTCTTCGTCGTTTTTAGAGCACTAGTGATGAAATAAATTACACAAAGTAAAGCGCCTACTGGTTTTAAAAGCTACTTAATTTATATTTGTTCTAAAATAAGAGCTCTTCAATCATGCGATGACAGTTCTTCTAAACAATATGACATATGATGTCATGATATATCTTTAGAAATAATCAAATTAAACGTCAACTGCTATCGTGTCCTAAATATTTTGATTAGTTTATTTATAATTATTATGATGACTGACTGTGTCCTGATTATTCTTAAATTTGATGACTCATGAATCTAATTATCTACCTACCATTTTCTTAACTACGTTGGGAACTAACCCCCTACTATGACGTGTCATCTATCGCAAATCCGCTGTGACAAAGAGATAGTGCTATTTATTCTGTATAGCTCTGTCTCTCTCTCGCAGTGGAATTAAGATGTCATTGGCACTTCATATTATAACTGCTTCCACTGCAACCAACCAAATGCAGTTAAATACTAGCATTAAGTTACTGCCTATCTTAACTGCACAACTCAGAAACTGCGTAACCAAATTCATTGGCAAGATCGGAGTCAAATTTTCTGGCTTTTCGCTACAGTATCTAACTACTGACAAAGACCTGCAAAGTCTGCCAAGGCTGCGGAATTATTCGCAAGTTAACGAGGCCCTCAAATGCAAAGAACAACTGATGTAACACAGGCTGCCTTAAGTCTCTAAAACTCTGACTCTATCGCTAGAAAGGTATGGATTATTTGATGATATTCTACTTCAAAAATTCAAATAGATCTACAAATGAAAACCGATACCAACAGTTTAGCGTGTTGTGTAGACTCGGAGAATTCTCGGTACGATATCGGTAGCCTTGCGTAACCCAGTATATTTGAACCCAGCAGACTATTATTGCTTTGCCTGCAACACATATGTATAGCACAATTAACCATTTTAATTTTAAATCATCTAAAAGATCGATTTATTTATAAGAAATAACATAATGTGGTACTAGAGTGTCATGATGGGTCATGGTGAAATTAAGACACCATGCACGAGGATGCGGGTTCGAAACCGGGCCAATGTCAATTTTCCAATTTGTTTACTTCTCTAAGTTTATCTAGCATATTACTGACACCCAGTGCCGATGATGACATAATATTAATCTAAAATCAAATACAAAAAACTGGCCAAGTTCGAGTCGGACTCGCATATGGCCATATTAAATCGAGCAAAAAACACGTATGTTGTATGGGAGCACCCTTAAATAATTACGTAATTCTGTTTTTTAGTATTTGTTAAAAATTTCAATTATCTATTACGGTTCATGAGACAGACGCACGGAGAGCGGAGTCATAGTACAAATACCGGCACGGATCTTAAGCGCTGATTTCTGCAGTTCTACTTGCGTAGAAGCTCGCAGAAGTCGAATATCGGGTCTCTTTAGTGGTATGAAAAGAAATGCGGGGGCGGGGAATGCAATCCTTGTATAGTGATTGTCTTGCCGATGTGTACGATGCGCAAAGCGATCCCCGCGCTTTCGCCGAGCGCTCAAAATTCGTGCCGCTATCTATAATAGGGACCCGTTTTATGATTGAATTTCGATTATAAAATTGATACAATTTTATAACAATCTATTAGAGGAAGATAGATTATTACCTACCACAGTGTTGTCTTTTTAACCCAATGGTTGACTGGAAGAGAATGCTTTGTGGCATTAATTCCGCCTATGTACAACCAGACTGTACATGAAGTTTAAATAAATAAATAAATTAATTAATAATTCTCATAATAAATAGGTGCCAATTTATTTGCCAATTGTCCATTGATTAAAAATTAAGGCCAGTCTACCACATAAAATAATTAATCGTTATCAACATGTTATTAACAAATGTGTTTCCTCGTAGACTAGGATCTATTTTGGTTTAGGTATATAGGTATCTATTATTGTTTTTGAGTAGCTTCCTTCTATTATCAATACACGAGGTGTTAGTTTCGACTAAAACTACTATTTATGACGTCTTTTTCAAGGATTTCTATGAAAACATGATTAAAACACGCAGAATTCTATATATTTTTATTGGATTGGTTGGTTGTTTTGAAAACTTTGGACATATTTTCAGGAAAAACTTCGTCATGTTAATTTTTCTGAAGTAGGCTGTCCAGCGTCCACGTCATACAAATTAACCTAGATAGATGGATGACGTTCGTCACTTACTGGATAAAATCTGAAAAAATTACTCGCCGGTTGGTTCTGCTATGCTGGAGGTCATGGGTTCGATTGGGAATCGAACTCATGACCTGGACAAATGTTTGTGTGATGAGCACGATCGTTTGTTACTGTGTCTGGATGTAGTTTATTTATATATGTATGTATTTAGAAATATTTAAGTATGTTTATCAGTTGTCTAGTACACATAACACAAGCTCTGTTTAGCTTGAGACTAGACGTCGTTGTGTGATAGATAAAAAAATAAAAACATCCAATTATTTCTCTCGCTTTAGGCTGGAGCAAGAGGGCGTGTCAGAATTTTACTAACTAACACCCATCCTATGTTCCATCGTTATATTGCGTTCCAGGAGCCCGGGCTTTCCTTTCAGAAGCAAACACATGGCCCCATTAGGCTTCGACACTGCTGGGCCCCTACGGTTTTGAAAGACAAGAAAGAAAGAAAAATATTTATTTGGCACACGTACACAGATACACACAATGTAGAAACAACATGCTGACATCTTCTTGAGGCGCGCGTTCCCTCTCGCGTGTCAGCGCCTCCTTTGCTAGCATTACTGCTTCACAGAAGGAGGTGACCGCATGCCATTCCTTCTCGCTCCAGACAAGGTTCTCGCGCAAAAGGTCGTTGTCACCGATCACCCCCATGAAGAAACGGGGATGCTCCACCGTGTCCTCCGGGCGGTCCACACAGTGGTGACACCCGACCGTTTCTTCCGCACGAATCAGAGAAACATCCCGAACTTACCATATCCGGTGAGGACCTGCATCGTGACCAGCCATACGAGCAGCCAGGAGACTTACAACCATAATTATGGCGTGCCCATACTGGATGCCGAAGGAGTATGTCAACGTCGAAGTCAATCGCGGCTAAGGTGGTGTTCTGATAAAATTTCTAGGGCAAACTTGATCAGTAATTACCCGAAACAAAAAGGTTTGGAAGGAGAAAGGAAGAGGGGCGGCTTTGCCCAGCTGCGGGATACAAAAAAAACATTGCTTGTGCAACGAGAAACGAGCAAGCATATCCAACAATATTACGAGTACAGAACACTGGCGAGTCGTACGGTCGTTTCATTTTCCCCAAAATATGCTCCGTTATTCTACACCGCGATGTTTCAGTATAAAGTTTTATTGCTTATGCTAATTTTCAGGTGTGTTAGGTAAGCCAATAAAACACTTGGTATATTTGGTAAGTGCCAACATGACGGTGAATTTATATGGATTTCAGGAATGCCAGCGTCTGGCATAAATTGTGTGACGTCAGAAAGTGGACGTCTAAAGTTATTTAGTGCAGTCTTCGGGTCTAGGTCAGAGGCGTTCACCAGGACCTTGTGAGTTTCAAAGAAGACCATAGTCGACCGCATTGTTGCTTAGAATTATTAAGGTGTATGAAAGTGGTTATACGCGAGCCCATCTATACATATAATAAATCTGTAGAAGTTTTTAGTTGTGCGCGCATCACCTAAAATTTACGAAATTGATGTAGATAACTTTTATACATTAAAATTGTGTGTAACTTGATTTATTATTTAGGTTTTGTTTCATTGCAATCGGTTGATTATATCGAAAGATACACTACATTCATTGACTGATGGGCGGTACGAAGTTCGCCGGGTCAGCTAGTCCATATATTATTATATAAAAATGAATAGCTGTTGGTTAGTCTTGCTAAAACTCAAAAACGGATGGACTAATTTGGCTAATTTTGGTCTTGAAATACTCTAGATAGTCCAGGGAAGGTTTAAACGGTGAAAAAAAATGGAAAAAATCACGAAAATAAATCAGAATACGACGCCAACTTCAGTTAAAACTATTAGGCGGTACAAAGTTCACCAGGTCAGCAAGTCAATAATAATTATTAAAAAGAAAATAGACGTGGCGGAGATAAATTAAAGTTGTTATTAATTTTTGAGGAAATATAACAAGAAAACATCGTTCCTTTTATTATTATTTTTAGGTTACTGTACCTTAAAAGGAAAAAAACGGAACCCTTATAGGATCACTGTCCATCTGCCTGTCTATCTGTCAAGACCCTTTATCTCGGGAACGCGTGGAGATATCGAGTTGAAATTAATACTATATACTCAAATCAGCGGACTCTTGAAGCTGTAAAAATCAAAATTGTACCTAAGTTTACGAGAAAAAAAGATACTTCGGTTTACGTGGCAAAAAACGTACATTTCGACAGTCTCGAGGAAATCAAAATTCATAGGGTACTTCCTGTTGACCCAGAATACTGAAATTTGGCATAAAGCAAGGTCTTATAATACAAGTATAGGAATGAATCTGAAAACTGTAAATTTGTTGTCACATCACAATTTATTTTTGGGTTTCGGAAAAATCTTCCGAGACTCCATTCCGGAATTCGTACAAATTTACATAGGTAAGTTTGTACGGGACCCTCAGGGCGCGAGTTCGACTCGCACTTGTCCAGTTTTTTATTATTATTGAGAGGATTGCGGTTGACCATCACTACTCTACACTATTCTCTACTCTTTCTCTCTTGACTGATTTTGATTTGCTCAGACGACAGCCGTGAGAAGATTTTGAGTTCTTGCAAAATGGATACGTTGGTTCAAAATGCTGTCCAAGAGATGCGGAGCATCCTTCTCCAGCAGTGTGGTATTTAGAAATACTAGATATACAGAATATTAACTAACTTTGAAATGATGTCAGTAGTCGTAGTGAGTCAATCAAACAAACATCAATCATGTTGTCAGTGCACTCAATTCAACATAAAAGCTACGAAATTATTAACACAATTTTGTAATAACTCACTCGAAATGGATTCTATCATTTACTAGATTATGGTCACGGTTTTACTCACTTTCCATTTTCACCAATTATTTATAGTCTGCATCAGGTCCAAAGGTTGGCTGGGCGATGATGAGTCGGAGCTTCAGTCCTTCTCTTCTGAAATAATATATATCTATATTTCTAATAAAGATGAAAGTATTTTTATGATTCTGATCTGATTTTTTTTTAGGGTTCTGGAGTGGCGAACGTAGGCGGATAGACGCGACAGATAGCGTTGGAAGCCCTTTTATAAAATGGACGGACGACCTGGTAAGGATCGCGGGAATCCGATAGATACGAGACGCACAGACCGTTCGTTGCGGCGACACTTGGGGGAGGCCTATGTCCAACAATGGATGTCTTTCGGCTGAAATGATGATGATGCTGATTTTTAAATAACATTACTTGGCACTCAGAAAGTTTTACGAAAAAAATTTTTTATGTAAAAGGCACTGGCCACTTGTAACTATTTTGAAAAAACTTTGGTTACTTAAAAAGTAAAAAAGAATTGTTCAAATTATGAATTTCCCTCCACATTTTTTTGAAAGCCAAATCAAATTATAGTTTCTCATTTAAAAATGGATCTGCATTGAGAACATTTTTGTGTGATGATTTTCTACGATTTTAAATATGGCCTAAAACCTGATGACTCATTTGATCGACTTCAAATTGCTTTCATGGATAAATTAAATTCAAAAGCAACCATCTACCGCTGGTATAGCGAGTTCAAATGCGGTCGCTTTACTTTGGGGAATGAACAAAGGAGTGGTTGTCCTACGACGGCTGTCACAGAAGAAAATTTGCTGGCAATAAAAAAAATAATTCGATTAAACAGGCGAATTAAATAGAAGAGATTCAGCATACACTGCAGATAGGTTCAGGAAGCGCTCACAAGATTCTACACGAGCACCTTCACGTGAGGAGGATAGTTTGCCGCTGGGTGCCGCACAACCTCACCAAAGCTCAGAAGCAGGCCCGCGAGCAGTGGTGCCGTGATATGATTCAAAAATTTGAAGCAGGCTCGTCTCGGCGCGTTTACAACATTGACAGGTGACGAATCCTGAATTTATCGATACGATCCAGAAACAAAGAGTCAGTAACAGTTTGGCTGTTTCAAAACGAATCAACGCCTATGAAAGTGAAGTGATCGAGAAGCACAGGGAAAATTTTGATCGCTAGTTTCTTCACTTTGACGGCGTTAAAATGGTACATAGCTAGAAACAGATATGGATTTTAGGTAAAAAATAATAAAATTAATAGGAAATCGCATGTTTGAAATATCTGTTATGGACTACAACGTAAACTGTAGAAGGCATATTGATCAGATATGGAAATATACAGGAACAACCGTAACTGAAAGCGAGATGAAAGGCGCACGTGCTGACGTCGTTTGCTCCGCGCCGTCAGTTGCGCCGCGCCCACTGTCCCCACCCGTGCCGTCGGCGCAAGAGGCGCAGCCGTCATAAACATTATCACTTGATAATGATCAGCAGGCTATTGAGGACGCGGAAAATGATATTGTGGAAGAAGATGAGTGGGCTGAGGCTCAAGAAGAAGTCGATACTAACGATCACAATAATATTGAGATTAACCAAGATTACGCCGACGACGGTGGCGATCGTGCTTTTGAACCACAGCCTTTTAGACTGACTCGTAGTTGTAGATGTAAGATTAATTATAAGGTTTAGATTGTAATAGTATCAGACACCATGCATTCTAATATCTAGGTTAATATTTAAAAGAAACTTAATAAATGGTATGCGCAAAATGTGTTTATATGATATTATGTTATAGGTACTTTTATTGTTTCTAGTTATATTTTATGAGTTACGTGTTTATTTCGATATATTTTAACTGCTTAATGTTTAGTTCGTAGGATCTTTATTAATAGTGTCGGAGGAGTGAAGCGTATCGTATCTATGGTGTATGCACGCGCACCGCCATCTTGTCAGAAATGTTATGTCTTTGATGCATTAAAGAAACTAGCATCCACAAGCAACGATGGTTTTATTTCGGTAGCTGACATATCAACTATACTTAGAGTTTCCTTGCGTGATCACATCAGCAATGAAGATATCCGCAGGAGTATATATCCAAGGCTACCAACAAAACTCGAAGAATCGCCAAATTTAAATGACACGCACACTCCAGAACCTTTCGTCTCCATCGACCATCTGTTCTACGAGCAATGTATCCTGCCCTCAGTCACTTAAGTTTGGCGATTCTATCATGTACGATCATTTCATATGTATGTTGCTCTAATGAAATTTTCATTGGTTTCATGACCTTACGATGATTATGGACTATAAATTAATCAATATGTTAGAGCTTATTGACTGTGTTTTCAAGTACATATTTAGAGTTCAATTGTGCAATGCTGATACTAAATATACTACAGAATATCTTTATTAACAACGTTCACAGCAGTTTTGTGATTAGACAATACAAACATGTGTTCTTTAGAGGTTACTCTTAAAAGAGCGACATGTATTTGGCCACGTGAAAAACACTCAACGCCCAAATCTAAGCCTACAACGTTGAAAGTTTGACCCTGCGATTTACTAATGGTCATTGCAAAAGATATCTTTACCGGAAATTGTAGGCGTTTAAATTGGAACGGTAAATTCGTTGGTATCAGAAGAATTCGGGGAATCGATACATCTTCTCCGGTACTACATCAGGTGAGTATTGTGCACTCTATAACGAAAGTTTTTAGTGATTTTACCAGCAAACGCATGCCATTGCAAAGTTTAGGTGGATTCAGGTTTCTTAATAAAATATTATATTTATAGGCACGCTCCACTGCCCCCCCCGGCCGGTACCACCGCAATCACTATGTCCCTGAATTTTAAATCTGTAACATCTTCGAAAATATTCATTTAAATTACTTGCGGTAAAGGACCATGTTGATCTATATTAAATGCACAATAAATAAAAAAATAAGAATTAATGCTTTATTGCATAAAATCACTTTGTAAATTAACCATTATTTCTCGTGAAAAATAAGGGTAAAAAATGGTTATTATGGATTATCCCTAAGAGATAGACATATATATATATACAATCGCAGATTTTTTGTAGACCTTTTTGAGATGTACAATACTGCAGTAAATTATTTTGATGTATCTCATTGGGTTCAGCTAGCGTTTGCAATGTAAGCGCAAAAAATGTGTTTAATGGATGTCTACATCCTATAGGGAACTTACCTACTAAATTTTAAGTTTATAAGTGTTATAGTTTCTGAGATTTCGTGATTAATCAGTTAGTGGTATTTCGCTTTTATATATATAGATTACTTAACTTTTTTTACGTTCCTCTACACGAGTGTACTTCAACGTTACATATTGGTGTAGATAAGGTAAAGCTTTACGCATTTCACCTTGACCAGACAAGTAGGAACTATAAATGCGACTTTATATGTAGCTGCATTAAATAAAACACCAGACGGGTACGTGGCCTAGTCATTGTAGACGATAAATTAATCAACGTTTACATCCATGTTGTTATACTCGTACATCTTTGAAGTCCAATACCTCTAATGGTTTCTAAATGGTTCTATATTAGTATTCTAGTCGACGGCACTTTGATAGTTTTTCTTTGTAATTGCCATTCGTTCGGGTATATGGGTGCAATTCGCGGGGTTTATTGATGGTGGATTTAGTGTTATTGCAGTAATTGTTAATAATGAAAGCTTAACTGATGACGTTGGTTTTTTTTAATGGAGATTTATAGGAAGACCCAATTCTGTCAGAGCTATCTAGATGGAGCTAAATCTTCGGGTCAATGAGGGTTTTCTAAAATGACGTACACCAGGTGGCAGCACTTAGTGATCAGGTCCAGGCACCTGTCAAAACGCTTATGTTAATGACATTAGTTAAATTGTTGTCGGTGTAATGTATACGTTTTCAAAAATAGAAGACCTCTCGGTTAAGTGGCGCCAACTGATGGTATGGACTTTCCAGAAAACCCTCATTATATTAGGGTGTTAGCTGCATGCAGTTTAATGATGGACTACCAAGGACTAATAGACCAAGGATAATGTAAGGATACAAGGGGAACTGCTGACATCTATGAACATAATTCTACAGGGTAGTCTTTGACACACAAACATATACCATGTATCCATGATTCTGGACCCCCCAGTGGTAAAATTTTCGTCAGTTTTTTTCTAATTAACAAAAAAAGTGTTTTTAATTTAAACTGTATAAAATCGTTATTCTAACATTTTTAGTGAAAAAAATGAATGATTTACTTTTAAAATTTAAAATGTCATCGGGATTGATTAGAATAAAGATTTTATTTACACCAATTACTTTTTAATTAATTCATTTTAATAAGAAATCTTTTACTAAATTATCATCGTGGTTGGTTAGAATAACGATTTTACACAGTTTAAATTTATAAAATACAGAATAAAAAAATAAAAAAAATGTTAAAATTCCACCACTGATGTCAAAGACACCATGGTCCTGCACGGTGATGTATAACAATCCAAAATCAACTATCGGGCAGTTACTCGGACCAGACACGGAAACTCACTGGTCGAAGAAACTTCCCTTTTCAATTAAGGTTTGCGCGATTTTACACCATGTTCCACATATTTCTAAAGACTTGGCGAGGGTCGTGGAAATCCGATGGATACGAGATGTACAGAACAGATTGTTGTGGCGACACTTATGGGTGGCCTATGTGTAGTTGTGGGCGTCTTTCGGCTGAACTGGTGACGAGGGAGAGGGAGGCCAATGAAAAGATGGATGGATTGTGTGAAGAGTGATATGAAAGAAAAAGAAGTTAGTGATAGCTTGACGAGTGACAGGGCAGAATGGAAGAAAGAAGAAGAAACCCACGAACTCCAGCATAGCAGTCAGGGCAACTAACCACTAAACCAACGGGCCAGTCAGATTAAAACTTACCTTTGAAGCGCAAACATATTAACTAACCTGAGAAACAAATTATACTCATATTATAAACTAGCTTTTGCCCGTGACTTCGCCTGCATACATAAATTATAACCTACTAGGGCCAAGAGTCTGCTTCTGGAAGGATGTCTCGGCCCTAGTATGATAGGGAACGAAGGAACAGGAGTGATTTTAGTCAGTAAAAGTCTGACACACCCTCTCGCTCCGCCCAAGGGCGAGAGATTCATTCATTTCCATTGGGTGATTTTCCCACTTAAATAAAGTACCATAAAGACTAATAAAAAGTAAAAAGTTAAATATCATTAAAGCGAATGTTTATACTTACGCTTGTATGTGTGTACGTGTGTGTATATTTTTGTCATTGAAGAACCTTGTTGTCTATAAATACAAGTTAATATAAGCCATTTCTATTCGAAAAGACTTACGCCAATCAACACAAATGAGCCATCAAGATCTTGATAATATATCAGCCATAACAACGTCTATCATTAATTCAATCATAGTGCTCATTTGGTTGCCATAGTTGAATGAGCATTCCAGTCGGTGACATCTGGCCACCAAACGGTCCCGATTTCTACAGTAAACACTGTAATTTATGTGAGAATTATCATTTTTCGGCGCTTAACAGACTTAGTTCGTTAGCTGACATTTTTAGGAAACCGTGCCTCAATAAAAAAAAAAACGGAACCCTTATAGGATCACTTCGTTGTCCGTTTGTCAGTCTGTCTGTCAAGACTCGTATCTCGGGAACGCATGGAGGTACCGAGTTGTTATTAAAATTATATACTTAAGTCTGCGGCCCCTTGAAGTTGTGAAAAAATCAAACTTCTATGTTAACGTAAAAAGGCTGTTTAAATCGCAAAAAATGTATATTCGACACACTCAAGAGAATCAAAATTCATAGGGTACTTCCCGACGACCCAGAATCCTGAAATTTGGCATAAAGTAACTCTTATAGCATAAATATAGGAATAAAACTGAAAACAGTAAAGTTATTAAGACACAATTTTTTTTTTGCTATTCTTAAAGAAATTCGAGACTCCATTCGGGAATTGAACCATTTAAACAGGTATGTTTGCATGGAACCATCACTGCGCGAGTCCGAGTCGCACTTGCCCAGTTTTTTATGGTCTGTATGGATTGCGAAATCACCAAAATTATTTTGTGTTTCCTGAAGAAGTGTAACACTGTGATATTAAAGGAGATTCCATATGAAACGTACAGACAGTGTCATTAACTTATTATCATCTTTTTAAAGTATTTTAATTTGAACCGAATTTTGCTGTTTGTACCTAACTTGTTAGCATGCGGGCTAGCTGGTCGAATATATTCTAAAAAGGCTATGTGCTAGAATAGGATTTTTCGAACATTGCCTTACACTACGAATATTATTCCCGTATTGTGAGTGTATTCACAAACATGACATGTAAACTGATAAAAATAAGACACCAGACTCGGAACACCTCATCATCATCATCATTTCTGCCGAAAGACATCTACTGTTGGACATAGGCCTCCCCCAAGCTTCGCCACAACGACCGATCCCGTGCATATCGCATCCACCGCATTCTCACCAGATCGTCGGTCCACCTTGTGTTGTGTCCATAAGATAGCTGTGTATCCAATAAATACATCTAGAGAAAAATCTGTAACAACATCATAATCACGTAAGAGCCGTTGTATGAAAATGTACCTCGACAAGGACGCTCTTAACAGCTCACGACAAACAACAACATTGCGATATGTCCCTTTAGCGCAAAGGGCAGCTGAAGGAATACAGGTCAGGTTAGTCAGTATAAGTCTGTTTGGAGTAGAATTTATTAGATGATTTCGGAATTTCAAACCCCTATTTGGATTCTGTAATACTTTTCCGAGAAACTCGTGGCTAAATAATTACACCCACATGTATTGATCTTTAAAGTTGAGCAACGCTTGCCAAGGTCAATACATGAATGGGTAACCATAGGTTCCTTGAGAAAGGTTTCTGGTGCATTTTCACGTCTGATTATAACTTGGGTGTCTTCAAGTTTAGAGTGAATAGGCTCCTCATAAACTAGTGCGCCTCACCATCAATGATTGCATCACCGCTTACCATCAGGTACCGCAGTCAAGCACTACTATAAATTATTTAAAAAAAAAACAAACATTAGGTCATCGGTCCTGGCTGTGTTTTCAAAATCTTTCATAGTCATTACGGAAAGTTAGAAGCCTGATAATTAGAATATTAGTCTATCTAATTTATTCATGGAACTTCAAAAGATTGATTGGATTGTGTGAACAGTGATATGAAAGAAAAGGAAGTTAGTGATAGTATGACGGTTGACAGGATAGAATGGAAGAAAAAAACGTGTTGCGCCGACCCCAAATAAGATGGGCACGAAGATGATGATGATGATGTAATTTATTGATGGGTTGTTAAAAAAAAACGTTATAAAAACTAATTTTAGGTCGTTTAAAAAATCAAGTTTAGGGTTTGAACCATATTTATTACTGCTGAATTTATAATACCACATTTATTTAAATAAATCGCTCATAATGTGGGTGGGCGTAATTACGCCATGGTTATTGAATTCAAAATTCTATACTCGACAACGCAATCTAACAATAAAAAAATTGTACAAACATCATACGGAAGATGTAAAGACAACCAGCCAACAATTTGAATTTCTACGTGACATGTTTAAAAAAATTTTTTTTTGAAAAAAAAAGTGCAATATTATTCAATAGCTGTATAAATTGGCAATAAACATGCAGAGACCGTAATAGTGATGTAACCTTGGCGTGTGTGGCATTTGTATCGATAACATTGTATAATAGTACATAATTTTATTGTTATTTGGCTATGACCGTTCGGCTTGGGACTTCATCTGCGTGGAACTAGGTATTTCCTATAGACATTATAGGTAACTCAGTTTACCTGTTTGGCACGTTTATAATAATAATTTTTATGTATTAGTTACTTAAATTATTATGAATTGCTTGTATTTATATACAGGGTAAAATAAGATAATTTTGCAAATTGGTCCATAAATGACGCAGTTCTGCGGTAAGAAATATAAATAAATTATAATAATAAAGACTCTTTATTATTATATTATATCTGAATTGAGGACGTCCTCCTTTTCGAAGTCGGTTAATATATGGAGTTATTTAAATGTATAGAAACTCAATCAGAAGTGAGACAGTGCAAAATACCTAGAAATACGACTTTTTGGAAGCATCAAGACGTAAGAGTATGAATCAGATAAACTTTACCACGCCAAGGACACTATTTTTTTTTCTGCTTGAAATAATTTCTATGCCACATTGACACATTCGCGCGTGTTAACGTGGTTTTACAATTATTGTCATCGCGATTAATTAAATTGTTGCCTAAAGCCGTGAAAAATGGATGACATGGACAACTGACATCAGGACGGCTTCCATTCGGTTCTCTTTTAAGGTGCAGGTGGCAGGTGAACACATTCGCAAGAAGTTGTTGGAATCATCAGAGCGTTGATTTGTTAGATTCGTTTCACATAATAAAATTGTTAATTTGTATGTATGAATCAAAGTCTTGCATCAAAGTCTTGCATCAAAGTTTTGCATCAAAGTCGTGCATCAAAGTCTTGTATCAAAGTCTTGCATCTAAGTCTTGCATCTAAGTCTTGCATCTAAGTCTTGCATCAAGATCTTGCATCTAAGTCTTGCATCTAAGTATATATTTTAAATTGTATTTCTTTTCTATTTATTTATCATTAAGCTGCACTTACCATATTATGTTTCTGCTCCACCCTAAGGTCGACTGGTCCGCCATAATAAAGTGTTTCTTGTTAGTGTATAAAATTTTAATAAATAAATAAAAATGGATGAAATGGAGAGAGCCTTTGCTCGGCTGTAGGATAGTGCAGGTTAGATACGAGTATAATAATAAATAATAACATATCGATGCCTAAATAATTTGGTGTTAATTAATTTCTTACTTTATTTCTTGCAGTGCTTATAGTCGATATTAAATCACTGGTTATAATTTAAATTAGAGCTTTATTTACAGCCTTATAGAGTAAGTATTTACTACTGTCAAGCAAGAAATTAAGAAAGTACAAAATGCGCTCTATAGCAGAGAGTTTATTCATACGTTAAGGGCTTGTCTTATCCCTAGTAAGCCGATGCGTGGGTAATAGGATTTCAAAAGCTCTAGGTATCAAAAAGAGGTAATAAAAACATAATTTTATGGGTTTACGCAAGGTGACAGGCAAAGAAACTTTATGTCTCTTGAGAAATTGAAAATGTACCTATTACCTGTTCTACCCATTGCCGTTTGGCCTCAATCTGAGCATGAAATTACTGGCTCATAAAAGTTGACGAGGTAACGAATCCACAAACAAAAAAAACAATCTGCGTTTTAAAAACAGAATTCTGAATTGGAACTTCTTGGAATTTTAAGCCTGGAACAAAAAATATATATTTGTATATATATAACAACCTTATTGGTTGTAATCTGTCCGAGTTATTTAGGGTTGACACTCTCGGAACGTGGAATCTATTTAAAAGCCTGGCCAAATTACCATCTTTTTTTGTGATGGCAAATTATTAAGGGCTTTTAAGCGAGATGAGAGTGAGACATGAGGTTTTAGTCAATAAAAGTTTGACACGCCTGTCAAATTTTTACTGACTTTAACTACTTCTGTGTCCTTCAGTTGTCCTTTTCGTACTAAGACTATAGTTTCCATTTCAGGAATCCCCGTGACCTTAATTGGCATCGGCCTTGCTGGGCCACTATGGTTTGAAGACATCTTTGGGGCGCGCGGAACACTCTTCGGCGGCGACGACTTGGGATCTGTCCTCACCAGAAGGCCGCAAGCCCGCGCCTACGGTGACCAGTCGCCTTGTGACTCCCTATGGTCGGGGCGTTTCCTGTTGCGGTGGCAGGGGCGGTTGCGGTCATTTTCTTCGCTAGCATTTTTGCTTCACAGAAGGAAGCGACGCATCCCATTCCCTCTCAGTCCGGACCATGACTTGGTTCAAGTAGCGCCGGACGCGACAGTTCACCGCCGTCGATTGCTCTACTGGTGTTTAACTCAAATAGGACACATATCCATCATATATTTCACCGTGTCCTCAAGGCAGTTCGCACAACGGTGACACTCGAGACATTACCACGGTAGGTATGGGCGTATGGCATTGTTATCGTGAAACAACTGACTGTGGTACATTGCCTCGTCGTGTAGATATACGGCGCCCGGTAGGATACCACGTCATACCATGACCCCGTTTTTTTCAAGAGTAGCGTCGTCCATAATTTCAAGATCAGTTTTCAACCAAAGGGTTTTGCGACATTGCCTTGTAGTGTACTTAGACGACACGATTAATAATTATTTATCTTAAATCTTTACATCCGAAGGACCTAATTTTCAAAACTAGTATTTCATAGTACTTTTATTAGTTTTTTATAAAGCTAAAGCAGTTGAAAAAACTCTCAGGCCTATTTTAAACCCAGAAGTAATCTCTCACGATCGAGAGGGTACTTTAATTTAAAGTAAAACTCACGTTCGAGAGAGACAGACTCAAGAGAGTCATACATAGACGGTAGGGGATTTTGTATTATGTTTTATAAGAATACGGTTAAGGAACATGTGATTTATGTTTTTTTTTTAATAAAAAAAAAACGCCGAGTCTACATCTCACATGTCGACAATTTTGCGAGCCAAGTCAATATACTTGATTTGTTTGTCTTTCTCGGCTTTCACGAGGTTCTCGTCATGCGGAACGGAAATATTAACAATCATTTTTTAACAATCACGAATTGATCCTTCAGTTTCCCCAAAGAGGTCACCGAAACACAGCCAGGTTACGGACGCCAATCGGTCTATATCAGGCTCGTGAAGCGCCCGGAAAAAGCGTCTGTGAAGTTCCTTGCTCTACCATACTGCCCTGCGATCTTTAGTGTCAAGCACTACCGGTTGGCACCAATTCTTGTTAGCCAGGGAGAGCGGGGTGAGTTCCTTGTACACTGCCACTACATCTCGATGCATAGGCACGTCGGCATCTAGGAAATATTCCCTGAGACTGCATACCTCGCGGTTGTGTAGGGTCTTAGCATTTAAAAAACCTCGACCCCCATAATTCCACGGGATATACAGCCTCATCATCGACGATCGTAGGGTCATGCCTTCGGTATGCAGTCAGCAGTGTGCGGACCCTCCTATGTAGGGCGTCAAGTTCTGTTTGAGTCCATTTGAGTACGCCGAAAGAGGAAAGAGTACATCAATACCGGCGCGCACCTTGTTTTGGCCTGAAAGAAGGCTATTGAATACCTTCTTCAGGCGTCCAAAGAAACGCTCCTTCAATGATTGCTACATGTCAGTAATTTAAATAATAAATTATTATTATTATTATTCAAGCTTGGGCTTCATCATCATCATCATTTCAGCCGATAGACGTCCACTGCTGGACATATTTAAGCTTGGGCTTAACCACTATTATTATGACCTGGTGGAATTCGACGATGTGATCGACGATGGAGCACGCTTGCCAGGAAGTAACGTGTTTACTCTTAACTTAAAGATGCCCAGGTTGTACATATCAGGAAATGCAATATTTATATTTAAGAAAACATGTATTTTAAATAACAACGACAACACTCATAATATAAAAGATTTTTGAAAGACATTTGAGCGAGTTGACGACAAAAAAAAAATGGTAAAAGCTCGCGAGCATTCGTGAGTTTCACAGTCGCGAGTTGACAAACAAGTCAATTAAATAAAAATAGTCGACCTTCTGTTTCCACATTATTTGTGACAATTATTAATTAGACGAGCAGTTTCCTCCACGGCCTCCAGTTTCCAACTACACAGGCCTTATTAGAACGAACAAGTTATGCACCTACAATAACTAACTTTTGACGATATTACCTACATTGTGATACCGTGTTGGACATGGCGAGGGATCGGCAGAAATGTTATGAAGATAGGTAACATTTCTGCGTAAAGTATGGTTGGTTCGTGTATTACATACATAATACTTAGTTGCGGCTGTTATAAGCTTGTCGAAAGTTAGAATTAGAGTCTTCCATATTTCACGAATAGGTAGGTTATGTTGTCTTGTTCATGGGTGTACTTACTATACATACCTATATAAATTCTAAAACATAATTTATGTATATTGAATTATTAAAATATGAGGACACGGTTGGAGATGTCAGCAAACCGTAGGGCCCCAGCAAAGCCGATACCTGCTAGCTAGGACCGCGGGGAAATAAGGTGAAAAATCAAAAGGAAACCCATAGTCCTAGAACACAAAGGGTAATTGAAGGACACAGGTGTGGTTTTAGTTAGTAAAAGTCTGACACGCCCTCCCGTTCCACCCAGAACGCGAGAAGGCATTGGATGATTTCCCACCTTAAAAAAATACTGTTGGAATAGTAGCTGAGCAATATGATGCTTCGCGGCGTGTTGTGGGTTCGATTCCCGCATGGAACAAATATTGTTTGTATGATTTACAGATAGTTGTTTCTAGTCTCTGAGTGTTTTGTGGCTATGAGTTTATTACAAGTGTAGATAACAGTTTTTTTTTTATTAATAACAGAGTTCAGAATAAAGTATGGCATGATAACAGTTGAATTCAAAATAATATTTATAAAAAAATGAGACAGCCCTTTATAATCATAGGATACACATCAGTCTTTCGTAACATACATCAAAGCTTTATAACATAGTATTATCAAGCAGACTTACTCTAACCTGTCATATAATTGAACATCATAATATATTTGAGCTTCTTCCCGCTGCTTCAAAACGCTATTATAAGCTACGTCATAAAAAGAAGTCTTGTGCAAAATTTTACGCTCCTAGCTCCAATAGTTTTATTTGTGAGTTGATATCGCTCACCTAGTAAAATATTGGCACATCTACAGTAAATGCGAAATTAAGTTTTAACGGCCTAAGTGTTTAAAATTGGAGAATTTAATATCTAGTAAGGTCTATAATAGTAGCCAACATCACAATTTCTGATATAAAATGTAAAATAAACTCAAAACTTCGTTTTAAATATTTGTACATCTTTGACCCTTGCATCTGTAAAATATGAAAAATGAAAGTAGATGTGCCAATATATTGCTAGGTAAGCGATATATCAGTCAGTCAGTTTCTTCTTTTATGTATACAAATATAATTTCCGTCACCAACACTTCACTCACTTCTAACACAAAACAAATGACAAACTTCCAAACCAGGAGTACCCAACAATCCTCCGAACCGCAGAAGCAAAACCTTCTTTAACAAAACACACAAAATAAATTCCCCGTCGGTTTGTCCTTTACACGAAGTTCTAAACTCGGCAAGTTGAAGAAACTGACCACATACACGTGCATCCTGAAACTCCTTCGGGAAACTCTCACTTGGAACAAAGGGTGGGCTTAAACTTAGCCTAGCTTGGGTTATATTGTGTAATTAGAGGATTAGTTTCACAGGAATTAGTGCTATCGACGTGGTTTGCAGTTTGTTTTGCTGTAATTCCAACTGCATTTAGTAGTAAGTCAGCAAAAACAGGCTTCTCTGCGTCTGTTTTACAATATAAGGAATAGAATAGCAAATACTTTTTCAATACACTTACTCGAAAACCCGCTCTTATCCCACCGCTTTTAGGCACGCAATAGACTGTTTTCCGTACTAGTGCAGGAAAGTGCGCGTGTTTTTCCCCGCTACAATGTTATTTCATGTATCGTATCAGGCTGGACGTGCATCGACCCCAACGAGTCGCCGGTTAATCCCCGGTTATTCATTTCTTCGTAAGTGTTTTAAAAAAAGTCGTTTAATACACGTGCAAATTTGTTACTCGTTGTTGTTGCTCGTGCGAATTTCACCTCGCTCGCAATGACAAACTTTCTGCACTTGTATCAAACTACCTTTTTTTACCAGCACTTCTACTTTTCTTAACTTTCTTCGGCAAATCTTCAAAAAGAAAGATCCACTCTGCCAACTGGTTTTTTCTTTCGGGTTCAAAGCAGTACTGCTTTCAACTCGGAACTGAAACATGGGTGTACACCCATATTTCGTCACCTGTCACGACTTTATAGACAGCCAATGACTGTACATCAAACTTTTTTATAATTTTACGGCACCACTGGACACGCAGTTACTTCTGGTCCTTCGTTAAGTCATGTGGTATACATCGAGTGCAAAGCTTCCAAACCTTCAGGTGCACATGTAAAATGTTTTGCACATGGCTCATTCCAATGCCTAACAAAGCACGAACTTGTTGGCAAGTAATTTTTTTTGTGAGTTTCGATAAGTAAACAAAAAGGTGAAGTTAAAAATAAAGTGTCAATATTTGTGTCTGTAACCGTAGCCGCCGGCCGACCTTCATGAATTTCATCATAGAGATGATCACGTTCACGTCTAAATTGTCCAAACCATGAATATATAGAGCTGCAACATGGTGCTTCATCACCAATGTGCCAATTGAAGTCTCTGTCTACTCTCTTATTGACATAAGCCAGAACGAAAATGTCCAAGAGTTAAATTCTTTTTGATAGCGACACACAATCTTCGAAAGGACACCACGGCGAAAAACAAATGACAGTCCCGCAAATTAAAAAGAAACATCCTCGCAAAAATAATAGTTTTTTCATTTTATTGTAAGTGGCCAGATCCAGAGACTTTCAGTATGCCCCACGTACGTTCTACATTAATTAAGTTAAAGTCCTTTCAAATCTGGTAGAAAGGGAAACTGTCAAATAACAAAATAAGAATGCACACACTGAAATATTACGTTACTGCCATTTGGTAATGTGTTTATAAAAAAAAAATATTATTTACACAAAATTATTATTATGATTTAATTTAATTTAACTTTGACGATTGAATATTAATTTGCACTGAATATTATTGTGACTTTTATTATGATTTATTTTTATTTTTATTTGTGTTTTGACTTCAATTTATTTGTTTTCTTGTATTTTCTTTTATTTGTTTTACATTAAGTATATAATTTGTAAGAATCCCTTACTAATAAACTACTATGACAATGACTAAAACGATTCAGAATCGGCCGACAAAAAAGTTTAACTTCATACTGATTAAGCAACCAACCAAACTAAAAGTTTAAAGTTTGCGGGATCTCTTACACTACGCTTCTAATCGATTCTAATCGATGATTTTTCGATTAGAATGTAAACGCTTAAAAAAGCAAGCTTTCAGTATTTTCTGTAGCAAACATACACTAAGGCGTAATTTATATGCAAACATTAGCAATTTGCCTCTGCTCCTGCAAGGAGTAACTATAAATTTTCATGTACACAATTTTTTTATTATATTCTTGTTATAGGTACCAAATACATATTTAAGTGTGTGTTTTCAGTAAAAAAAATATTTTGATATTACAAACAGACACTTCATTTAATTTATATTATAGAAACACTCTCAGCGCTGCTCACGAAAATGAGAGATTTTCTCTAATCTTTAATCTAAAAATGAGCGTTGAATGCTTTTCTTTAATTAGGTTTTTCATAATGTAGAATTTAAATTATGTCTGGTCCAAATTAAAGAAATGTTTTTGTATTTAGAGAATGAGCTGTTGACTTTTAATAACGTTGTTTAAATGCATTTGATTTTTAATTTTATTGTTATTTTCTTTTGTTTGTTTTGTGATCTGCATTAAGTGTCGTATGAGTCTTTAGAATGAAATGAGAGAAATTCTCCAGAGAATAATAAAGCCAGACAAAAAGTTTATTGATACAGTCGCTTGTGAGTGCAAATATTAAAAGTTGCAGGTCATCACAAAATTAAACACTTAAAATTCATTTCAGCAAACTAGTTTATATTGAATGATAGACCACTTTAAGTTTTCAATTTGCATTGGAGATGAGAACCCTTGAAAATAATAAAAATCCGATAACTGTGAACAGCTATTATCGATTTATATTATATCTATTATTTTATTTACCTTTTCTTTTGGTGAGATATCATCAAAATAACTGCTCCCTCTCTAGGTGGAGCGAGGAGTAACACATTTTTACTGACTAAAACCTACCTGCGTTCCTTCAGTGGCCCTTTTTCATTAGTCGAAACCATCGTGTCCCGTGAAAACATATGCCAGGCGAAAGCGGTGGCTCCTCTCTAATTATTCCTCAAAGAGAGGACTTATCGCCGCGATGGTGGAGTATATATAAAGTGAACTTTCTAAGCTTCAATCCATGAAACAAATAAATGCGACACAATTTATAAACCGTCTGCAAAACAATGATAACGACTCTACATTCCCACGTACATTTTTTTAAATGAATTCATTAACATTTTAATGGCTAGCAAAAGATTCACTTTTTTTCAAATGACCTTTCTATATGAAAGATTTAACACTTCAAAAATTATGTGAGTTTTTTTATATTAATTATACATTCTTTGTAAACTAACAAATGTATACAAGTTATCTAAAACGCCTTTTCAATCTTAACAGCAAATATACTCAATAGACTCTCAAGATTGATAATAGTTTTTTTCTAGATAAATTCGGATTTCGTTTTACAACAATTTCAATAACAAATGAAATTTGTTTCAAAATTTTCTTTTATAATACGCACTTGGTGTTAAATATAACTGGTAAATGATAAAATAAATCTTGAAAATACGTCCTAAAAGTTTGATTGAACTGGATGTACCTATGAGTACATTTCATTTCATTCATATTGAGCACAATCGCTGCGATAAATACCCACTTTGAGGAGACGTCATGGATTTCGGCAGTTCCAGTGCGATTCTCAGCGACCGTAAGCACGATATTTTTGAATGCAAGCAATGGATAGCATAGCTCATTGGGTTTTTATTTAATTATTTTTGTTCGGTTAAAATCATCTTGTGACATCCCCCGCTCTTGGGTTCCTTACCTCTTGAGCGCTCTTCAGCTCTTCTCTCCGCTCTTGAGCGGGAGATAGTGTCAGACTTTTACTGACTAAAAACCCACTCCTGTTCCTAGTTGCCTTTTGTACCAGGGCCGAGTCTTCCTTTCAGAATCAGACCCTTGGCCCCAGTGGGCTTCGACCCTGTTGGTACCCTACAGTTGCTAAAATCTCCTTGAGGCGCGCGTGTAACAGTTCGCGCCGTCGGCAACTTAAATCAACAGATTAATTTGAGGACGACAAAAAATGGAAATCTCACACAGGAAGCACCTGCCATGTGGGCTCATACAAGAAAAGTAATGCAATTACTTCACTCAGTAGTTACTTGAAGTAGATTTAGGAATCTTTTTCTTCGAAACATTAATTTTTAATACAAATTTTATTTCGATTACTCTAAAATTGAATTGGGAATAACCTAAAAATGACTTTAATAAAATAAAAATTTACTTCATTACTCAATCAGTTTATAGAATACAATTTGAAATGAATAGAGTACATGGTTACAAAAACTATTAAAAAATCAGCTGTTGATACTTATCAACACAAAAAATCTGTGAAATTTGATCTTAAACTAAAACGGCCACAAAATAAAGATGTACTCGCATATTCGACTTGATTACTCTATATTAGACAGATTGATGATTGGTCTATTTTGGATCACTCAAATCTACTCGAGTTACATTTTTCTCTGCATAAAGTCTGTTTTTACCCTGAAGAGGTTCAAGTAATGCGACTTCTAGTTTTTGGATGATACTTTTAAGTTTATTAATTTCATCTTCATATTCTCTATTTTTAAATTGTATAATTGGTAGTTCCTGTGCCAGGTATTCATTCATTGATTTCAGGTCTTCAATATCTTCTCTGATTTCGTTCCGCATTAGCATTGTTATGTTTTCGATTTGTTCCTTCATACTTGATGTTAAAACGGTTACTTCTTTACGGCATTCAGCCAAATCTTCTTTAAAGTACAAGCTTACTTCTTGAATAAGACCCTGAAACAGAATTTATATAATTTTGAATTTGAAATGAATATTATGACTTGGGCTTGGTCCACACGGTTACCGAACGTTCGGACGGCGAGCTACCCATTGCTCGCCGTCTGCAAGCCCGCGCCTACGGTGACCAGAAATCGTGATCAGGATGCCGGCGATTGAGGCGTGAGGGCCGCTCCCTCGCGCCTGCACGTGCGGCCCCCTCCTTTGCTAGAATTACTGCTTCGCAGAAGGAGGCGATTGCTTGATATAGGGGCTATCTACCACAAGAATAATTTTAGTAGTTCCTGAGATATTAGTTGAACTAATTGTTTCCATCATTTTTTTTTTAATACAAAGATCACAATTTTTTAATAAGCAAACTCTTTTACTTATACACATATCATATTTTCTTTTTAAAGTTCATCCACAGAAAAAAATGCGAGAATTTGGTGATTTTAATACCCTAGACTTCTCGTTGTAGTCCTACTGGATGCAGTTGAACGTACAAAATAGTAATTGGGCAACATGATACACCTTGGTGAGGCTGATGTCAGTGTTCCTGACTTCTGACTACGCATAATCGACGACCATAAGCTTAACGAGTTTTCCGAAGAACGGAGGATCACCCATTAAGACAGCAACCTCGGCAAGCGTTGCCTAACCTTGGAGATGGACCTTTGCAGCTGTCTTTATCTAGCCATGAGCTTCTGACTAAAACGTATCTTAAGAGGCCCATAAATACACGCTCAATATTTTGGTTTGTGCTATATTTTGGTTTTTACAATATTTTGGTGTATGCTATACACCTAGTTGATCGTGTGTGGGCGATATTGAAAGGTTGAACAATGTATTGTGTAGTTTTGAAAATATACAGCGCAAATGGATAAATATAGTGCCGTCTTTTGGCAATATTGCGCAACATTTCTTCAACTCGTCCTTTCACTCAACTATGCAGCATCATGGGTGACAAATAATTTATTGTTTAATATATTAAGGTGTATCGTGGTCTTCCGCGATTTTCCAAAATATTGCAAAACCGTCAATATTGCCTCCATAGGATACAATTTTTTGCCACCGCCGCCGTCAGTACGAGTATATTGTGCAACCCACATTGACCACCACAATAATATTGAGCATTTTAGTAAAATAGTATTAAATTCTCAACATTTTATTCGATATAGAACTATTATTTTCTGTAAAATATTGCAAATAAAAACTAAAATGAAGTATGAAGTGTTAAGAATTCATTTCAAGCTCAAACATGGGATTAATGGTTCTCCTTTCACGGTTTTTTTTTTCACAGTGGTTTAATCACATCACATTCATTATTAAAGGCGAAAGTTTGTATGTATGTGTGTGAGCATTTTTGTTACTACTTCACGCTAAAGCGGTTAAGCGGATTTAGATGAAATCTGGCATAAGGGTAGATCATGTCCTGGAATAGCATACTGGATAGTTTTAACCCGGGAGTATTTACTTGGGATAATTTTTAGGTAAGGTCAGCAGTTTTGCCTTTGTCAGATTACTGGTATCTACCAGTAAGCTGATATAGGTCATTTTCAGTGATAGTGAGAGTAAACAGTGACATACTGTATCTATATGGTTACGGTTGATAACCACCGAGGTGTCTCCGCGCTCTGTAAAACGGTAGTTTACAAAAAATATATTGGGACTAGCTTCTGCCAGCCGCTTCGTCCGCATTAAAGTCGGTTTCTCCGTACAAAGTTTGGACCCCGTTTCATCCTCTTAGGAAGTAAATTTTGGAAAATCCTCTCTTAGTGCTCGTCTGCGTCATAAAAGAAAGGCTAGCGCAAAATTTTACGCACAGCCGAAACTACTGGTAGTTTCGGCTGTGCGTAGATATTTTAATCAGTCAGTTTTTCTTTTTATACATATGGATAAAATAAAATTTGACCATCACTCACCTCAAACTTGTATTTCAGCGACATTGGAATAGCTAATCGAAGCTTCATATCTTTAGTCAGCAGCACATCTTTATCTTTTATCAAAGTTAACGACCCCGGAATCTTTTCACAGTTCACGTACAAATCTGCTGAATCATCTTTTACATACAAAACGATTTTAGTCCATTTGTTTTGGAAGTTTTCAACGACTAAAAATGAAATTGTATCTTCCAGCAAAAACAATTCAGTTCTTAAAGTGATTCTTGTAATATTTCGACCAGCAACTTGCAGGCAAAGGCTCAATTGTATACGTTCATCTTGTGTTATAGAGAATAAACACGCTGACTTTCCAGAATAGGATTTAAAAATGGCTGTTACGATGAATGGAGGTGATAAGTTTAGTCCAATAAGACCTGTAGTTCTGGGGTCAACCAGTACAGGTTCTCCGCTTGTAAACTCATATGACTGTACTCCAGGAGTATAGGAATCATCTACTAGTTTCGCGTCATTCATTGGTTGAAGCAATGAATACTTCTTAACTGAAAAAAAAAAAACTAAATCAACATGCATTCATGATCTTAATGATTGTCATTGGAATTTAAAGCATCTATATTATATGGTTGTTTTCCTTTATACTACAAGACAGTTTACAGATTTTACTCGAAATCACTGATTAATAGTGATACGTATGCATTCACTTCAAATATATTAATGATATGAGTTTGTAACTGACTACTTTTGAGTAAAACCCTCAGAGATAACTTACTTGGCATGGGTTTGGGGACAGATGAAGTCGGAGTAGTTTCAGGAGGCAAAAATACAGTTTTTCCTGGTGCCCCAGGCGGACCTGGAGGTCCAGGAGGACCAACAATATATAAGCCGGGTGGTCCTTGTGGTCCAATTAGTCCTGGCAATCCATATTCACCTGGTTCACCTTTCTCACCTCTTTCACCTCTTTCACCTTTTACCTGTTATTTAGTTTCATTTTACATTAAAACTGTTAAATCAACTGTTAGATAAAACTATTCTTATAAATTTTCAACTTCATTTCTTCGTTTGTTTATTTTATTTATAATTCGATTACATATAAAACATACCTCATAAATGTTACTTGGTATTCCCATTTCACCTTTTTCACCTTTTAGTCCCATATATCCACGTTGTCCTGGTCGTCCCATGTGCCCCTAAATAATAATGCAAAATACATTATAGACCAGCATTTAATAATATGAATTGTGAACTTTCCAAATGGGCATGGATAAGAGATTCGAGCTCGATTTCGATGAAAAAACTATTTCTTTGATATTTTTTAAAATTAAAATTCCTAGCTAGGAATTTGACACACGCCATTCGATCGTATCGCTTACAGAGCGTTTATTTCATCACCACTGCTCTCTAAACGGTAAAGGGAATCATCGTGAAGAAAACGGCATGTGCAAGACCTGTGCCATCCACCAACCCGCACTGGGTTGCAGTAATGCTAGCGAAGGAGGCGGCAGATCGCGTGAGGCAACGGTCCTTACGCTCTAACCGCCGCCGCCGGGATTCCGATCCCGATTTCCGGCCACCGTAGGCGCGGGCTTGCGGACGGCGAGCAATGGGTGGCTCGCCGTCCGATCGTCCGGTAATCGGACCGAGCCCAAGTCGTCGACGGCGCGTACTGTTCCACGCGCGCCTCAAGGAGATGTCAGCAAATCGTAGGGGCCCAGCAGGGTCGAAGCCTACTGGGGCCACGGGTAGTGTGAAAGCGAAACCCGGGGCCCTGGGACGAAGGCAACGAAGGAACAGGAGTGGGTTTTTAGTCAGTAAAAGTCTGACACTATCTCCCGCTCCGCCCAAGAGCGGGTTTTGTCATAAGATGATTTTCCCATCCAATAAAAAAAAAAAAAAACCCGCACTGGGTTCACGTGATGGTTTGCAGCCCACTGCCTCTCCTACAGACGAAGCCTGAATTCCAGCAGTAGTAAAATTATAAACTCTATAATTTTACCTTATGCTTTTATTATTAAATATAGAGTAAAATGAGCAGTGGTGGCCGAGCGGTAAAGGCCCCGACTTACAAGTTGTAGGTCGCAAGTTCAAACCCAGTCAGGCGGCATTACTTTGTGTAATTTATTTCATCACCACTACTTTCAAAACGATGAAGGAAAACATCGTGAGGACACCGGCATGTCCTAGAACCAAAAAATTCGAAGACATGTGACATCCGCCAACCCGCACTGGGCTCGCGTGGTGTATTCCCTCTCCTGGATAGAAGAGGCCTGAGTCCCAGCAGTGGGAACATTAAAAGGCTAATTATGCTATATGCTATTATAGAGTAGAGAAAGTGAATGAGTTTATGTAATAGGACAAGAAGTGAATGCAGGGAATAAAGCGAATGTAGATAAAGAAATTAACTATACGTGAGTTAATTACCAACCAGTAGATAGTCTTAAAAGATGCGACTATGCTATTCCGAGAAGAATTCTGTTTTTTCTAAGTGTGTTATAACGCCACTTTTTGAGCAATGTAATAATTAAACGTAAAAAACATAAGATGTTCAGATTGGCACTTCTAATGAATGTCTTTCATAGTTCTTAACCCGGCGTCAGCCAGGTTGGGTCATTTTGACCCATGATATTGTTAAACGCACATATTTTTAAAACTAAAGATGTGAATCTATCGTAGTAGCTGCAGTTAAGACCTCGCCCCCTTCGTTTCTTGTGTCTACACGGTCAGTGTGTACCTGTATGGGGAGTTGGACGCGATCGAACAGCAAAAAGGTAAATATGACCCAACGATACATTCGATGAAACTTACTACTCGTTCTTTTGTTTATTTTCAACGTACGCATATTACGTTTATTTAATTATTAGGTTATTCTTGCATAATGAACCGAGAAAAACGTAAAGGGCAGCGAATTTTACCGATATTGGAGGAAAGCGACTTGAAAGAAGGTGAAAGTTCTTCGGTTAAGAAATTGCTGAAAAACCTTCACAGGAGCCAACTATAAAATTTATTCAAAAACGATGCCAAATATGCCCTGTACAAAAAGATAGTAAAACTACCCACACCTGTCACATTTACAACAAGTTTGCCTGCCCTGAGCATATAATTTCTTACTGCGGCGGATGTGTCAATGTACATGCTGATAGTGATTAATTCTAAGATTTTGTTTAAATTTAACATTCAGTTTCTAATAGATCTTACATTAGACATTCCAAAAAGTATTTTTTTTTTAACTTAATTTTTGTTTGTTTGTTAATAAGATTACGAATTACCAATCAGTAGATATTATATATTTTGTTATAGATTTTCTACGCACTTTATAGTTTCGCACAAGTGCGAAAACACGAGCTTGCCACAACGTTATTATATTTATCGTATCAGGCTGGGTGCTAAGCGATCCCCACGAGATGCGCGTCAACCCCCGTTTATTTATGTCTTCGTAAGTGTATTGAAAAACGTCGTTTGATACACGTGGAAAATCACTGCAGCCCTCGGTTCTTTAACGCCCCTCACCTACGGCGCGGGCCTATGCTGCCTGGGTCGCCATGACAAACTTTCTCCACTTGTATCAAAAGGTACTATTCTCTCATTCGTATGAGACCATCTATCTTAAATAGAAAAGATATGGGGAGGAATATGTATTCGTAGCTACCCGTTAATAATGATGGTACGTCTTACCCTTCGGCCCTGAACGCCTGGCTCTCCCTTAGTTCCTTTTGCAATGGTTTCTCCCAACTCCCCTTTGTCGCCTTTTTCTCCGGGCAATCCATTATAACATCGTTCGCCTTTTTCTCCCTAAAACAACACACTTAATCGTATTTGTAATACTTTAATATCGTACGTAAAACATAATATTATATCGGTAATATTTATATACCCTTGCTCCAGTATCTCCTTTGAAACCTCTCAGTCTTTCCACAACATCTTCATCTGAAATTTTGTATTTAATTATTTATTTATTATTATCATTATATTATTTATTTGTTAGTAAAGCTAGTTTTAAACAATACCAATAATTAGATTTTTATGTGTTTTGTTTGCAAGGCATGTTTATAAAAAATTAACTAATAAGCCAATAAAAGTGTTTTTTTTTTTGATAATTATATTAAACAGTATATATATTTCCATATGATGTATTGTATAGTTACAATACATCATATAGAAACGATAAGATGAATAAACGAATAAGAAAATAAAATAAATATATATATTTGCTGTAGGCAACGTCATGCAAATATTAAAGATTTGAGTAAATACTTTAGAACATGAAATGTTTTATAATAAATCACTAAATTCATTAAAATTAGACTAATTAATTTACAAAAATAAAGTACCTACATAAAACAAGCTTTATTTTTTTTCGTGTTTTTATCAATAGAAAGAAGAGCTAATGAGAATAATATTAAGCTTTACCTGCTAATAAAATTTTAAATATCTCTAATCACTAGAAAACAACTTTAGTTTTAATTTATATATACGAGTATATATCGTCAATGCTTACTAATTTAAGAACATTTAATTGTAAGATCTTACTTCCAGCGGCCAGGATGGATGTTAACAATGCAGGTGGTCCAGGGGGTCCAGGTGGACCTGGTGCTCCGTCTATTCCAGGGAGACCTGGAAAAAGGATATACATTGTTTCTGGAGGTAAACGATCTTTGATTCGGAGGTTGAAAAAAATAATTAGTAGAATACAAACCTTAGACTGCTTATAAAATAAGCAGTTAATATAAGTAGTCACATCAATAATTTGATCTTGATATTATCAGAACCAAAGTATTGATGTGACTATGACTTGATATCTGGTAGATATTTAAATTGATACATCAATTATTTAGTTGCATAGCGATTAGAGCCTAAATGAATTGTCATTTTTCTTTTAAATTGAAATTATCAGTTTTTTCTCATATAATCTTTTTGTTTGTGTATAATTCTTGTATATGTGCTTGTCACCCAACTTCTCCTAAACGTCTTGACTGATTTGAATGAAAAATTGTGTGTAAAAATGTACACACAATGTGTGAGTGAGTCCCTGGATGATTTGAAAATACAATTATACTCGGTAAGTGCCAACTTTTTTTTATGAAAAGCTTTTGGGCAAGACAACGTCTGCCGGGACCGCTAGTCTACACTAATATTATAAAGAGGTAGAGTTTTTTTTTTATTGGGGTTTATTTAAAAAATTTAGAAATTTTGTAAAAAAAATTCACCGATAGAATTTGCTTCATTTTTGAGTGACAGGCTATATTTTATGGAAGCGGGCAAAGCCGCGGGCCAAAGCTAGTATTATATAAATGTATACAAGGCGTAAGGAAGTGGACACACCTTCAGAGAAAGGTCTCCGCAAACTTGCTCGGGAGACGCAACTGAACAACTTTCCACAAGTTTGTTTTTCTAGAAACGAAAAAAAAAAATCGGCCTCCCCATACAAAATTATGAATTTGATTGTACAGTTTGTATCAAGAGGACGATTTTTTTTTTAATGCGGCATATGCGCTGCTCGCGATCCACTTGCGAAAAGCGCGCGAGCGGTGCGTGGGCGGCGCAGTACGGCGGCGTACTTAATAAAATAATAAACACCTTCTACATAATAACTAAACTAAGCTTAGTTTGTACTATGGGTTTACACTACGGATAGATTATTCACATTATATTTATAAACTTTTCAACCACTCGTAATAACGATGAAAAGGATTGGGTAATAAAACTATGAGGGCTTCAATGTGCCCGTATTCGTGGCTCAATATACAAAAATAATATAATATACAAATAATATATATAATAGTTACATACCTAATAAATCAATAATTGGTTCATTGCTATTTTATTTATTTTGAACTACTGCTATGGATTTAAAGGACTCTCAGTCTTTGAGTTCTTTTTGGCAGGACTCAAGTCTATTTACAAAAGACTCCAAATTCTGAAGGACTTCAGCTCTAAGTTTTATTTATAAGATTCGAGTTTCTTACAACACAAGTTTAATTACCTTGGTAACCAGGTGGTCCGTCCAATCCATATACGCCAGGAGCTCCAATGGAACCTTTATCGCCTTTCATACCAGCAGAACCTTTTTCGCCCTGGAATTTTTATACCATAATCAGAATAGAAAACAGCACACAAACCTCTGCGGGCAAATACAAATCTATCTTAGTGTAATGACGCAACCAGTGCCCGAGAGAGGGCAGATAACACTAAATAACAAAAAATCTTGTATTGTTAAGCAGACAAGTTGTGTTAAGATTTTCGATATTTTATTCTTTGAGAGGAAGTAAATATTATTTCGCCACATTGGAGCCTTGAGAAGCAGAGAGGAGTCACTAGCTCTCTAAAAGTAGATCATTGTATAAAATGTTATGGTTCTTACATTTATTCCTGGAAATCCAATGAATCCTATGTCACCTTTAACTCCTGGCATGCCTGACACACCCTGTGGTCCACTTGGCCCTTCATTACCACGGTCCCCTTTGGAACCTTTCTCCCCTCCATAACCCTTTATGCCTGGCATGCCTGGTACACCCTGTGATCCGCTTGGCCCTTCTCCACCACGGTCCCCTTTGGTACCTTTCTCCCCTCTATAACCCTTCATGCCTGGCATGCCTGGTACACCCTGTAGTCCGCTTAGCCCTTTTTCACCACGGTCCCCTTTGGAACCTTTCTGCCCTGTATAACCGTCTCTGCCTCGTGAGCCTGGTGCACCAATTGGTCCACTCGGTCCTTCGAAACCACGATCTCCCTTAGAACCTTTCACTCCTGGATACCCGTCACTACCTTTCATACCTTTTTCACCCATATACCCTGGTAAACCCAACTCTCCTTTAAAACCACGTTCCCCTCGATCGCCTTTGACACCTTGCGTGCCTGGGTATCCATTTTGTCCCTCAATACCCTTATCTCCTTTGGGACCTGGTCTGCCTTGTTCACCTGGCAAACCTTGATAGCCTAATTGACCAATGTCCCCTTTATCACCTTTGATTCCTTCATAACCTGGTGCACCAGGGCGTCCAGGTAGTCCCTTCATCCCTGAGAGTCCAATATCTCCTTTTGCACCTGACGCACCTGGCCTTCCCATAAAACCCTGTTCACCTTTATCCCCTTTTGAACCATCCCGGCCAGGCCGTCCTATCGGCCCGGGCCAACCAATTAGTCCTCCTTGTCCTTTCATGCCAGGCGGTCCACGCGGACCTGGCAAGCCCACTTCTCCTTTAAGACCAGGAGCTCCTTGGATACCCTCGCGACCTGGTATGCCCTCCAATCCAATTGGCCCCTTGGAACCCTTATCTCCTTTGGGACCAGTTTCACCTCGATCACCATTATACCCTGGCATGCCTGGTGGTCCTTCTTGCCCCTTCGGTCCTTCGTCACCCTTTGGCCCACGTACTACACCGGGTTCAAATTGTGCGTTCTAAAAAGAGAAAGAAAGATTAGAATTTATATGACAAAGTTGTCACACGATCGACCAACACCAAAACCACCATTTATTGAGCCAAAAATAAAAAGGCCATTTTCAACCAACTTTCAAAAAAAGAAGACGTTATCAATTCGGTTATATTTTTTTTAATGTTTGTTACCTCAGAACTCCGTCGTTTATGGTCCGAATTGCATTTTTTTTTTTTTTGTAAAGTCGGTTATTTCTTTTTTGACTTGCTCATTTTTTTTTTTATAAAACAACTTTATATTATTTACATAATTATTTTAAAAACTCTTTAATGTAGAAAAAAATATAAAGACTAAGTAATTAAAATTACCCCAGTAAGCTTTGTCCCTGTTGGGGCAATGTTTTTTTGAGAAACATTTATTTGAGAAGCGCGTGAAATACTACGCGCCGTCGACGCCTCGAGCCTAACCGTCCATACTATACGGTTACCAGACAGCCAGACGGCAAGCTACCTATTGATCGTCGTCCGTAAATCCACGTCTACGATGGCCGGTAGTCGAGGTCGGCGTTTCGGCGTGTCGGACGTGAGGATGTCCGTTCCCTCATGCGTGTGATTACTTCCTTCGCTGGTATTACTGTTCCGCAGACGATTGCCGCCCATGGCCTGAACCAGGGCTCGAAGCGAGAGGTCTCTGCCGCCAATCGCCTCCACGAAGACACAACGATGTTCCGCCCAAGTGTGGAGCATACGGTAGAGGTGTGGCGTGCTTGGGCGGAACTGGGCGTTTCTTCGGCCTGAATCAGGTGCAGGAACGTCCCGAGCATATTCAACCTCTAAGGAGGTGAAAAGAGGGACTTTTGTTTGTATGCAAAATAACATTTTGTGTACTAATTCAAAGTTAGCAAGGATTGTCATCTTCCACCACATTTCAAAGCCATATGTCATCCTGCAGGTTGGAGCCTGCGCGACACGTGGTTCGAGCAAGCAAACAAAGGTTGTCGACGTATCATGCGTTGCGTAGTAGAATAAAACGCAAAATGTCAAATACGGAGTATAGAAAGATTCTTCTAAATGGTCGGAATTGGCAAGCGAGGCGTTTTCAAGCAATGATTGTTCTTCGTGCGAAGAAGTTGTTAGAAATCATTTAAGGCACGGAAGCGAGGCCTAAAGTAAAAGGCAAAACAATAGATTTGTGGAATGGGAAATTAAAGCTCAAGAGGTTTTTTTTAAAAAATTGATATAAACTAGTACTTGACTGCGATCCCACCTGATGGTAAGTAGTAACGTTGACAGTGAGGCGCACTAATTTATTGAGAGCTTATTCACTCTAGCCTTGAAGACAGCTAAATTATAATCGGACTGGAAGACCGCAGCAGGCAAATTGTTCCAGTCCCTCTATATACGCGGTAAAAACGACGATTGAAACGCTTAGTTCGGACCGTAGAGATTTCAACAACGTAAGGGTGGATAACTCGCCATTCGTCGGTTTGTCCGAAGGTAAAAGGGAGATGGTGGAATCAAGTCAAGCAATTCCTGCGCATTCATCATCATCATCTTCCTGCCCTTATCCCGTGTTATTTGGGGTCGGCGCAACACGTTATTTTCTTCCACTCTGCCCTGTTACTCGTCATGCTATCACTAACTTCCTTTTCTTTCATATCACTCTTCACACAAGCAATTCCTGCGCATACTCTCCAAAATGCATCCTGTAAAATACAGAAAGGCTAGCTACCCTTCGCCTGTGCTCAAGGCTGGTGATCTGGATCACCAATTAGTCTCTTTGCATGCCTTTCCACCGAGTCCAAAGCTGCCAGGTGGGATTTTGCAACACCAGCTCATATGTGGCTGCAGTACTCCACACAAGAACAGACCTGTGCTTTGTATAACATTAAAAGCTGTCCTGGTGTGAAGTACGACCAGACATTTGCAAGTACGCCGAGTTTTCTAGCAGCTATCTTGACTTTGGACTCAATGAATCGCCCAAAGTTAAGGTCTTAGGAAATTTCAACTCCCAAGAGCTGGAGTCGATCGGTGTACTCCAGATATACATTCTGAAAAGCAGGAGCTAAGGTAAACGGGCTCCTTTTAGCAGTGAACAGACAAGCTTGTGTTTTGGTGGCGTTGAATCCCACCAGATTGGCTTCTACCATAGCCTGTCTTTAGGACCGGATTAGCTCCTCACTAGACCGAGAACTTGACAGATATCTCTCTATAACTGTGCTATCAACTGCATACCCATAGATACCGGGCATCAGCAGATCATTGATTTGCAGCAGGTAGAGAGTTGCAGAGAAAATAGACCCCTTAAGAACTACGGCATTAGTCGTCATAGGCTCTGATGAGCATCTATCGACCACAACTCAGAGAGACCGTTCACTCAGGAAGTCTTTTACCCAGTTATTCAGACCAAAGCTTAGAAGAAAAAGAAGAAGAAGAAGAACTCAAAGAAATCAGAAGCTTACTCAAAAGATTAGCATGCCACACCCTGTCGAAGGCTTTCGAGACGTTTAAGAGAAACGGCAATCGCTTCCCCCATTCCTCTAAAGGGTCTCACCCCACAAGTGGGTGGCATAAATTAGTAGGTCCCCAGTAGATCGATTGCGGCGAAAACCGTACTATCAGTCACTGGGGAGTTCGTTACCTTCCAGGTATGTCATGAGGCGCGAGTTCAATACACGCTCCATAATCTTATATAGTATGGAGGTTATTGAAATCAACGCACGATTAGTCAGGACTGCCCTTTTTGGGCATGGGTTGCACGTTGACAAGCTTTCAGGATTTGGGCATTACACCAGTCCCAATTGAGAGGCAATACAAGCGCGTCAGTATAAGAGACAACAATCGCTGGTATACCATCTGGTCCACTAGCTTTATTCACATCTAGACGACGCGGTGTTCTAAAACTTTTATGTTTCTTATGCGAACCTCGGGCATTGAAGTTTTGCAGTGAGGCAGAGTTGCACTACCAGTATCAAGACGAGAATTATGGGTGAAGAGAGATGCAATCTGCTTTCTCTCTCGCCGTATGAGCCAGTGTTCCATCAGGCTTAACCAGCGGAGGCAATGAGGGCCGACAGAAGTTCGCTTAAACCGACTTGGCAAGGGATCAGAATGCTTTGCTACCGGACGGCTGCGCAGAGAGCTTTGTGCCAATATGGTAATGCAGTCGAAGCGAGCCTTCCTTAGTGCCTTTTTGTAGGATTTGGTAGCATGATTAAAGGCTCTCTTCTTTGTGCTCAGATCCGGAGTGTCAACCCAGGCGAGAAACATCGAATGCGTACGCTGTTCAACTTGAACGCAATCGGCCTTGAGCCATGGGTGAGCTGAGTCACCGATGGGTACATCGCGACAAGGTCTGAAATACTCTATAGCTTGACGTATCACATCGGATATGCAGAAGAGCATAACGGATTTTCAGAAATGAAGCAGACCTGTTGCCAAGGATAAGGTGGGTCTAGCGAGTGTGCCACGCTGATTCCTGGTGGGAGGCGTGAAGGGTCTTCGCCGTCGGAGAAAACTGTTTGCTGCGCCACCGGGAGTACGCACACGTTGAGCCGCTGTAGCATCCACAGCACAAGCAATAACACTGCTCAACTCTTTGCTCACTCAGCACTTAGATCTGGATATCTTCTATGACAAGCCGTACCAAATTTATAAATATATATATTCATTTTTAAGTTTTTTTGTAGTTTATTTACATTAGTATGTAATAAGTTTGTTTATTGCTCCTAAGATTTTTAGAATATAAGTGTGTTGGTCCTGTACTGTGAGCTTATTTTTTAAATAAATAAAGAAATACATGTTATACAAAAAGATAATATAGACATAGATTAGGGTACGTACCTCTTGGCAAATTTTCTTTAATGAATCATTATCAGCATTAGCAAACAAGCTTAACTCTTCGATACGACCCTGAAATAATTTTAATAATTATAAACGTCTGTTTCTTAAAAACGAGATAAAATAAGTTGGTATTATAATCGCTTATTAATTGATTTCTAGCAGTGCAAGATTGAATCTTAAAAAAAATATACATCAAAAGCCCTTCTAGAATTAATTGACTTGTTAGTACTGGAATACTGGTATACTTAGGTACGTTATGTATAGGAAATGGTCTATTAATGGTTTTTTTCTACATTTAATATTATGTATTAAGCTGTAACATATTTTTGAGTAAAACATATAAAAAAATTATTATTTCTTATTATATCTATAAATAGCCTCTGGTACTTTCATTTTAAGCCGATTTTATTAATTATATAATGCAAAAACATCGGATAAAAATGTTTCACGATTCTTTTTTTTTCAGAATGTTTTGTTTCCGTAATTGTTAATGTTAAAACGTAGAAGGTATTGAACTAATTGTTCAAGACTTTGTGCAATGAAAAGTGAGATACTATTATCTTAGTTGCGATCTAGTGAAGTTTTGAATTACTGTATTTATATCTTTGTACTAGAAGTACATTAATTTGAAGAATAGGTATTTTTGTCACTGCAACCGAGGCGGAATACCAGTTCAAAACAAAAGCAAGGTCGTTTTGAAGCTGAGAAACTGCAATGACTACATTGCTCACGACTTTTTAAATACACTTACTCGAAAAAAATATTGTTTTACAGGTTTCAAACAAAGGACTATGTGTGTAAATTTTATAATTGCCTATATTGTGACCCAGTGCTGTGCAAAAGCCTCCCCATTCTCCTTCCAAACCTCCCTGTTCAAAGCAAGGTCGACCGCGGTCAAGATGGTATGACGATCTGCCCCCCTAGCTAAGTTACGATCGTTTCGTTTGCGTCGAACGTCTCGAGTTTGCCACGTTTCCGATTCCTTTGTTCTGACCACGTGACTGAGCATTGAGATGACACCAGAACAAAGGAATCGGAGGCGTGGCCTACTCGAGGCGTCCGATGGAAACGAAACGTTCGTAACTAGGCTAGGGGGGCTGGTCAAGTTCGTGCGACAAACTTGGCCAGGGATCGCCCTAGACAGAGATGTTTGGTATGACTCTTATAATTATATACGACTCTTAATATTCTGATTAGACCAAGCTTTTCGCCAGAGAAAAATTTAAATATGGCGGTCACGAAGAATATGGTCTTTGAGTTTATGCCCACAAGGCCTATGGGACTCGGATCTATTGGTACGGGCTCTCCGCTTTTTAGCTTGTGTAACTGTCGACCAGCAGGTGTAATCGTGCACTATTTCTGCGTCGTCCGTTGATATATCTAGTGTTCGAGTTACCTCTGGAAATAAAAAAAAGTCAATTAAAAAAAAAATCTTTTTATGCAGTGTTTTTATGGACTAGGTGATGCCCTATGACTTCGTGCGTTTCATACTCGTAAAACAACATAATGCTATTCAGCCTAATTCTTTTTTTTAAATTACTCTTTATAATATCAGCTATCTACCATTGAAATTCCCGTCAAAATCTGTATAACCGGTTCGGAGATTAGCCGTAACAAACAGACAGGAAAATATTTAAAAAAATGCATTTAGTAAAAAAAAATATTTTGATATTACGAACGGGTCTACCTTTTATAGCAGAACTTTTTATGTCATAATATTATTTTGCATAACAACGGATAGCATTAACTTGGTTTCGCAGAAAAGCGTTTCACATACACTAATTTGTCATACATTCAAAACTCATAATTTTGTTAGTCAAAATCAAACGGAGCTTGTGGAGGGTGTGGTGAACACTCTGTTCCCTGCGCCAGGGGAACCCTTTCCCAATCCCATGGCTTCGCCACCAACAGTGTTCAACGTGCACCAAAATGGCAACGGTGATGACAATGCTCCAGAGGTGACCGAGGTAGAGATGACAGTGGTGGTACAAAGGCTGAGTGCCAAAAATACCGCCCAGGACCCGACGGCTTGCCTAGAAAAGCCTGAGTCCTGGCCATGGAGGCACTCGGATCGCGATTGAGAGGGTTCTTGCATGCATGGAGAGGGACCAGTTCCCACTTCGTTAGGAGATGGTGAAACTGGTCCTCATCGCGAAGCCGGAGCGCCCAGCGGACTCTCTGACCATTTATCGGCCCACTGTGCTGTTCGACGAAGTGAGCAAGCTTATTGAAAAAGCAATTACAGAACGCCTCGTCGTACACCTAGCACGTGCGGGGCCCAAACTTGCAGACAGCCAGTTTGACTTTCGCAGGGAACGCTCCACGGTGGACGTCATCAAGCGCGTGCGAGCACGACACTCTGATCCTGGCGCAAGGAGAGTCGTACAGAGCGGCGGTTGAACTAGGGATACGCGGGGTGGTGACTGTCGTGGAGAGAATCCAGCATTCTGGAGTCAGGACTCGAGGTGGCGCTGCACAAGTCCGAGGCCATGTGTCTTTAAGGCCACCGGAGTTTACCACCATGGCTTTCTTAATTAAAGGCAGGAGGAGTTCACACCGGCGTCGAGTCAACGATGAAGTACCTGGGTCTTGTCCTTGACAGCTGTTGGAATTTCGAGGAGCACTTTTGACGTCTAGCTCCCAAACTAAATCGAACATGGTCAGTTCGAGAAGTTCCTGCACCGGATTCGTGCGGAGGTGACGCTCGACTGTCACCAATGTGTGGACCACACAGAGCACATGGTGGAGCATACGGTAGAGGTTTGTCCCGCTTGGGCAGAGCACCGCCGTGTCCTCGTGGGGGCGATCGGTGGCAACGAACTCTCGTGCCGGGCCTTGGTTCAGGAGGCCCCACATGCATGCGCGAAGAAGCGACTCTCACGCCCCACACCGGGATCTCGATCCCGATTTCTGGCTACAGCAGACGCGGGCTTGCGGACGCTTGCGAGCAATAGGTAGCTCGCCGTCTTAACCTTAAAACTTAAATAAAACTAGTCATATATTCGGTAAAATGAGGTTTTTAATTAAAAAAAAAACTTACTATATGCATTTGTAGTCCTCCCGTACACGAAGAATGCAGAAATGATAACAAATCTAAAAAAAAAAACAATAATTATTTCATTTCTATAGTAAGTTTGAAACAAACCAATTTGCTCGCTTTGTCCGAGTATCTGTCGAAGAGGGAATGTCAAAATATTCTACAAAAATAATACTAATGGGTTGAAAAGGGTATAATGTGTTCCAGCAAAGGCCTATCACTACCCGTGTTTCAGGTTATAATCCGTTTAACGGTGGTGACGTGATCAATTTGTAATCACAAATTATAAAAGTGTTACACTGAACGGATTTGGATGTAATTTTGCCCGAGTAGGCTGTCTTGGTCTATTCCAGGATATGAACTACTAGTGTAATTTTTTGCTAAAATAAATACTTTTAAGCTCTGAAAAAATATGAAAAAACTGAGCTAATCGACTCGCGCCCTGAAGGTTACGTACAAACTTATCTATACAATTCCTGATTGGAGTCTCGAAGTTTTTTCCAAACCGCAATTTTTTTTTTTTTGTTTTGTAACAATAAATTTTCTGTTTTCATTCGTCATTTCATTTTAAATTTGTGTTATAAGAGAGTCTTTCCTTTAAGCATAATTTCAGTATTCTGGGTCAATGGGAAGTAGTCTAGAATTTTGATTCAATGAGTGTCGAAATATACGTTTTTTTGCGACATAATCGATCATATCTTTTTTTTTTATTAACTTAGAAGATTGATTTTTTCACAGCTCCAAGAGACTGCAAACTTAAGTATATGGTTTTAATTTTATTTTGATACGTCTACGCGTTCTTGAGATAAAGGTTCTTGATAGACAGACGGACGGACAACTAAGTTAACGGTACCCTAACAATAAATGAATAAAATATGTTCATCGACAACGAAGTTTTAAAGTTTCAAAGCTGCTAATAAGAAAGAGAAGTCCGACATGGTCTTTGACGTCAAAGGCCATGACATCCGTACAGCCACCGTAGAAAACGGCTCCTTGGCGAGAGGGACAGATGCATTTGTTTACAAATTTTATATTTCGTTGGCTTTTCTACCAATTTCGATATTGTTATCACAATAATATTCTATTGTTGTATAATTATTGATATACTTACAATATAAATCTTATAACATTTATATTTAACTAAACCGATTAGGTGATAAGTATTTATGATAGAAGAAAATACTATTTAATTTAATTGTTTTCTTAATTTTTGTTAAAATAATCGATTGTATTTTCTTTTTACAGAATTGTTTATAATCTAAATGAGATGATTTTTGTTTTGTAAAATCTTGAGACTGCTGTATTACCAAATCGCACTCTAATAAATACTTTAAATTTAACTTATTATAATAACGAAGAAAAGAAACGCTTGGGTCATAGAATCCGAGTGCGCGTCTCCTTTTCAAGGAAATTTCACGCCGACTGATTGAAACTTTGCGTGACCAGAGAGCTGGCTCGTTTTTCGCCTAAAGAATTAGCATTGCCATTCTTCTGCCAGTCTTCTGGGCACATTTCCGGATGACAGCGATGTGGAGAAGTACTTCGACGCCTGAGTGTATTTTGTGTCTTTGTATTATATGTACATAGTTCGGTTTAGTATAAAATTATTTATAGTCAATGTTTGAGATTGCTAGGTAGTTTGTTAAACCAAACTAAGTTAAGGTAGGTAGTTTGTTATCTTTTTATATTAAATAAACTATGCAATCTATTCTATGGGCAATGGAAAGGGCTATGCTCGGAGTTTCCTTGCGTGATCGCATAAAGAATGAAGATATCCGCAGGAGAACCAAGGTCGCCGATATAGCCCGAAGAATCGCCAAACTAAAGTGGTAGTGGGCAGGGCACATTGCTCGTAGAACGGACGGTCGATGGGGCCGAAAGGTTCTAGAGTGGCGACCGCGCACCGGAAAACGCAGGCCTCCCACAAGGTGGACCGACGACCTGGTGAGAGTCGCGGGAGTGCGGTGGATGCGAGACGCACAGGATCGGTCGTTGTGGCGTCGCTTGGGGGAGGTATATGTCCAGCAGTGGACTTCTTTCGGATGAAATGATGATGATGATGATTAAAAAAACTTACATTAATTTCATATTGAAATATTAAGTTTGTCCACTTTTCTGCACGTGCTTCCGTGTATTAGCACTGGGAGTCCGAGACTGGCAGATAATGTAAAAAAATAACAACATTAAGTCTTAAAATACCCGTTTTATGATAAGATAACTATAGGATACCTAATAAGCATAATTACTTTGGTTAGTTAGTAATAAAATATTAACTGCCGGCTTGTAAAGGTTATCAGCCAGAGTACTGTGACGTCTTACTGCCATCAAGATTCGGTTGAATTAACCAACTGTAACTTACTACCAGAATAATATTTATTCTGGTAGTAAGTTACCCATTTCCAAATTCATTTAGCCGTTCAGATATGTTTATTCAATTATCATCTATGATTTATCTACACGCGTATTAGTTACTTAACAATTATGACAAAGTTTCGTGGACAATTTTGAGATTTCTTTTATTTTACTTTTGACTACACAAGTATGATCAGTAACAGGTTCGGATAGAGCTCCTTTTTTTTTACTAATTAAAGACTAGGGTTGTATAGCTAATATACCTATTTATAAACGACTAAACTATTTAAATGAAAACGTTCCTAGGAGACCATCCATAACTTGTTAAAATATTCTGGACTACTTCCACAGACTTTGACTTTAACTTACCAAAAAAAAAAAAATTGTGCTTATAGAACCTTTTTCATGTAGGGATCAAAATACTATAAAAGACCATAAAAATAGAGTACTAAAATAGACAGAAATCGCCAAAAACTATTTCTATAAATTTTGTACGGAAAAACAATATAACAAGTTAATTAACTCGAAATATAATATTGTTGATAATGTTGTCTTTGTTGTTGTTAATATTGTTCTTGTTTGTATTTTTTATTATTTTTAATGTATGCGCCATGTTTGTTGTAAATAAACCCTTTTACTCTCTTTCTTAATCTTTCTAAATATTATTTATAGCAAAAAGATATCTTACTGTGGTCAAAAAACTCCTTAAGGCTTAAAAAGGCTGATGAGTACAGAAACACACATACCCACTTCAAAAGCGACATATTTGGACGATCTCTCCGAGTAAACTTTGAAATGGGTTACAATAAAAATCTCCGGCTATAACCGTACCTATACGGGGCTCCCGCTTTAACTTCCTTTTGAATGAACCACTTAAATCGAGACTTTTCAAAAATTTCGTAATTACCTTTCTTGTTAGAACATGACGCAATGAATGTCTACTTATTCACGTACTAAACTAATGCAGTTTCCGTGTTTCTATTATTTACAAAATACGCTTTAATTAAGTCCAAAATATTACGATAAAAAAAAAAAATTAAGATAATAGTCATAAGTTGCAAAAAACAGTTCTTATTTTCAAAGAACTTATTGGTCATTAAGAAAGTAATTCACATCGCTATGGAAAAAATGCCCAGAAAACCAGCAGGACCCAATGCGCGTTGAAAAATGGCGTACGTATTTCAGTTTTTGGTTCTAGGACATCAGTTCTGTCACAATATTTTCCTTCAACGTTTTGAGAATAGTGATGATAACATAAATTATACAAAGCAAATAACCTAAAGACTTGTAAGTCGGGGTCATAACCATTGGTCTGCCACTGCACTAGGGCAGTGTAAAAATAAACACCAAAACACCAACAATTACTTCAATCGCTTTTTAATTCTAATGTCTCGAGAAGAGTGTCATAACTTTACATTCTGCAATAAGACAACATCATTTTGCCTATTAAACTGTTTAATTAGGCCTTGTAATAAAGATGTAATTAGTATAACTAGAAACATTGCCTTAATCAACATTTCTAGGGAATTATGACATTTATTAACCTTTAACTATAATGCTTATGGTGCTTGAATATAACACTATTAATACTTAAGTGAGAATAACTACATATGATTCCATAGCTTTCATCTTAACTTTAAAAAATAGCATCCCTTAGCTAACAATACCGTAATTAAGTCATTTTTACCAACTTTACAGGAAACGAAAAAAAATGAGCGGTGTTGTGAGGCCAGCCGACTTGCACGCTGTCACTATTTTTCGAATTATGGTTTCTGATTGGCTGAAATCTATATCACGTGACCAATGGTTAGCAGCTCCATCTAAAGGCATTCAAATGTGAAAACCGCTAATTTTCAACTTGAGCGGTGTTGTAAGCTAAGGGAAGATAGTCAAACAACACTTGTACAGTTACATCCACATTCACGATATTATTTTATTTATTCATTTAGTTTACTATTTATGTACACAAAAAAAAAAAACAGAAAAAGACAATACAAAATAGACAATAGTACAAAGGTACTGCTTATTTCTGCCTTTTTTATGTTACGTCCTTTAAATTACCGAAGTGAGGGGGAATGCCTGGCGGACGCCTCCTTCTGCGAAGCAGTAATGATAATGAAGGCAGTGGAAGTGGCGTAAAGAAACGGACATCACCACGCTCCGACCTCAGCTACCAGCCTCCGTTGGCCTCGATTTGCGGACGACAAACTCTGTACTGAACCCGAGTCGTGCGTAGTGTTCCACGCGCGCCTCAAAGAGACGTCAGCCAAACCATAGGAGCGCAGTAGGGCCGAAGCCGAGTGTGGTCATGGGTCGGCCATCTGAAAGAGTTACTCGTGGACGCAAAGGACAACTGAAGGAACATAGGTAAGATTTTAGTCAGTAAAAATCTAACACACCCTTTCCTCGGGCCTCGACTAAGAGGGCTCTTCAGCGCATGCATGGAGAGGGGCCAGTTCCCACTTCGCTGGAAGACGGGGAAACTGGTCCTTATCGCGAAGCCGGGGCGCCCCGCGGACTCTCCGTCCGCGTACCGGCCCATTGTGCTGCTCGACGAGGTGGGCAAGCTCTTTGAAAGAGTAATTGCAGACCGCCTCGTCGCACACCTAACACGGGTGGGGCCGGATCTGGCGGACGGCCAGTTCGGCTTTCGCAGGAGGCGCTCCACGGTGGACGCCATCATGTGCGTGCGAGCTCTCACGACGGGGGATGCAGTGGCCCAGGGCAGGTGTGTCGTGGCGGTGTCTTTGGACATCGCCAACGCCTTCAACTCCCTGCCTTGGAGTAGCATTGGGAGGGCACTCCGGTATCACCGGATGCCCGACTACCTCTGTCGTGTGGTCGAGGCGTACCTGTTTGACAGGCACATAACCTACCCTGGTCACCAGGGGGTGTGGGAACGTCGAGAGATGTCGTGCGGTGTTCCGCAGGGATCGGTACTAGGGCCGCCCTTGTGGAACATCGGATACGACTACGTGCTGCGCGGCGACCTCCCTGACGGGGTCAGCGTGGTCTGCTACGCACGACGACACGCTGGTCCTGGCGCAGGGAGAGTCGTACCAGGCGGCGGTCGAACTAGCGACACGTGGGGTCGCGACAGTCGTTGGCAGGATCCAGGAGCTGGGACTCGAGGTGGCATTGCACAAGTCCGAGGCCATGTGCTTTCACGGCCCTCGGAACGCGCCACCACCGGGTTCCCAGCTAACGGTGGGAGGAGTCCACATCGGCGTCGGGTCAACGATGAAGTACCTGGGACTCGTTCTCGACAGCCGATGGGATTTCGACGAGCACTTCCGACGTCTGGCTCCCAAACTAAATCGGACTGGGGCTGCCCTCGGGCGGCTCCTGCCCAACCTTGGGGGTCCAGACGCCTCCTGCCGGAGGCTCTACGCGGGGATCGTTCGGTCCATGGCCCTTTATGGCGCGCCGGTGTGGGCGCCGGGGCTGCGGAAGCAGCCGGCGGCCCGGCTGAACGCGTGCCAGAGGTTCATGGCCATACGGATGGTGAGAGGATACCGGACGATTTCCCGCGAAGCAGCGAGTCTCCTTGCTGGCCAGGAACCATGGGATCTGGAGGCAACAGTCCTTGCACTCATGCACGAACGGCGCATGGAGATGCAACGCCGGGGCGAAACTCCGCTGCCGCGACAAGTCGCAGCATGGCGGACAGAGCTCCGGCGAGTTCTCATGGTGAAATGGCGACAGCGACTGTCGCGACCCCGTGTTGGGCACGCCACAATTATGGCGGTAAGTCCCCTCTTTGAGGCGTGGTTGGAAAGACCTCACGGCGTCCTCACATTCCGCATGACGCAGGTCCTCCGGACACGGTAAGTTCGGGAGGTTCCTGCACCGGATTCATGCGGAAACGACGCCCGGGTGTCGCCACTGTGTGGCCCACCCGGAGGACACGGTGGAGCACACGGTGGAGGTGTGCCCCGCTTGGGCAGAGCAACGCCATGACCTCGTGGGGGCAATCGGCGGCGGTGATCTCTCGCGCCGGGCCTTGGTTCAGGCCATGCTCCGGAGTGAGGAGGAGTGGCAGGCGGTCGCCTCCTTCTGCGAAGCAGTAATGCTAGCTAAGGAGGCGGCCGATCGCGTGAGGCAACGGTCCTTACGCTCCAACCGCCGCCGGGATTCCGATCCCGATTTCTGGCCACCGTAGGCGCGGGCTTGCAGACGGCGAGCAATGGGTGGCTCGCCGTCTATTCGTCGTCGCGTATTGTTCCACGCGCGCCTCAAGGAGATGTCAGCAAATCGTAGGGGCCCAGCAGGGTCGAAGCCTACTGGGGCCACGGGTAGTGTGAAAGCGGAACCCGGGGCCCTGGGACGAAGGCAACGAAGGAACAGGAGTGGGTTTTTAGTCAGTAAGAGTCTGACACTATCTCTCGCTCCGCCCAAGAGCGGGGATGTCATTAGGATGATTTTCCCACCCAATAAAAAAAAAACAAAAAAAAAAACACACCCTTTCATTCCATCAATGTGGAATGAGGCCCCTGACTGCATAATGTTCATCCAAGCTTTTGATATATTAAAACCAAAAATAAAAATTACCAGAAGTTTGAAATAAAATTATTATTGTTACCTGAAAGATTGCCATATCACAGAGTTTTTTTAGATATTATTAGGGTCATCCAATGACTTCTTTCGCTCTAGGGCGAAGCGAGAGACTTTTACTGACTAAAACCCATTCCTATGTTCCTTCTTTCCTGGACTCCGGGTTTTGCTTTCAGCAGCGAACCCATGGCCTCAGTGGGCTTCGGTCCTGCTGGGCCCCTACGATTTTGTTAACGACTCTTTCAGCATACGTGGAACACTACGCGCGCACAGCTCGGGCTCGTATATGGTCGTGGCTAAAGACCAAATTCATTATTATTTATTTATTTATCTTTATTCCAAAAGGTGAGTAATTTATAAGATAAGCCCCACAAAACCGTTGCAATGGTTTGACTGTGGGGTCGGTGATTCTCTAGACATACTTAAATGTACTTAAAACATTTCTAAATAATATAATTTTAATTTGCGTCTAAATCTATTCGTGTTCGTTTCACTCCTTATGTCTGCAAATAAATACAAAGCCGAGTAAAAGGCGAGCCTTCTAGGCTCCCAAAATCAAACTGCAAGAAAGGATGGAAAAAAATGTGACGTTCTCAGAGTTTAACGGATGGTATTTATAACTCTAATTCAACAGTCCGCGATCACTAACTAGCCGAACGTAGAGGAAACTTGCAGAAGTTTGTTTTTTGTTAGTTAATTAGTACAAAAGACAACCAACGGATGGCGCTAGTTACGAACTTGTTCTTCAGGTACTTGTATCAAAACGTTGTGGGAATGTTGATGATCGGTTGTTTCTTGATAAACATTTGTTTTTTGTAGATATTTTAAGTGTTTTCTTTTAAATAATAATCAAGCATATGTTCACTTATTTACCGACGTGGTTAGGGCACATTGCTCGTAGAACATGGTCGATGGGGCCGAAAGGTAGACGCAGTGTTGAAAGGCCTTCCACAACATGGACCGATGACCTAGTGAGAGTCGCGGCAATGCGATGGATGCGAGGTACACAGAACCGTTCATTGTGGCGACACTCATGAAAATTGAAGATTATAATGACTCTCACTTTCTCGAATGAAATTAGGTGGATTTTAGTCAATAAAAGTCTGACATTCCTTCTCGCTTCATTCAAAGGGGAAGGAACATACAAAAAAGAAGGGCTTTTCTCTCTATTATGAGTTGGGGTATTGTATTGGAATTGCAATTAAAAAAAGGGTCGTGATCAAGATGACCATTAGGGTCCCGTCCATGTAAAAGATTTTTTTCAAGCTACAATATCGCAAAAGATATCAAAATCTAATGTAAATAATAAATATGAAAAACAAAAACTTTAATTCCACGTCACGTCGTCGTTGCACTATATTGTTGAAATTAATGGCACAACACAAAGCAGTAGCAAAGTAAAAATTATAGCTGATAAAAATTACGAAAATTTAAAATTATCTATGTTTAAAAGGAGAAACTGACATATCAAAGCACAGCTAAAATTATTGGGATTAGGAAAATTTTTTACACAAATATGTCTTTTATAATGTACCCACTTAGGGTATTTTTTGAAAATTCAAGTTTTAAGGGGTGAATAGAAATATATTAATATGCAAAATTTTTAATCCTTGAGCCAATATACTTGAAACTAAGTATAACAAGAAGTATTATAATAGACCAACAATACATACGTACGAAGTGTTTTATCTACAAATACAATAACATGAGACAACTACTATATAATATAGGTTTTTGTTAACCTAGCTCAGGCAAGTCGCTACAAGTTATAATGGCAGTACTATTACACCATTAATATGTCAACATAAACATGTGTAAATAAAACTAGATTTTATATCATTAGTTAATTAAGCCAATCTTTTTAGAAATTAGTACTACTAAGTATTTATAAATTTGGTTTATGTATTTCTTTATAAAAGTACTTAAATAATAATTTAAGTACTTTTGTTATTATTACTATATATTCATAAAATCAATCAAAGTATATAATAATATAATTTAACTTACGTGAACATTGCAGATGGTCAATCTTTCAACTGGACTTTGATTATAAAATCACTATTTTACAACTATTTTACAATACGTCTTATGGCTTTCTGAGCAAAACTTTGCTAAGCATCGTTATCTTTTTACCTTGAATTGATATCTTTAGTGACAGATTCTCAATGGTGTTCCTTGTTCACAATATAACAAGAGACACCATTGAGGATATGTCCAGTTGCTTCAATAGTTCTTGTAAACATTATAGCGCAATTGTAGTCACCACCTCTTCCTAGTCTGAAAACATGGCTTCTGACATCAAACAAAACTAAATCATAGATGTCATACAGTTTAGGAATTATGATTAAATTGACTTTCAAAATCAACGTAGCAAATGAAATGTTTGCTTTAATTTATTTAAGCTGATTTAGCATGGTTTGAATTTATTCAATGTAATTCATTATAATTTGTATTAAATAATTTGTTTTATAATTTGTATGTAATGATTTCATTATAATTGTTGTGAATGTATTCTATTTTATTTTGTGACCAAGCGCCTTTTTACTATTTATTTAAATCATGAGATTTTAGAGGGAAATGGCTATTGGGTGTAAATTACCTGAAACGAATACAATACTAGGTATTAAAATAACGTATGATTAACAAATTCGAAGCATTATTTAAGCTTTTTTTTAAGCATATATTATAATAGTTTTATTAAATAGTAATAATCTAGATAAACTATTAACCCGGCGAGCATGACTGTGGTTATGAAAATTAGATTAGTATGTGGCAGGGTATTCAATATCCAGGACTTTAATACTCCCTTTTGAAATGTATTGTTAATAATTATTTATTTTCATATCTAGGATTATAACAAACTACATAGTATATTTTAATGAAATTAAGAAAAAATAAACAGTTTTTATTGGACAAAAAAAAGAACCCTTTGTTACTAAACTATGTATATAAAAATGAATAGCTGTTCGTTAGTCTCGTTAATTCTCTTGAATGGCTGGACCGATTTTACTAATTTTGATCTTGAAATGTTAAAAAGGTGGGGAAAAATTGAAACAATTACGAAAAACAAAAATTATGAAATGTAATTTTAAAATGAATTATGCTGGAGAACCAGCATAATTCATTTTAAAATTACATTTTATCTACTGGTATTACCAGAAGGTAATACCAGTAGATGGCATTAATTTTTGACAGTTTAGAAAGGTATCACGACATTCTTTGACTATAAGGCAGTACGAAGTTCGCTGGAACAGCTAGTTATAAATAAATATATTTATAACTAGCTTTTGTCTACGGCTTCGCCGGTATACATAAGATATAGTCAAGTCACTCAGGAATAAAGCAGTTTTTACGGTGAAAAAAAATTAGCAATCGGACCTGTACTTTCAAAGATTACCTCCTACAAAGAAAAAAACACAAAAACAAACTTTACCTCTTTATTATATTACTACCTTTTGCCCGCGAATTCGTCCGCGTAGAAGTTGAAAATGGTTTTCTTAGGTTTTTTGAGATACGAAAATATGAAATATTATTTATTATCTTCGTCGTGTTTGATAGTCCATTGAATTGTATGGTGAGTGATATTGTATCTTAAGATAAAATATTATGGTATCTTAGCCGTTTGCAGCGCCCCTTACTGAACTCCACTGCGGGTGACGTAACCTACGACAAACTTATTATTTGCGGTTGGTACAGTAATCGGGTCTAGGGATTGAACCGCAAAATTAAGTTTGTTTTTTATTGTATATACTTTTCCGGGATAAAAAGTACCCAGTGTGGTGCCCAGGATATTAAAGAATAATTATACCAAGTTTCATCGTAATCGATCCAGTAGTTTTGGCGTGATGCCTGAACAAACAGACATACAGATAAAAAATTTTTGAATCACATTTTTGGGTTCGGTGTCGGTCTAGTAACACCAGGGGGTGTTTATTTTATTTATTTTTAGCCATTTATTTTTTTGATAATTTCAATGTACAGAATTTACACTTCTACAGATTTATTCTAAGTAGGTATAGATAAGTGTAGAAGTGTAGATTAGTAACAAAAAGTATTATATTAATTATTATTATTATAAACAAAAAAAAATATTTGTAATCAACCAAATTTAAGTGAAATTTGTAATACCATAATTATATTTTTTATTAAAAATACCCGTCTTTATCTACAAGTCCGTGATAAGGCCTGTCATACTGTATGGATCAGAATGTTGGGCTGTGAAAAAGACGGATGAAAAAAGATTGCATGTAGCGGAGATGAGAATGTTAAGATGGATGTGTGGTGTGACGAGAATGGATAAAGTGAGAAATGAATATATTAGGGGAAGTTTGAAAGTGGCGCCAGTGACTGAAAAGTTGAAAGGGAATCGTTTGTCTTGGTATGGTCATGTGAAGAGGAGGGATGAAACGCATGTTACTAAAAGAGTTATGAGTTTACATGTGGATGGATGGAGAGGAAGAGGGAGACCAAAGAAAAGATGGATGGATTGTGTGAAGAGTGATATGAAAGAAAAGGAAGTTAGTGATAGCATGACGAGTAACAGGGCAGAGTGGAAGAAAAAAACGTGTTGCGCCGACCCCAAATAACACGGGATAAGGGCAGGAAGATGATGATTAAAAATACCCGTCTTTGACTTAAAATAAAATCAGGAACTCTATAGGATATAAACATATTTTTGGTACCTACGATAATTTTCCGTGCTTTTTGCATATAGGTTTACCAAATGTGATGAACAAAACCCTTTTTTTTTGTTCTTTGCAATATATTTAGTTGAGCAGTCTCCACATATTGCATATTATTGATTAGGTATATTTTCCTATTCTATATCGGAATTAACATTGTGCTCGCTGCAGTGGTCCGTTTCCCCTTCTGAGCTTGACTTATTTAAAGAATCAGTTGTTTTCTTCTCAATCATCCTCCGGATCCGTTCTTACTGAACTTTCATATTAATTTTCTAGCTAAGCCAATAAAAAAAAGATAAAAATAGCTACATAAAGTGTGAGCCAGGGTCATGCAGGCCCGAGACTTTCAATGATAATGAAAAGTCTAAAAAAAGTAGACCAAACGAGGATTTACATATCATCAAAAGAAAAAAGAAAGAAAAACATTTTAATTGGCGGTACAAGGCACAAATTTAGAACTAACAAATTATAAGTATATTATGTGAAAAATATGGGCCACATCTGCGCAAAAAGGCCGAATGCTCAGCATAATGCCGTGACCACACGTAAAATGCGAAAAGTTTACGACGATGGTTTTCAGCGTGGTCCACGTGCAGTTTGTAGCCTTACACTCCACTAAGATCACGCAACTATCCTCTCTTGCGCTTCTTTTACTTCAGCTTCTCAGCGCGTTAGTGTTGCAACTTTAAGATTTGAACATCTCTAAACTTTTGTGCTATTTTAAGTATATTATACCGTGACACCACGCTTAGGTCATCTGAGGTTATCTGAGAAACATTTTTATTTATATCTCAACGATCATTACAGCGTTTGTTACATAAAAAACGGTAAAATGGTCGTTGATTACAATAATTTAAAAATACAGTAATTACCTCAGCAGATACATCAGTACCTATTGTGTTTTGATCTCATCATCGTCATCATTATTTCAGTCGAAGATGTCTATTGTTGGACATAGGCCTCTCCTAAGTGTCGCCATAACGACCGGTCCTGTGTATCTCGTATCCATCGGATTCCCACACCCTCACCAGGTCATTGGTTCACCTTGTGTGAGGCCTTCCAACGCCGCGTCTTTCGGTACGTGGTCACCATTCCAAAACCTTTCATCAATGTTAAAAGAGGAGTTGGAAGTTGGAGTTTCTTCGCATGATCGAATCAGCATAGTCGGCCTTATAATGTTCCCACTGCTGGGACTCAGGCCTCCTCTCTAGGACAGGGGAATGGGCCGCAATCTACCACGCGGGCCCAGTGCGGGTTGGTGGATGTCACATGTCTTCGAATTTTTGGTTCTAGGACATGCCGGTTTCCTCACGATGTTTTCCTTCACCGTTTTGAGAGCAGTGGTGATGAAATAAATTACACAAAGTAATGCGCCTGGCTGGGTTTGAACCCGCGATCTACAATTCGTAAGTCGGGGGCGTTACCACTCGGCCACCACTGTCTCCGCTGTGATCGAATCAGGAATGAAGATATCCGTAAGAAAACCAAGATTACCGATATAGCCTACTCCTTTATTTTAGCACAAAAATATTTCTTTTAGTTATAATATTTATTTTTGGTATGCAATAATTCTGATCACTTTAATTAATAATAATAATATTCCACAACTATCACACAACGCCGTCTAGTCCCAAGCTAAGCAAAGCTTGTGTTATGGGTCCTAGAAAACTGATAAACATACTTACATATATCTAAATACATACATGTTATAGATAAATTACACACAGATACAAAACAAATGATGATGCTCATCACACAAACATTTGATCCATCCAATTAATCTTACAATATCTCAATTATTCATTATAATGAGGTATAATTAAGTAATATAATGCGTTCAGGATGCTGACGGAGCTGCGGCAATTCTGTAGTGCATCAGGGATACGATGCGTAAAAGATGCGCATCTCTGGTGCGTAGAGTGCCGGCTAGCACCAACAGCATCCTTAGCATGATCGCTAGCCTGCTGGACTGTGGCTACATCAATCATTGTTGCGCCATTTGTCATGGAATGGCGCATTAGTGATTGTTTGTTCTTTTTACATGTTTTGTTGTGGGTAGTTTTAAGTATTACTAACACTAGTCTATAAGAACATTGTTATTAACAGATTGGATACCATGGTCTGAAACAAAGTGCTTATTATTATTATTATTATTATAGAAAAGCAAATCGTAGGGCCCCAGCAGGGCCGAAGCCTACTGGGCCCATGGCATCCCATGGGCCCAGTAGCCTTCGGCCCGGACCGGATTACTGTTTCGTAAGTGATGACTTAGAAATCCGGTGTCCTGAAATGCTAGGCAAAAAAGAAAATAGGTGTGCTAAAGCGGGAAAAGACATTGGATGATATCCAACCATAAAAAAAAATCATAATAATATAATTGATGTCATCTTGTTCCAACACATAACATATTGACCCTTCAAACACACCCGGATTACCGTACAACACACAAGGTATGAACTTGTAATAGATCTCAAATCTGTCAATTAATTATTCAGTGCAAGACAATTCCTAATCAGTTGAGCAGTAGGTCACGACTTTCGGGTTCATGATAGTCAACAGCGGTATTGTGGCTCACCGTCCCTAACATAACACTATTAGGATGGCTTTGTTCAAGAGGTTAATCATATTATCGTAATAGATAAGCAAACAAAATAAAATTATTAAATTAAGACTTATTTGTAAGCTCCGACTGCGCCAGTGACTGAAAAGTTGAAAGGGAATCGTTTGTCTTGGTATGGTCATGTGAAGAGGAGGCATGAAACGCATGTTACTAAAAGAGTTATGAGTTTACATGTGGATGGATGGAGAGGGAGAGAGAGACCAAAGAAAAGATGGATGGATTGTGTAAAGAGTGATATGAAAGAAAAGTAAGTTAGTGATAGCAAGACGAGTGACAGGGCAGAATGGAAGAAAAAAACGTGTTGCGTCGACACCAAATAACACGGGACAAGGGCAGGAAGATGATGATGACTTATCTGTAAGCTAATTTAAAGGAGCTATAGTCAGTCAGTCAGTCGTTAGCGATGCCCATGGCAGCACAAGTTGGCTTGACCACTGTGTGGTAACGGAGTCTGCGTGGCAGTCGGTGATGGATGTGAAGGTGAACTATGACTGTACCTGGTCGGACCACTGTGCCCTAGAAGTGCTTTGCAACATTGCTGTAATAAAGCCACAGCGTACAATAGCGGAAAGTGCTCCTAACGGCATACTGTGGGCCAATAGGGACGAGCAACAAATACAGCTGTATACCGGAATATGTAACGATCTTTTCAAGTCCGTTGATTTTCCATCTGAATTATCTCAGTGCTGTGACAGCTTATGCCACAATGTTGAGCATAAAGTAGTAATTGATAGGATGTATAAGGATATTGTTGACATTTTGTGTGTAGCGGCTGAGACTAGCTCATATCCTAGAGTCAGTACGCTGAAAAGAAAGTGTAATGTATTGGGCTGGAATAAGCATGTTCGTGGTGCGCATGAGGTAGCCAGGTTAGATTTTCAAACCTGGTTACAATATGGTAGGCCTGTTAATGGACCTATATACAATGCCATGGTGGAGTCTCGGCGACGGTTTAAATCAAAACTAAAATGGTGTCAAAATCATGCCGAGCAGATTAAGATGGATATTCTCGCATCTCAACACGCAGACAAAAATTTCAAAAATTTTTGGAAAGGTACGAATAGAATGAACTGCAAAGCCACTGTCCCTCTTAATGTTAACGGTGTAACCGAGCCGCGTGACATTGCGAACATGTTTATGAATCTTTTTGATATAGAGCCTGCCAGCGGGCCGGGGATGCTCAAGGCTAATGACATCAAGCAAAATGCATCGGGATCAGCAGTAGTACCATCTTTTACGGCTAGGGATGTATCTGCCGTTATTTTGAGCATGACCAGGGGTAAGTCGCCAGGGCATGACGGAATTAGTATTGAGCATCTGCGGCACGCGGGGGTTCATCTGCCTAGGGTTCTCGCAATGTTTTATACATTTTGCCTGAGACACTCCTACTTACCGGACGAGTGTATGAAGACTGTGGTTGTACCAATAATCAAAAATAAAACAGGCGATGCATCAGATAATAGCAATTATAGGCCCATTTCTTTAGCTACGACCGTGGCGAAGGTGCTGGACAGTCTGCTTGATCGTATATTGAGTAGTCACATAAAGCTTAGCGATGCCCAGTTCGGTTTTAGGCAGGGGTTGTCGACAGAAACAGCTATTCTTTGCCTTAAGCATACTGTCCGGTACTACACCGATAGGAAAACTCCTGTTTATGCCTGTTTTCTAGACCTGTCGAAAGCTTTCGATCTGGTGTCCTATGATGTGCTATGGCACAAAATGAGGACGGAAACCAGCCTCCCTGAAGAAGTCGTGAAAATCTTTGATTATTGGTACAACAACCAAATTAACGTTGTAAGGTGGGCAGGCGTGACCTCCGATGCGTACAGATTGAGGTGTGGTGTAAGGCAAGGAGGTTTAACCTCGCCTCGTCTCTTCAATCTTTACGTAAATGGACTCGTCGAGAGGCTCAGCAGCACTAAAGTCGGATGTTCTTTAGACGGAAAATACGTCAATAACATTAGTTACGCGGACGATATGGTGTTGTTGGGTCCTTCCATAAGCGCTGTTAGAAAGCTGCTCGCTGTGTGTGAGGATTATGCCGGGGCTCATGGGCTCAGGTATAATGTGAAGAAGAGCGAGCTCTTGGTGTTCCAATCATCAAGCCATAAGGTCATATATGTACCACCAGTCTTCATAAATGGTGTGGCATTACCAAGAGTTTCTCGATTCAAGTATCTGGGCCATTGGGTCTCGGATGACCTCTCAGATGGCGAGGATATTGAGAGAGAGCGCCGGGCGTTGGCTGTCCGATGCAATATGTTGGCTCGTAGATTTGCACGTTGCAGCAAGGCTGTAAAAGTAACACTGTTCCGGGCGTTTTGCCAATCCTTTTACACGTGCAGTCTATGGGTCAATTATACGCAGAAGACAATCAACGCCCTGCGCGTTCAATATAACAACGCTTTTAGGATGTTAATGCGGCTGCCGCGGCATTGTAGTGCATCTGGCATGTTTGCGGACGCGCGTGTCGATGGTTTTCATGCCATCCTGCGAAAAAGAGCTGCGTCACTGCTAAGTCGTGTTCGCGGCAGTAGCAATAGCATCCTTGGCATGGTGGCGGGACGAATGGAATGCCCAATGTTGTGGCATTGTGTTCGGTTACATGTCGGGAGGAATGTTTAATTGATAATATTTTCTTTGATTATTTGATGAGATTGTCCATTGGTTATTATTGTTTTAAAAATTATTATGTATTTTTTCTATGGGCCTCTGATGCCTGATAATAAATGTTTATTATTATTATTATAGTCAAATCAGTCACCATGACAGTGGAAATAGGGTCTCAATTGACGTTTTTTTTTTCAATATTCCGTACCCAAGAGGACCCTATTAGTAAGACTCCACTATTCGTCTGTCTGTCACCTTTTTCATGAACCGTGATAGCTAGCCAGTTGAAATGTTCACAGGTGATGTATTTCTGTTGCCACTATAGCAATAAAACCAAAAACAGAATAAAATAAATATTTAAGTGGGACTTCCATACAAGACACGTGATTTTTTTGACGTTTTAAAAATTATACAATTACTGAATGACTTGTTCTTAATAACAATGCAATGTGGAATTCCTTGCCGGAATGTGTGTTTCCTGATAGCTAGAACCCGGAAATCTTTAAGTCAAGAGTGAATAGGTTACTTCTAGGTAAGCGCGTTCCATCGTCGACCGCATCGTCGCTTTCCAACAGGTGAGATGGCGGTCAAGCGCGAACCTATCAAGCATAAAAAAAAACAAAGTACAAAAACTACCCAAGTGCGAATGGGACCCGCACATGAAGGGCGGAACCTTTCATGTTCATGTTCAATTGATTACAGTAAACATAAATTATATTTTCACGAGAGTTCACGGGAGCTGGGTGCAAGCTACCGGTAGTTAAGGCTCCAAAGACAAGAACCTTGTAAGCTCTAACTTAATAACGTAACGTTAACGTAAGTAACTTATACGCTCTAAATTATTATTTACACATTTGTTTAATCTTCATGACGCACAAAGTACTAAGACGGACATAATGCCTAAGGCATTCTTTACTAGTCTACCGAGGGTGGTGATGAGATTATATGGTAGGTGCAAGCAAAAAGAAAACGCTATTTACAAAACACGAGTAAAAAAGAATAAAGAGAAAAAGAAAAACCGAGATTATGATTTTATTAAAACTAAAAATAGCATCCTTAACTTCTACTTCATTTCTTTTATATTTCATAGGATTTTAACGTCATTAATAGATCGATCAAAATACATTATTTCTCTGTTCTCATATATCCCCTCGGGCGCCCCGGGGTATTATTATTACGTAATTGCGCGTTTTCACGTAAATCACCAAAAAAATAAACAAAAAAAAATCTTTTTCGGGATTATTCTAGGAAAAACATTGATATAAAAACCAAATTTTCGGCAAAAAAAAAATCGTACAAACGTATGTACAAAACGATAACTAAGCTTTTTTCAAGATCATTCAAGTTGTACAGACGTATGCACAGTCGGCGCTCGAGGGGATAATATATTACATATTGTTTGTATTGAATGTATTTTATTAGTTACACCACGCACTACCTGCGTATCTTTTACTCCTTCTCTGACAAATTCATCCAAAGATTATCTGTAAAAGATCGCTTTTAGCGATAAGACTGCCCATTGTGACACCCTATTAATTTTAAGTTCATATTGTGATTTTATTATTGGTGTACAATAAAGAATATATCTATCTATCTTTTTGCATTTTAACACAAGTTTGTAGCGCTTTCACAGAGAAATCATTTTGTTCATGTGTTATACGTATAGCATAGCAGATGTCAATAAAATATTAGAAGCTATGGGTAGTGTCAATTTAATTTAGTCGAAGTCAAGAATGTCTTAGAATTCCAGGCCATTCTCTAGCTTCACTGCTTGAGGTCGTTAAGGCCAAAGAAGCAATCGATGGACTGTAAAGACGATATATCTACAAAGGAGTGACCAGTGAGATAACATCCAATAGAGAATACGAATAGTGTATAATATAGTCGAGAGTGGTTACCTTTGACTATATCACACTAAACTGGTGTGTTTAAAGGTATGTAGATCAGGGTGAAACTCCCACAAATTTACGTTGAAAAGGGAGGATTCTCCTACCAGAAAGGTGTTTTGTCTGATCTGGGCAACTGCCCGATATATGATTTTGGACTGTTGTATATATTCAAATCACGCGAATAGATTTATTACGCGATGCAAGATTTTGCACTTTTTAGTTCTTATATGATTCCATAGATGTCGCTACAGTCAACCTAATGATGCCAGAGCAGCGGGATTGTTCAATAGTGGCTGCAGCTTTGGAACGTTAAATGTAACAGAAAGAACACGGGTGAGTTTTAGATATTAAAAATCTAAAACTCCTCGCTCTACGCAAAATTAAAATAAAATGTTTGATGACATGCCACCCAAAAAAAGATTAAAAATAATCATAACTGTCAAACAAGGTTTGAAAACAACCATGACAAAAATCCCAAACAAGTATTGAACAAACACGCTTACCTACAAATCTAAGCACAAACAATACAATGCAACTATATCAAATTCAACTACCGACCACGTCTCAAAGTTGGTCGCAAATTAAGCAATTAAAGAAATAAAGCTCGTTGCTCGACTAATATAGTTTTATGGAGCCATTAATAGCTAAAGCACTCACGTGAGAACCCTTGTTTTCATGTTAATTATTAGCTTTTAGTGATGGGCGTTATATCGATTTTTGGGAGTGGCGCAAATGTGTAATCGAGTTTTTGGAAACAATCGACGTAAGTTGAGAAATTTTATTTCATAGGTTTTTTTACGTGGAAAAATCATCTAATGACAAATCGCGCTCTTGAGTGGCGCGGGAGATAGTGTCAGACTTCTACTGACTAAAAACCCACTCCTGTTCCATCGTTGCCTTCGTGCCAGGGTTTCATTTTCACACTACCCATAGCCCCTAGTAGTAGCCCCTAGTAGTAGATCCTAGTAGTAGCCCCTAGTAGTAGCCCCTAGTAGTAGTACGCTTCGACCCTACTGGGCCCCTACGATTTGCTGACATCACCCTGAGGCGCGCGTGGAACAATACGCGCCGTCGACGACTTTGGCTCGGTCCGGACGGTTACCGGATGGTCGGACGGTGGGCTACCCATTGCTCGCCCTCCGCAAGCCCGCGCCTATGGTAGCCGGAAATCGGGATCGGAATCCCAGCGGCGACTGGGGCGTGAGGACCGTTGCCTCTTGCGATCGGCCGCCTCCTTTGCTAGCTTTTAGATTTATTTTTTTAGCATTACTGCTTTGCATTTTTATTTGATAGGTAGTAAATAGACTTGTCATAAGTAGTTCTGGTGTACTTTGTCCCTCAGTTTTTCTGGATTAGATATTAAGAGACAGCACAGCTGTAGTTTATATTATTATTATTTTCTTTATAGAAAGAAAGAAAACACGTTTATTTGGCACACAGGTACATACAATGAGATAACAATTACAATATAGAAACTTAAATACTAAAACTTAAAAAATACATCAACATTGTGTGTCTCACGGCTGCGCCAAATAGGTCCAGTTCAGCATAATGCCAGGCCACTATGTAGCAGTTTATCGGAACAGATTATCCAGCCCGCCAAGTTACGATCGTTTCGTTTAAGTCAAACGCCTGAAATAGGTGTTGCCTTTGATCTTTTGCTCTGATTACGTGAGTGAGCGTTGGGATGACGTCCTGGACACAAAATTATAAGTTTCTTCTTTACAATTAACAACTTGCTGCGTTATTAAATTAGATTTCTAAAAGTATGATATATAATATGAGATATTCGTATATTGTGTGAATGTGAGCTATATAGCTCGCAAGTTGCATCATGCAATCACACTAAAAACAAAAGTATGTATGTATGTGTATATGCTTGTTACTTCTTCATGAAATATGCACACCGGTAGACCATGTCCTAGAATAGGCCTTGAGATGCTTTGACTGACTTGTTGGTCTAGTGGTTAGTGTCCCTGACTGCTATGCCGAAGGTTGTGGGTTCAATTCCCACCCAAGACAAATGTTTGTGTGATGAGCACGATCATTTGTTCTGTGTCTGGGTGTAATTTATCTATAATATGTACCTATGTATTTAGAAATATATAAGTAAGTTTATCAGTTGTCTAGTAGGTACTCATAGCACAAGCTCAAACAGAGCATGTGCTTGTGTGAGTTTGGGACTAGATGGCGTTATGTGAAAATTATGGAATATTATTTGTCATCATTTATATAAAAAAAATATATATATATATATAAAAAATAGTAGCCCACCAGCATCGGGAACAGAGTCCAAGCTGCCAGCGATCAGGGCTCCTGAGAGAGGAATCTCCTAACGATGCGCGCCGTGTCCAGGAGTACTGTTTTTATTATTATTATCCCTAGGAGTTTGTTTCCTTGGAATCATTTTCTAATTATATGAGCTAAACCGGTAGCAGAAGCTACTATGTATATTTTTTTGGTAATTTATTCACTCTCAGCATTCAAAAGTATATTTGATAAAATAAACAGCTACACAAATCTCTGCTGGTATACAAAAAACAGTAGTCACTTCCCTACAAACTGACACATTACATCAACTATCGATAGATTGACACAGCACTACCGCATGTGTTTGCCGGCACATATTGCGTCAGGGTTGCCACGTAGGAAAATGCGCCGGCGACACCGAAATTGCAATATGGCTCGCACCGTAAGCATGTGATTACATAAGGCTTGTAACAAAGAGGTAATGTTTTACTGGAAATGTTCCATATTTGTGTCGTGCCACCCCTTGGGGATATTTAGAAAGAAAATATAAAGGTAGTATGTACACGTAGCTTTTCCTTCTCCCAGTTGATGTGTATGACATGAATGTAATTTCAGGAGTGAATTCTTATCGTCGATGTATTTACATGACGTTGAGAATTTGTAATTTTGAATATGCTTTGGAAATGATGTCAAATGTTCAGCTTCTTGATGGCATAGTATTGATTTTTAAATGCTTTTCATGCATAGTTATAGTTTTTGTAGTTATAGTTACTATTATAAGATTTTTGTTTTTTTTTGTCAATGTGACATCTAGATGTTCTGTTACACTATTATTTGGGGATCTTATTTAAACGTATAAATAAATATTCAAATAATGAGTGTGTGCATGTAACCATGGAATTGAATGTCGTGTACGTCCAGAAGCAATGCATATCTTTTTTAATCGACTTCAAAAAAAGGAGGCGGTTCTTATTTATTTATTTATTAAACTTCATGCAACATAAAGTACAAAGGCGGACTTAATGCCTTAGGCATTCTCTACCAGTCAACCTAACCTTAAATTCGATTGAATCTTTTTTAAATGTTTTTTTCCTCAGAACTCCGTCGTTTATGGACTGTTTTGCAATTTCTTTTTGCCCTTAACGATATGAATCCAGATTTGATCATTTTTTTTTTAAATCCTTTACTGATGATGGAATCCATGAGGAATCGAGAGAATTCCTTAAATATTATATTAAACTATACGGTAATTTCAGTATTTTCATCAAGACTTAAGGATTTACTGTCAAAAAATAATATTTGATGATGTGGAACTGATGAAAAAGAACAGAAATGGCCAACGAAACTTGATACTCGCATACTATATCATAATGAAGATAGTCAAGTGACTATGACAATACAAATAATAAACGGTTCTGAATAGTTATGTTGATAATGGTATCATCGAAGTGACCTGATGATGATGATGGAGCCGGAAGATAGGCACTGGAACTCCGTAATTAATCAATGTATCCTAGCTGTGTTTGGGCTTATTAAAATTGTCATGAGATACACTTTGGCTATAAGGTACTATCGAACTGATTTGATGATGGAGCCGGAAGGTGGAAAGGAAACACTGGAACTTTACAATAAAACAACGTATCCTAGCAGTGTTTGGGTTAATTGGAACTGTCATGAGAAATAATATAAATAATAGGCACGCTGGTTATAAGTGTATCGCAACTAAAAAGTGTGAAATAGAAGTTTTGACAAAAAAAAAAAAATTACCGACTTCACTAGAAAAAAAAACACTAAATGGATAAAAATAACATTAATTTTGGACGTCGGTGTTTCTCGGTAGTATTTATTTTTTATTTAACACCGACCTCCAAAATTAAAATAATTAAAGTTATTTGAAAAAGTTTTGACTGGCTTCTTGGTTTAGTAGTTCTACCTATCTATTGTAGTCTGTTTTCCGCACTTAGTCCTTGGTGGACCATTTTACGTGAGCCATGGCGGCTTTCACTCAAGAATTAAAAGAGTCTTTTCAGTCTGCTCAGGGCGTCTATGAGTGAATTCGGTGCTCCCAAGGTTCGTGTTCTTATTTTGCTGACTACACAGATATGCATCCTCTGCACAGAGGACTATCGATGATATTCATTGTGAAGAAGCGTTTGTTCAGTGAACAGTGTCCGGTGATGGTCCCTGCCACCAGACGCAGGTTACCTTTGTCCAAATGCAAAAGGTTTGTCAGTTAGGGTTTTATTTAAATATGGCATGGCTTTTTTAGCCTAGCTGCAGCCGAGTGCCAGTGATCACCACCTTCCCGCTTATGTGTTGATGTGCTCTCGTAGCCAAACACGCAGCTGACCAAAGTGTTGAAGGCGCACACATTGTTTCTACCTGAACGAAGGCTATTAAATACCTTCTTCAAGCGTACAAAGAAACGCTCCTTCAACGATTGCTTCATGTCAGTGATGTTGATACCTAAAGCTTCCACTAAACCTAAATACTTATAGGTTTCGGTTGGAGAGAGGGATCTTAGGTTTATGGAAGCCGGAGTGAAGCCAGATTCCACAACTTCTCCTCGCTTGACATGCATGACCACAAATTTGTCCTCACTAAACTCGATGGCACTACTGAAGGTTTCAGTTATCTTTTAGAAAGTTGCAGGTTGTTGGAGCCGAAAAGTTTCAAGTCATCCAAGTAAAGAGGTGAGATATAACCTGACCATCTCTCTTCAATCGATAGCCTACACCTTTAGAGAATTCAAGGCCAGGCAAAACCAAAACGGACTCAAACTGTCACCCTGGAATATACCCAGCTCGATCTTTACAGGTTCGCTATTCCTCTGAATAGGTCGACATCGTGGATAGAGGAAGACCGTTCTCCATTACTTCATACACGACCTCAGGAAGGTGCGTAGTGTTGTATCAATTTTATATAATTTTAGCACCATCATGAGCCACGTATGAGGAACAGTGTCATAGACCTTTTTATAATCTATCCAATATGTCGACAGATCCTTTCAGGAAACGTTGAACCTGTTGGCTAAATAATGGTCATATCAATGAAGAGCAGCTTCTTAGTACTGCGGGACCCGTTCCTGCATCCATTCTGAGAAGGTGACCTGGTCAAATACTTTAGTCAATATGACCATTAATTTTACCTCTCAATATGATGGACTAGGATAAGGACTTTATAGACCGTGGGTAAACACGTGACTGGTCTATAATTATTATTATACATATTTGGAAAGTGAATTCTGCTAAAAAGGGCGTATGTATGAATCACTGAGTTGTCATCAAGGTATGCCTACGTGACCAAAGTAATGTGTTATGTAATATTAAAAAACACAGCCACACATATTGCCAATGATTGTTCCTTTTTACAGCTTGTTACCGAAACTAAAACAAATGGCTAGACCAATCTAGACAAATTGAAACTAACAATATTGGTCTGATTACCTTAATGTTTTTATATTATCTAAGTAAGAAAACACATTAAGAGAAATGAATTACATTCAAGTTCAGACACGTGTAACTTTGAATTAGGTTAGAAGAGATTACTCTTTAAATTACGTTTCACTATCACTACATAGTGAAGTACATAGTTTTTAATGTAACGTTCAATATTAAATCAATTTCCTAGCAGTAACTGTACACCGCAGGCGTAGACTACCGCTTTTTTATTTTAAATTCTTACAGTCCATACTAAAGTCGGCTGGTAGATATTGCTGTCAGCGATAGGATTGCCATTGTTACCATAGATTTAAGTTTGTGTAAAAGTTTTGTCACTATTTTAGATTACAGTAAAGTTTCTCTCTGTTTTATCTTACATACAAATTATAAAAGAAAGTCTCTCCACTGCGTCTGTCTATTTGTACGCGGAAAGAGTGATTCATCAAAAGGGTTCAAGTGTATAATTAATTGAGGTTTTGTTAAAAAATACTAAAATATGACCATGGTAATTAAAAAAGACATGCCAAGTGGGAGCTTTACTAGTGTATGCCAAGTAAATAATAAAAAAAAATAAAAAAAACCATTCATTCCACTACATAATTAATTTTTAAATATACATAATTATTCCATTAAATTCATATTAGGTATTATTAGTTCAATTCATTTATATCATAAAAGTTTAACAAATTTACAGAAAAAAAAATGTGCCTCTAACTTTAGCCCATAAGGTTAGAAAATATGAAAAATCTCAAAAGAAGAATTTTATAAAGACTTTCAAGGATTTTTTTTGAACTTGATAGGGTCGAACCGTTTTTAAAAAGTTGTACAAAATAATTTCTGAACTAAGTTTGGAAATTAACAGCATATACAAGCATTTTTTTTAACTTAGTTTACATATTTTATTATCCTGAACGTATCTTTATTCAAATAAAAAAAAAAATGATTAAAATCGGTTCATGCAATCCAAAATTACCAACGAAACCTCAAAATAGACGGGTTATGTCTAGTTTGTATAGATTAGTAACCCAATTTCCTGAAAAATGGCTTGACTTTGGGCTACTTCGGGCTGTTAAGATTTTTCTTGACTTGATGAGGTCAGGACGAGTATGAGCTATTTTATTGTCGAATTGTCCGGTTTGTCTCTCGTTGGTATTAGTGGTATTTGTTCTTGCTCGTTGTCTGTCGTTTATTAACTCTTAAGTGGGGACACTTATTGTGATAGACGGAAAACTACGGAACCGTACACTGAGCGTGGCCCGACACGCTCTTGGCCGGTATTTTAATTTGATGCATAAGATTGCTTTATTTCGAAAAGATGTTAATACCGATGTAGGTATATATATTAATCCATATCTAAATAAATACTCTAAATTAAATATGCATATTCCGGAATTGATATGAAAAATGAACCAAACCCGAAAAATCACTTATCAAGATATAAAACTGTACATATTTTAAAAAGTGTAAGACTTTAAACCAAAGAAATATAGCGCCAATTTACTGAGTAAAGTACATTGTACTATATATTGACTCTTTCTGGTACAAAGTGCGTAAAGACTATTTTGGGGAAATTTACTTTTTAACACACTTATTCGGAATCCAGCTTTAGACTCTACTGTTTCTTTCAACATTATTCGAAAGATTAACCTTGACCCTGCAATACAAAGGGCAACTGAAGGAACACAGGTGACTTTTAGTCAGTAAAGATCTGACATTCCCCCTTACACCATCCAGAGCGGAAGAAGTTATTTCATGATTTTTCCGAAAATGCTATTGCTTATAAGCTCATTGCAAGTTTATTTGTATTTGTGTATTTCACACTAGTGCGAAAAAATGCATCGATCATTATGGTCGCTCGGCTGTCTTAACCAAAGCGCAATAAAAAAAATCTAAAAGCCACTTCTCACATTAACTGGTTATTAAATGTTTCATTTTATTTGCGAGTAAGGGGGTTGAAAAACGTCGTTCAATACACGTGGGCACTTTCTCGACTGAAAAATTACTTACTTTGTTTTTTATATTGGGCGTGTATTCCGCCTTGACTGCAATGATAAACTTTGCCCACTTACAAAATGAACTGTTACGATGCATTTTTACACGGTTTTTATGCTTTTGGTTAAAAATTACACTACAGAAAACTAAAAAAAATTAGCTACAAAAAATGTTCTTTAAATTTTCAACTACATGTTCGCAAAACTTTTTCATTTATTGCTCATTGATAAAAGTATGAGATTTGGAGTTACGCCCTTTGTAGAGCAAAGGGTCGATATTGTGTACGACACAGAATGAGATATAGCGGCTATCAAGCCCATATTCTGGAAACAGTCCCTAAATATTTATAGACTTTTTGTTAGGCTGGAGAAAAAGGTTTATGCAAAATGAAAGTGACAATACTTTAGTGAAAGATATTATGTGCTTGAGTTTCATTCTATGGAAGTTCTACTGAATGGTTTTGTAAGCCTGTTTTGTGGTTGATTTATTAATGATATATAGAAGGTAGTAACGTCAATATGGAGGTATGCGGAACAGAGTGTAAAGTCCCGCAAACCTCCGTTGAAAAGGGAGGATCCTTCGACCAGACGGGTGTTATGTCTGGTGAGCAACTGCCCGATGGATGATTTCGGGCTGTTCTATATGTTCTAATCGCGCGGAGAACTTTGATTGCGCGATGCAGGATTAGTTCTTATGTGACGCCATAGATGGAGCTACATAAGGTTATTTTTCTCTTAACTATTTATTGGAATTATTTCTGCTTGATTCATGTCTTTGAGTGATACGAAGTGTTATATAGAAATTTAGCTTGTCATTGAAAAATATCCCTGTGTTTTTTGCTTTTGATTTGCAATAATTTCATCAGTCAAAAGTCGTTCACTTTTGAGTACAGGCCTTCTACAAGCAATTTCTCTATCTAATGTCGCCTAACTATCCAAATTCTTTCAGAAAACGTTGGTAACCTTAGTTCTCCTACGAACCTCTTCCTTTTTGATTAGATCAAGCTGGGATCCTTCGCCCATATGCCGTTGCTTTCAACCTGTTTTTGAGCCATTGTCATAATTTCAGCCGAAAAACGTCCTCTGCTGGATATAGACCTCCACAACGAACTGTCTTCTGCGTCTTGCATCCCTCAGATTCCCGCGACACTCACCAGGTTATCCAATCTTGAACTTGTACTCGTAGAGTCTCCGATATTGATGGGATCTGTTAAGAACTCTCGTGTTCGTCAATTTAATTAAATTTAGTTTAATTAAATCATTTAATTCAATTAGCCATTAATGTATTACTATCATCATCATCATCATCATTTCAGCCGAAAGAAGTCCACTGCTGGACATAGGCCTCCCCCAAGCGACGCCACAACGACCGATCCTGTGCGTCTTGCATCCACCGCACTCCCGCGACTCTCACCAGGTCGTCGGTCCACCTTGTGGGAGGCCTTCCAACGCTGCGTTTTCCGGTGCGCGGTCGCCATTCTAGAACCTTTCGGCCCCATCGACCGTCCGTTCTGCGAGCAATGTGCCCTGCCCACTGCCACTTTAGTTTGGCGATTCTTCGGGCTATGTCGGCGACCTTGGTTCTCCTGCGGATATCTTCATTCTTTATGCGATCACGCAAGGAAACTCCGAGCATAGCCCTTTCCATTGCCCTTTGGGTGACTGTAAGCTGTGTAGCTGTGTATTACTATAATGTAGTGTAATTATCAATTCTCATTTTTATTTCTTGTTCTGTATTTTTGTGACATAATTACTGATAATTCTAATTATTATTTTTCTCCTTGACATCTTATGCAATAATAATTAACTGTAATGATCCTGTAAATTCCCAGTGCATGTAATATTGGCGATCCTAATAAATAAATAATAAAAAAAATTAAATCATATTTTGTAATTTATAAAAAAAAAGTACTGGGTAATTCTAGGTAATTTTATACTGCAATAGACTTTATGGAATATTTTCATCACAATTTTTACCACAATATGTTAAATTTTCAGCAATGCTTGGCACAGGTAAACGCTTTATAGCACACGGTTACCGTTTCTAGTAATAAACACACAAGCCAAGGGTTTTAACTTATGAGTTTCATATGTAAATTTATCGCAGTCGACGTTGGGCTAATTTGTGCCATAAATTTTGCTATACTTACTTACTTGTCTCTATGGATATGAAAGCTATGTTTAGAGGAGAAATATGTAACACTACTAAAGGAAATTAACTTTGCGCATAGCTATGCTAACAACTGTTTATTTTCTAGTGAACATGAATTGCATTTCATTGTTCGTGTCGATGACCTCTCAACTTTTTACATTTTGTCTGACTACTAATCTTCTTCTTCTTCCTGCCTTTCTCCCGTTTTATTTGGAGTCAGCGCAACACGTTTTTTTTTTCTTCCATTCTGTCCTGTCACTCCTCGCGCTATCACTAACTCCCATTTCTTTCACATCACTTCTCACACAATCCATCTATCTTTTTTTTTTGGCCTCCGTTTCCCTCTCCATTCATCCACATGTCTTATTAATAATAATACTGTTACTACCGATCATATTTCGACTGCAGTGATCAATCAAGTCAAGTATACAATAGATATTAAATATACTCGAGTGTGTGCCCAAAACATAGGTGTATTCTCTATTATTTTACTCATATAGTCCGATAGGATGTGCAGTCCGACACGACAGGCGACGGCGACAGCCCCCGCGCTCATTAGTCGCGCTTGCGACTAAGAGACCAACTAGTTCCAACCTGTATGTGAGTGACTGGACAGCTCTGATTTTGTACATGTGGATGGGTGTGGAGGGTAAGAAATAAGAAAGTACTATACTTGACTATGTGGTTTCATTGGCTATGCGATTTGGAAGGGTCTGTGAAAAGTTTGGGTTGAATTGGAATTTGAATTTTGAATTGTATGACATAGAGTTTGATATTCATTATTAAGAATTCTGATATAGTGAAAACCGCAGTAATTCACTGGATACAAACAAGAAATGACCCAATGCGGCGAAATTTGGAAAAGACTTGTGTCCAGCAGTGGACGTGTTTTAGTTGAAATAATGATGATAGTGGACTACTATAACTGAAAAGAACTTAATTCGGCATTACCCCTGTCACTTGTAATTACTTTATAAGTAAAGGATATCTAAACATTGCCCAAGCTTAGGATGGAGGACTGGATCTTAGTCCTGGAACTAATCACTATTTCAATATAGATAATCTTCTTAACAAAGTATAAGCTGTTTTCCTAGGACCGTAGGAAATAGTAGTTAGTTAAACAAGTAGAGGCGTTATATTATTGACTAGCTTTTACTAGCGGCCTCACTCACGTAAAAATATAAAATTATCCGAAGGGATAAAGTTGTCACGATAAAGCATCCCATGTTCTTTTTCAGGAGCCCGTTCAGCCGTTTGAGCGTGAAGGGGTAACAAGCATACACATAAACATATACACGCAAACTTTCAGCTTTATTCCTGAAAGAAAGTAAGAAAAACAAGGACTAGAAAAAAAAATTATGCAAGAAAAAAGGACCATTTCAACTAGTGCAATTATTAGTATGATAATTACAAAACTAACAAGTAGGCTGCTCTCTTGATCATAAGTGATCATCGCCTGTTATGGACCTCTCCTATACTAGGGTCGTAGTTAGGTGTGGGCGAAGTGTGCCCTCGCCCACGGCCTTAAACCCAAAGTGACCTCGAATAAGCGAGGGCTCTTTAAGAACGAGGTTTTTTTTTAATATAATAATTGAAAGGCTTTAAGTGGCAATGGGCAGGGCACATTGCTCGCAGAACGGATGGTCATTGGGGCCGAAAGGTTCTGGAATGGCGACCACGTAGTGGAAGACGTAGCGTTGGAAGGTCTCCTATAAGGTGGACCGTTGATTTGGTAACGGTTGCGGGAGTCCGATGGATACAAGACGCATAGGACCTTTCATTGTGGCGACACTTGTCTGAAATGATGATGATGATGATGAATTGTAAGGCTCGCGTTTCACCTGAAAGGTAGTCGACGATGTGACCGAACACTGTGCAACAATCGCTGTCTCGTTTTCGAATTTATGAAAGAAAAAGGCCTCACTGATTTGCCTTCGCCCACATCTCAATAAGTCCACGCTACGCCTCTGTCACCAACAATAATTTACTACTACTACTGTTACTTCCAATGCTGCCGTCGTCAGGAAATCTTTTATTATATTAGGTACTACTAGTTGCTGCCACCTGTTTCGCCCACGTAACGTAGACTTATAACCTAGGGGTATAAAAATATTTTCATAGGTCATGCTCGTGAACGGGTACCGTCAGTAGAGACTGGTCATTTCTTAGCTGCCACTTAGTTCAATTTCTATTTTTTAATTAGTTTTTTTTCCCTCTCTAAGAGAAGAGGCCTGAGTCCCAACAGTGGGAACATTATAAGGCCGACTATACTATGCTATGCTAATTAGTTTTTTTATTTGATTTTTTATTACTTATCTACATTGTGCTCACCTATTAGAAGCGACAAGAAATTTGTAACCAATGTGCATGGAGTTTCTTACACGTTCTTCTCCATAGAGATCTACGCTTTGGAAAATGCAATTTAGCTTCACTTTTTTTTTGACTGACCGGTCTATTTGAAATAAACGTTTCTGATTTCTGACCTATTCTGTACCTACCAAAAATAAACAAAACATAAAAGTAGATAAGCCGTTTTGAAGGAGTTTGATAACACGAGATGTTGTATAAGAAGATAAAGGTTTATTATAATGTTGACTTCATGTCAACATTATAATAATTATCTTGCGTCTATAGCCTGCGTAAAAGTTGAAAATTATTCCAAATACACATGACGGCATTAGATGCATGGTACATTTTTTACCGGGAGGTAAAAGAATTACCATGCGTCTTTTTCCAGAACATATTCTTTACCCTTCGCCAAGTTTCACCCAAATCCGTTCAGCTGTTAAGGAATCAAAGTCTAAGTAACAAACAAACTGATATTCGCATTTAAAGTAGGGATATTTAATTCATACCAATTAAAGGAATGGAATGTAACAAAACAATCAATTTTTGACTCATTATCTCTACAAATAGGGTAGTTTTTCCAATGGCACCACTCCCTCTTGACTTTCAAATAATTGATAACGATAATCAAAATTAATTACATAATAATTATTTTTAGATTCCGTTAGTACCGAGACAGTGTGCAGTGAGGGTTCGAAACTAATCCATTAGTAGGTATTCTCAACTAAAAGCATTAGTAGGATTACAATTACTAATGCCATTAAAAGCCCATCTATTCGTGAATTGTTCGTGTTCAAGTATCGCGATAGTACAGTGTGTGCTTACGTCGCATAGTACTTAACTTAGAGTTCCTAGCTAGCACTATTTAAGAGTTTAGGAGGACTTGTTGTCGTGTTTTATGAATTTGTTTATAATAGGTTGCATATCTTTGATCGTATAGATTGTGAATTTTTATATTGTTTCACGGGTGGAATCAACAGATTGATAACTTTTCCACCTCTGTTTTTTTTTTTACGGTGGGAAATCATCTAATTACTTCCCACTTCAAGTTGGGGCTTGAAGGTGTGTCAGATTTCACTGACTAAAACCACACCTATTTTTCATGGGTGGCTCGCCGTGCCACCGTCCCGTAACTGTCCGGATCGAGCCCAAGTCGTCGACGACGCGTATTGTTCCACGCGCGCCTCAAGGAGATGTCGGCAAGTCGTAGGGGCCCAGCAGGGTTGAAGCCTTCTGGGCGGGTAATGTGAAAGTGAAACCCGGGGCCTTAGGATGAAGGAAAAGAAGGAACAAGAGTACGTTTTTAGTCAGTAAAAGTCTGACACTACTCCCCCTACGCCCAAGAGCGGGATTTGTTATAAGATGATTTTCCCACTCAAAAAAAAACCTATTTACCATCAGTTTGCGTTTGCGTTCTTGGACCACGGGTAACCTTTTCAAAAGTCGACTCCTAGCCCTAGTAGGCTTCGGCCCTGCCCTAGTTTTGCTGACATCTCTTTGCGGCACACTACGCTCCGTCAACAATGCGGGCTCGGTCTGGACGACCAGCTACCCATTGTTCGTCCGCAAGCCGATGCCTACGGCAGCTGGTATCCGCGGTCGGTATCTCAGCGGCTGAGGCGCGTACGGCCGTCTCATTCGCTAGCATTACTGCTTCGCATGAACCAGGAATGTCGGATTGATCGAAAGAGATACCAAGATCCTGGAACGCAAAGAACGAAAAAAAAAAGCAGGATACTCCCTCGCATTCCACCCAGAGCCAAAAGAGTCATTTTAATGATTACTTGCCAAAAAAATAAACATAAACGTGCCTACTGTTGTGTTTATTAGTTATTTATTATTAGTTCATATACGTGTCATACAGTATAATAGAGGCGCCGACCACGTGGGTGCTCGGGGCACCGACGGAGCACCCATGAAAAATAAACAGTGGGTGCCGAGCACCCCTGAGAACAGACATCATGAAACAGATCAATTATTACCTTTTAGGTTCCGTATAAATTATAATATTTCTTGATAATAAAAAATAGTAATGGTTTCATTTTACATAATTAGTCATTGAGTACACAGTATGTAAGTAGGACATTTATTGATTTGTCGGTCTATGAGTGTGCATTTCTCTTCTCACACAATGCCACTTTTTTGAGTCATCAAATGAGCATGAGCACCCATGAGGTTTTCTTAAAGCGGGCCCCGCAGTATAACACATATAACTTTATTTTAATAAAAGCAGTATTTACTCATCATTCGCCTTGGTATCATTTCGCTCCAATTCCCAACATCACATGGCGACCGTGACAGGACGCAACAACCAACACACTACACATCACACTATTATGAACCTAGTCTATAGCTAGTGTACCTTTTTAGATCACAAGACAATCTCATACGATTATTTCTTGGGGATTCGTTTGAACACGCACAAACACAACGCCTAGTGGTTTGGTTCGAGCTAAACGAACCGACTCGACCGAATAGCTCTCAATGGGTAAGAAGGGTAAAACAATATCGTTTAAAACAGGATTACTCTATTCCTTTTTTGTCTGATCGGATTTACGACTAGGACAAAATAGGTCGTGTCCATAGGAATATTAAATACATTGAGCTGTTTTGCTCATAAAATTCTTTTATAGTTCAACAGTCAGCTGATATGACTAAGGGTTAAGCCAGGGCTTCTTTACATAAATTATGATAAACTGTTTGTTTGTACCGAAGAGTTTTTATCAGTGTTCAGATAAAAATCAATCATTCATAACAATCGCTACTAGAAAATACTACACGCAGTATTTTTCCACTTTGATCGTCATTTATTCATTCATAATCAATAAATAGCCTGTATCTATAAATTGAGTGACATTTTGGGATATAAACAAACGCTAATAACTTTGCTGATTATTTATTGAGATTTACTTAAATAAGACAAGACCTTTTCTAATAAGCCTTTTAAGTATTTGTATTAATTAAATTAAATTAGTGGTGTGGGTAAAACTATAAGCTATCCTTAAGTCAAGCCTCCAGCAAGTGCGTTTCGCATCTACCGCATTCCCGCGACTCTCACCAGGTCATTCGTCTACCTTGTAGGAGGCTATCCAACGCTGCGTTTTCCGGTGTGCGGTCACCACTCTATAATCTTTCGGCCCCATCGACCATCAGTTCTACGACCAATGTGCCCTGCCCACTGCCACTTAAGTTTAGCGATTCTTCGTGCTATGTCGGCGACCTTGATTCTCTTGCGGATATCTTTATTCCTGATGCAATCACGCAAGGAAACTCCGAGCGAAGCCCTTTCCATTGGCCTTTGGGTGACTAAGCCTTCTGATGAGGCCCATTGTAAGCGACCAGGTTTTACTACTGAAACCTTACAATGGGGCTCATATGTCTACACATAGGCTTTCGTCTTGAGACACTGTGGTGCTGCTGAATGCTGAATGCTGAATTAGAAGATACCGCGCAGAAAAATTATAATAATTGTCGAAAACTACAATACACTTTTGAATAAATAAAGTAATAAATAACATATTAGATATATAATACATATTATAAATATTTGTTTAGACAATTTTTTCGTTTCAAAATTGATTGTTTGTTTGTTTCTTCAAACATGATGATGATAAGGCTCTAGTGGATATCTCTGGAAATTGTAATCCAGAGTGCCCAGTGCGAGTTTGTGTTAGGTACGTTAACGTGATCGACACATTTATGGCTTTAGACGCTCCGATTGGCCTGCTCTAAGCTCTTAACCAATCAGAGAGGGAATCGCGGTACACGTTTTGGTCGCGTTAACATAAAAGCAAATCGCATTCAGGCACTGATCACAAACGGTAGAAGTTGAGTGCGACTAGACTATTTTTATCTCAATACTAGCTGCTAGCAGCGGTTTCGCCCGCGCGAAAGTAAAAAAAAAACTGGGCAAGTGCGAGTCGGACTCGCACACTGAGGGTTCCGTACAAACTAACTTATATAAATAGTTCAATACCCGAATTGAGTCTCGAAGATATTTCCGGAAAAAAAAGTTTTTTTTTTTTTTGAGTTATCTACAAATTTTCAGTTTTCAGATTTATTTCTATACTTGTACTGTACGACCTTGTTTCATGCCTAATTTCAGGGTTTTTGGTCAACGGGAAGTACCCTATGAATTTCGATTTCCTTGAGCATAAAATTTACGTTTTTCGCAACATAAACGGCCGTATCTTTTTTTTTTCGTTAAATTAGAAGTTCAATTTTTTCACAGATTTAAGGGACCGCATACCCGAGTATATGGTTTTCATTTCAGCTCGATACCTTTACGCGTTCTTGAGATAAAGGATCTTGACAGACGGACAGACGGACGGACTTTCATTCTATTTTTTCCTTTTGAGGTACAGAACCCTAAAAATTCCTCAAGAGAACATACTCCCGGGATCAAAAGTATTCTATTTGCTATTCCGGGAAATGGTTTTTCATTTGCCCAATTATATTCAAATCCCTTCAGTAGGTTCAGTTTGAAGGAGTAACTAACCATGGCCATGAAGGTACTGTTTCTTTCACTATACTAACAAACTAGCTTCTGCCAGTGGCTTTACCTACATCAAAGTATGTTTCTTCATACAAACTTTGGACGTCTGTTTCATCCCGTTAGAGAGTAAATTTTGGAAAGTACTCTCTTAGTGCTCGCCTACATCATAAAATGAAACTTTACGTTCGTTTCGGCTGTACGTTGATATGTTAGTCAGTCAATCAGTTTCTCCTTTTATACGTGACGATATATAGATTACTAAATAAGGGAACTGAAGTGCCATCTATGACACCACATAAGAACTAAAATTTTTAATACTGCATCATGGCATTAAAGTTCTCCATGCGATTAGAACAGATACAACAACCCGAAATCCACTATCGGGTGGTTGCCGGGACTAGACACAACACTCTGGTCGGAGGATCCTCCCTTTTCAATGGAGGCTCGTCAGACCTTACATCCTGTTCCGACTCATTTAAAAAAAATACATTTTTAAATTATTATTTTTTTACCGTTTAATTTCGATTGCCTAAATGGATTTATAATCAGCTCGAAGACCCATTTTCTAGAACACAAAAAATAACTTAGCCCATAAAACACACAAAGCCCGGACTTTAAGCTAGTATTTATAGGTTCTAGTAAAATCATAAAATAATTTTATAGCTCCACTACCTATAGGGCCTTTGTTTTATCGAAAACACTAAATGTTATCACCGTTTGTACTGTGAAAGCTGATATAAAGCCAGATTGGAAGCCATCAAGTTCTTCCATCTTGAATGATTTATGATGGACCTCTATTTAAAAATGATTGGAAGTTTAGATGAACTAATTGAATTCAGTGTTTTGACTGGTTTTGTTTCACACAATGTACTTACCTCATTAGATATGTTTCCTTATTTATTTATATATTTTACAAATCATGTACACACTTATGTAATTAAAAAAAGAAGACGGAAACAGAAAAATAACTTAACCTAACCTGCTAACCTATAAAAAAAATTAACCTAGATTGTATTTTTTTATATCTTTCAGTGTATACGATTGTTGATTGGCCGATAAAATAAATGGAGTTGTTATTCAAGATACAGGATTGATTTCTAGTTTGAAGGACAGTGTGTTTTTTTGGGTGTTGGGAAACCATTTAATGACTTGTCCACGTTAGGGTGGGACCCTAGCGCAGAAGTAATATTTAATGATTTTAAACCCAAAAAAAAAAAATTGCGAGGGTTTGTGTGAGTTTGCATAAGTGTAAAGTGTCGGGAAAGAAAGGTAGGTACACTACATAAACACGAAAAACTTTTTCCGACAGTCACAAATATACGAATTTCAAAATACCGTTGATTTTCAGTTAAATAAATTTCTTGATTTTTAATAATAGTTAGGTCGCCGTCCGACCGTCCGGTAACCGTCTGGACCGAGCCCAGGTTGTCGACGGCACGTACAGTTCCATGCGCGCCTCAAAGAGATGTCAGCAAACCGTAGGGGCCCAGCAGGGTCAAAGCTTACTGGGGCCAAGGGTCTGCTTCTGAAAGGAAGACTCAGCCCTGGTATGAAAGGCAACGAAGGTACAGAAGTGGGTTTTTAGTCAGTAAAAGTCTGACACGCTTTCTCGCTGACCCAAGAGCGGAGGATGACCGATTATGAAATTCAACTTTTGAAAATCGGATCATCGGAATTCGGAATAAAATATTTTGGAGTATCTGGGTGTTCCCTTGAAAGGACATGGCAGTGGCCTTCACCTGAACAGTAACATAGTAATGGGCTAAATAAATCAAAAAACCATTATCAAACTACTCCTATAATAATAAGTGTTTATCAGGTAACTTGAACGTAGTTTTCTAAATTTACGTATACTTACCAATAAGACCGGATCAATCAATGACTATCTTGTTGGTCTAGTGGTTAGTGGCCCTGACTGCTAAGTCGGAGGTTGTGGGTTCGATTTAAGATGTATGTTTGTGTTATGAGCAAGATCGAAATATGTATGTATTCAGAAATATATAAGTATGTTTATCAGTTGTCTAGTACTCATAAAACAAGCTCTGCTTAGCTTGGGACTAAACGGCGTTGTGTAAAAGTTGAGAAAAAAAAAAACATATTTATCTTATTATTTCAAGATTAATAGCTACGGGTGTTCTAAGAATTGTTTATTATCATCGTAATGACTAACAAACCTGTAGACTTACGGCAACAGACGAAGTATTTTCCAAGAATATAATTACAACATTTTTGAACCGTCGAGTAGGATTTAATAAGAATGAATTCACTCTAAATGGCTCTTTCAAATATACAGATTAATTATCTAGAATTGAGAGAATTATGAACGACGAGGGCTGTAAAAAAGTTTAATATCTCGTGAAACTCAAGGTTTCTTAGAAATAATGGGAACTATCTCTGAATATTTCTATTTACAAAATAGGATTTTCAGTTTGGGACATAAAAGAGCTTGTAAATTTTTTGATCTTTACGTTTTTTTTTATAACTAGCTCGCGTCTTCATTCGCACCAGGCTCGTAAAACAGCAAAATGCCAGGACCCATTTGGTCACTATTTTTTTTTTTAATTCCATAACTATCACACAACGCCATCTAGTCCCAAATTAAGCTTGTGCTATGAGTACTAAACAAATGATAAACTTACTTATATATTTCTTAATACATACATATAACAGATACTAACCAGACACAGAACAAATGGTTGTGTTCGACACGCAAACATTTGTCTTGGCTGGAAACCGAACCCACGACCTCCGACATAGCAGTCTGAGCCAATAACCACTAGAACAACAGGCCAGTCAAGCCAAGATTTTTTTTTGCTCCTACCATGTTTTCTCTTCACTACCCTTGGTTGACTGGTAGAGAATGCCTAAGGCATTAAGTCCGCCTTTGTACCTTTGTGTTGCATGAAGTTTTAATAAATATATAAAAGTAGCCTGAGTAACTTATAACGTCAGCTATTTACTTGTGAAAGATCTATCAAAATTGGTCCAGTCATTTCGGCAATTGACCGAAACAAACAGACAACAGACAAACAAAAATGTTACAGGTACCAAATATACTTTCATATGCATTTAATAAAAAAAAAATATTGATTTTATTAAAAGAAAGTTCAATTTCATTTATAATAATATGTGTATAGACTAGGTTGACCTTATGATAATGCATGCCAGAGCATAACCAACCGTATAGTATTCTCACTATTAGGCCTCTCTAGGGTTTTTTTTAAGGTGGGAAAATCATCCAATGACATCTCTCGCTCTTGGGCAGAGTGGAAGGGTGTGACAGACTTTTACTGACTAAAAATTCACTCCTGTTCCTTTGCTGTCTTTCATACCAGGGCCGAGTCTTCCTTTCAGAAGCAGACCCTTGGCCCTAGTTGGCTTCGACCATGCTGGACCCCTACGAGGCCTCTCTCTTGGACTCTAATCTATCACGCGGTCCTGATGGCAGTTGATTGATATCGCCTGTCTTGAACTGAATTTCCGGTTCATAGACTGTTTTTTTTTTTTTTAATTGATATAAACCAGTGCTTGACTGCGATCCCACCTGATGGTAAGCGGAGATGCAATCATTGATGGTCAGGCGCACTAGTTTATTAAGAGCCTATTCACTCTAGCCTTGAAGACACCTATATTATAGTTGGACGGGAAGACCGCAGCAGGCAAATTGTTCCAGTCCTTCGATGTACGTGGTATAAACGATGAAGCGAAACGCTTAGTCCGGACCGTTGAAGTTTCAACAACGTAAGGGTGGATACTCGCCGTTCGTCGGTTTGTCCGATGGTAGAAAAGAGATGGCGGAATCAAGTCATGCAGTTCCCGCGCACGCTCTCCAAAATGTAACCTGTAAAATACCGATAGGCTGGCTACTCTGCGCCTGTGCTCGAGGCTTTGTAGATTGGACTTAACCAAATCTGGATCCCCAATTAGCCTCTTCGCACGCCTTTCCACTAAGTCCAAAGCTGCAAGATGGCATTTTGCAGCACCAGCCCATATGTGACTGCAGTACTCCACACACGATCGGACCTGTGCTTTGTATAACATTAGAAGCTGTCCCGGTGTGAAGTACCGTCGGACCTTTGCAAGAACGCCTAGTTTTCTAGCAGCTACCTTGGCTTTGGACTCAATGAACCGCCCGAAATTGAGATCTGAGGAAATTTCAACTCCTAAGAGTTGAAGGTGGTCGGTGCACTCCAGGGATACATTCTGAAAAGCGGGAGCCAAGGTGAACGGGCTCCTCTTAGCGGTGAACAGACACGCTTGTGTTTTGGCGGCGTTGAATCTTACCAGATTGGTTTCGCCCTACTTAGAGACTGCCTGAAGTGAGACATTCGTACGCTCTACCATAGCCTCTCGTTCGGACCGAATTAGCTCCTTACTGGCCCGAGGACCTGGCAGGTACCTCTCTACAACTGTACTATCGTCTGCATACCCATAGATACCGGGCATCAGCAGATCGTTAATATGCAGCAGGAAAAAAGTTGCAGAGAGAACTGACCCCTGAGGAACTCCGGCATTAGTCGTCATGGGCTCTGATGAGCATCCATCGACAACAACTCGGAGAGACCGTTCACTCAGAAAGTCTTTTACCCAGTTAATCAGGCCAGGGGAAATGCCGTACGCGGGAACCTTACTCAAAAGGCTAGCGTGCCATACCCTGTCGAAGGCCTTCGAGACGTCTAAGGAGACAGCAATCGCTTCTCCATTCTTCTCGAGGGCCTCGCCCCACATGTGAGTGGCATACACTAGTAGGTCCCCAGTAGACCGATTTTGGCGAAACCCGTATTGTCGGTCACTGAGGAGATCGTTACCTTCCAGGTATGCCAGGAGGCGCGAGTTCAATACACGCTCCATAATCTTGCAGAGTATGGAGGTTATTGAAATCGGCCGATAGTTGGCAGGATCGCCACGACTGCCCTTTTTGGGCACGGGTTGCACGTTGGCAAGCTTCCAGGACTTGGGCACTATACCAGTCCTAAATGAGAGGCGATACAAGCTCGTCAATACAGGAGACAACTCGGGCGCACATGCCTTGAGAACTATTGCTGGTATACCATCTGGTCCACTTGCTTTATTCACGTCTAGACGACACAGTGCTCTCAAAACTTCTCTGTTCCATATGCGAAAATCGGGCTGAAGTGTTGCAGTGAGGTAGAGTTGGTGGAGTAGCACTGCTAGTGTCAAGACGAGTATTGTGGGCGAAGAGAGCTGCAAAGAGACCTGCTTTCTCTCTCGCTGTGTGAGCCAGTGTTCCATCAGGTTTAACCAGCGGAGGCAATGTGGACCTACAGAAGTTCGTTTCGACCGATTTGGCAAGGGACCAGAATGCTCTGCTACCGGACGGCTGTGCAGAGAGCTTTGCGCCAATATGTGTAATACGGTCGAACCGAGCCTTCTTCAGTGCCTTTTTCCTCACGATATTTTTCTTTAACTGTTTTGAGAGTAGCGATGATGAGATAAATTACAAAAAGTAAAGCACCTGAGTGGGTTTGAACTCACGACGCACAACTCGTATGGCGGGGCCGTTATTGGTGGACCACCACTGTTCTAACGGTTTTGTGGGGCTTATCTTATAATTGACTTACCTTTTTGGAATAAAGATAAATAAATAATAATAACAATAAACGAACGCTTAAAAGAAATTGTCACTTATAAATCAACCTTAAACACACTACTCTAAAGTCGATACTTGAACAGGGGGCTGTGGATTTAAATTACCTCGGATTATTATATTTGCTAACGGCCTCTGGTGAAATCTAGCTGCTAGCTAGTTCGATTTTTTTCCCCACTTTTTGACACTTACATTTACCAACTCATGTTGGTAAAACTTAAGATTTATTGGTAAAACCTAGATTTACATTAAATAAAAACAAGTTATTTTCGCATTTATAATGTTAGTATGGACGTATGTTTACATATAACTTAGCAACCTGCATAAAATATTAACTTTACAAAAATGTTCTCCACTTTCCACGTAGATTATTTTCCTAGGATTTTAAAAGAAGCTCGGGGTAAAATGCAAGCAAATGCAACTTTGTTAAAATTCAGTCCGTGGGTTGTTCAGCCATGTTTATTCTCGGGTGTATTGCAATCTTTACTGATGTTGTTCTTATTTATATACTGCCAATACACCGTGGCTTATTTGAGTATTCAATCTCTGGAAGTTTTAAAGTTAAAGATTACCTTATTTTCAATATGAAGCTACGTTCAGTTTCATTGATTGAGAGTGACGCATAAAATCAAGATTGACAGTGTTACTGAAAACAGACGTCATTATATTGGGAGTCAATTAATCAAACAAAGCATTTATTTCCAGCTAGCTTGTGCGCGACTTTGCTCGCGTAAATAAAGGTTTCTCCTTACAAACTTTAGACCCCGCTGCATTCCCATAGGGAGTGAATTTTGAAAATTCCTTTCTTAGTGCTCGGCTACGTCATAAAAGAGAACCTAGTGCAAAATTTCACGCTCCTAATCCCAGTAGTTTCGGCTGTGCGTTCATATGTCAGTCAGTCAGTTTCTCCTTTTATATATATATGGATATACCATTTATAGGCACTTTTGATTGTCACGAAGCCAGACAGGAAAATTATGCTAATTGCACAATTCAAAGCGTAGATAAGAAGCGTCCCTGTGGAGAAGCATTTGCAGGAAACACTGTGGTTCTTATGATGGGAAAATTGTAAAAATTGCGCGGAAATCTATACAGTTTGTTTTTTCATTACCATTAATAACCATTTCGATTTATCTGCACATTGATAATCTATGGTTTGGCTTGAACAGTAATTAGTGCATTATTTTTTTAGTTCTATAAATATTTTATTACTTCTGCAGGAATTCGATTTTTATTTTAGTTAGCTTTGATTTGAAGACAAAAGATGAGTTTGATAAATTCTGTCTTTTGACAGAACGACGTCTGTAGAGCCAGTTTTTTCATTATTATTATTAACAATAGATGAAATAGTGTTCAAACGCAAGCCAGTTTAACCACTTTCTCACCTGATAATTAGCGAAAATGTATGTATTTTTTTTATCCAAAAGCTGAAATAAAAACAAATTGACCCTAGGTGCAACAAAAATAGCACGCACGAAATATACGCGTGAAATTTACGTTCCATTATTTCGTGCCGACAGAAAATGCAAGTTTAAGCACACATAGAGGAAAGAATACTATTTTACGCTATTCCGTATTTCACGGAATAACGCCACCATTTCCTAGGAACACAGTGGAACAAATGCAGTACACAATTGCCAAGTAATTTATATGTGCCTCGACGGGAATTCCTTCAATTAAAGAAACTGGTGCAGGTTCCGTTCGATTCTGTCTTCAGTTATTAAGTTCGCAACTTGGCGTGCGTCTTCACATTATTTAGTTGTATTTTGTAACTTCTTGCACTTCTTGTAACAAGTGCGAGTCGGACTCGTGCACTGAGGGTTCCGTACAAACTTACCCATGAAAACAATTCAATTCCCGAATCAAGTTCCGAAGATTTTTCCGAATAGCAAAAAAACATGTTTTTTGTGTCTTAATTAAAAGTGTACAGTTTTCAGATTTTTTCCTATACTTGTGCTATGAGGTTTTGCTTCATGTCAAATTTCAGAATTCTTGGTTAACGGATTCCCTTGAGAGTACCAAAATATACGTTACTTGCGACTTAACATGTCATTTTTTTTTTCGTAATCGCGGAAGTTTGATTTTTTCACAGTGTCATAGGACCGCAGACTTGAGTTTATGGGTCTTGACTGACAGACAGACAGACGGATAACAAAGTGATGCTATAATGGTTCCGTTTTCAAATTTCTGAACGAGGTTTTTTTTTACTGAAATTATTATCGGGGTTGGTTAGAATAACAATTTTACACAGTTTAAATTAAAAAAAAGTACAGTTATTTTTCATTTGGCTGACAAAAAATTCAACTACTGGGGATCCAGAATCATGTACTGGATCCGTGGTATTTGTTTGTGCGTCGATATCAAAGACACCGTGTATAGCTCCATCCCTTTACTAGTTCATTTAAGGTCGTAAAATGGATCGCTTTACGAGCTCGTTGTAGCATTGCTTGGAAACATACTACCAGGATCAAATTCTAAGTCTTAATCTAGGTCTAACTGCGTGTCCAGTTTTATCTAAATCTTTTCCGACTATTGCTCTTCTCAGCAAGATTCTTACAAATAAAAAAAATATATAACTAGCCTCTCTACAATTTAGCATTTTGTTCCGAAAACTAGATCCCGTCAAGAGAATTCACAAACCTTTGAATTTGACCAAATTATTAATGAGATGTAGATTAGGTTTACTGTTAGGCAGGAAAATAAAAAAATCTAGACTGGAGCAGTAAGGTGACTGTATTCCGTAACAAGATAGAAAAAAAAACCTACTATAGTTACTGACAGGGTTAAATCGTACCTACAGCTACAGCATGATAGAAAATTAGATATAATGACAAAACAAATCACAACCAGTTATCGGTACTACACAAATATACAAACATTAAAAGTACTAATCTCTTTTCTATAACTTCAATAATTAATCCTTATTTCCCTTGGTCATGTCATCACACGTGAACGGACGAGTCAATTTTGCTATTTTTGGTTCTTTCGGAAAGAAAAATTAAGAAAATTGTGCAGTAAATTAGAAAATTTTAGAAAACTACAACTGCAGTCAAACACTTATATGATTTAAAAAAAAAACTATTTAGGCTTTGAGTGTTTAACAGTAATTCAATGCTAAGATAGTGCAACTTCTGTTGGGTCTGCTAGTATTTTATATTAGATGAACCAATCTATGTATATAGAAATGAATCTCTATTTCCTTTGCGTTTACATGTTTGTTTCTACATTGTGTGTATCTGTGTACGTGTGCCAAATAAAATATTTTTCTTTCTTTCTTTCTTTCTTTCTTTGGTCTCAACATAACTTGAGAACGACTCAGCCGAATTAATTATTCTTTTTAGGGTTCCGTACCACAAAAGATGGAACCCTTATAGCATCACTTTGTTGTCCGTCTATCTGTGTGTCAAGACCTTTTATCTCGGGAATGCGTAGAGGTATCGAGTTCAAATTAAAATCAAACTTCCAAGTTAACGAAAAAAAAGATATGGCCGCTTATGTCGCAAAAAACTTGTATTTTGTCACTCTCAAGGGAATCAAAATTCATCCCGTTGTCCTAGAATCCTAAAATTTGGCAAGAAGCAAGATCTCATAACACAAGTATAGAAAAAAAAAACTGAAAACTGTAAATTTTTAGTTATGTCACAAAAAAACTTTTTTTGCGATTCGGGAAAAATCTTGGTAACTTAATTCGGGAATTGAATTCTTTTTATAAGTAAGTTTGTACGAAACCCTCAGGGCGTGAGTTCAAATTGCACTTGCCCGGATTTTTTTAATTTTCTTATGCCTTGTGAAGGTTAAAATTAAAATTATTATCAGAGCTATCAACTTCTATGGTTATCTATACATCCCCATGTATGATAGCTTGTCGTGTACTAGTTCTCTATAAAAGCCATTGCATTGACTATCAGAGCTTTTGTAGTAACTCAAACTAACAACAATAACAATAATAGAATTCTATTTCCAGCTTTAAATAAATTTTGCTTTAACATTAATATTCATTGATTTAGATATTTCCAGCGTTTTGCCATAAAAAGATAGGAACAGAAGGTCGACTTCTTAATACGAGGCGTAACATCACACGAGGCACATACACTATCTACGTAAGAAGCAAGTGTACGTTCTCACTTCGAACAATTTTATGAGATCATTGAATTGAGACATGCATAATGCACAATCAGCCTTTTAATGTTCCAACTGCTGGGACCTAGGCCTCCTCTCAAGGAGAAGGTGTGGGCCACAATCCACCACACTGGCCCATTGAGGTTTGATGAATGTCACATGTCTTCGAATTTTTGGTTCTAGGACATGCCGGTTTCTTCACGATGTTTTCCGTCACCGTTTTGAAAGCAGTGGTGATGAAATAAACTACACAAAGTAATGTGCCTGGCTAAGTATGAACCCGCGACCTACAACCCGTAAGTCAGCTAGCCTCTAAGAACAGTGGTGGCCAAGTGGTAACGAATTGAGACAACTATAATGCATTGGTTTTTAGTGAGATTTTTTCAAGTGAAGTTCAAGGGCTGTTTTAATGATTCACAAATTGTTTTTAGTGGATATTGTGATATAGCATTTGTGTATTTTTATATCTTAAATGGACAATATGTGGAATAATTAAAATAGGCGCGACTAAGAGCTGACAATTTTACGCCAGTATTGACTACCTCAGCGAAACTTGCTGCAAATTTACAAAAGCGTTACGATTAGTTATATTCGTATTCTGATAGTAACTAAACTGAATACTGAGTAAACTAAATAAACTTGGCAATGGCTTAGTACACAAACTGCAAGGATCTTTCACACTTAGCTAAAATTGAAACTTTTGCCACCATTTCGTTTTTAGGGTTTGGTACGGAACCCTAAAAGGAAAAATCGGTTGTCCGTCTGTCTGTCAAGACCCTTTATCTTAGGAACGCGTGGAGGTATCGAGTTGATATTAAAACTACTCAAGTCTGTAGGCTCTTAAAGCTGTGAAAAAATCAAACTTCTGAGTTTACGAAACAAAAACTTACGGCATTTTATGTCGCAAAAAACGTGTATTTCGTCACTCTCAAGAGAATTAAATAAATAAAGTTCATAGGGTAGGTTGACCTAGAATCCTGAAATTTGTAATGAAACAAGTTCTCAAAGCACACATTTAGGAGAAAATCGGTAAACTGTAAATTTGTAGTAACGTCCCAAAAAGAAACTTTTATCCTTATTCTTTATTGTACACACTATTTTATACAGACAATAAAAATAGGACAGTTGATGTATATAGGCGAGCTTAACCCACAACTGGGTTTTCTCGGGAAAAAGCAATGTTACATTTGAGGAACTTTAAATGAACAAAAAATTAAACACATAAATTAAATCTAACTTAAAACTAAAAATATACTAAACAGATATGTGTACAGCACACTATACATAAACATATTATATACCTATAAACATACATATTTATGGGTCATGTCGATAAAAAATGTTCCTTAATTCTTCCCTTGAAAACGTCCAACGAAAACTTTTTTTGTGATTCGGAAAAATCTTCATAACTCAATTCGGGAACTGAATTGTTTTCATAGGTGAGTTTGTACGTAACCCTAAGTGCGCGAGTCCAACTCGCACTTGCACAGGTTTTTTCAATACAAATGCCTAACACCAATTTTTTTTTTTAACAACCACGATGGAAGGTAATGTCAATAATTCTGTCAGTGATATGTGCTTTGCTCCTGGTTCACTTGTTGTACAGAGTCGGCCTTCTGCCTTTATAGATTCAGTGACTTACCTTAGTTGGGGCTTTTTGTTTATTATTTCACCGTTGCCTCTCCGTTTTGGTCGGTACACGTTAAACTACGTACAAACTCGGTGTTGTTTTGCATAATTAGATAAACCGTCGGTTAGCGATGAACTCCGGGGCATCAATGTATACGAATAATTTTGGGTGAGGGGCAGGAGTGACCCTGATTAACTGTAGCCTGAAATTGGAGAATTTAAATGAGTTGGTTATTATTTTATGGCGTGTTTGTTCAGAATTTAAATAAAACGTTTTTTAACCAAGTTTCCTTGTATAAATCTTCATGATCATGATCGCAACTTCGCCCACAGCTGAGCATTCGCATAGGTGGAGATTAACACAAGAAAACAGACTTTTTTTCCGTCAATCTCCTCATTTCTATGTCAGTCTTAACCAGGTTCTACTAACAATGGCCACAATGTAGTCAGTCCATATAGCTGTCGCCAAAGGACCAATATTTTGGTTCCAGTCTTTGGACGACGTAATTCACCCATCACCATTGAACCTTACCAATGGTTGTCTCAGCTCATTTTGAGCTCCACGAATCACTTAGCATAATTATAATCAGCCTATTAATGTTCCCATTGCTGGGACTCAGATCTCCGCTCTAGTAGAGGGAATGGGCCGTAAACCACAACGCGGGCGCAGTACGGGTTGGTGAATGTCACATGTCGGACATGCCGGTTTCCTCACGACGTTTTCTTTCGCCGTTTTGAGAGCAGTGGTGATGAAATAAATTACGCAAAGTAATGCGCATGGCTGGGTTTGAACCCGCGACCTACTTACTCGTAAGCCGGGGCCGTTACCATTTGGCCACCATTGCTCTTTTCATGATTCACCATGAATCACTTATCCATACTAATATTATTGATGTGAAAATAACTCTGTGTTACTCTTTCACGATTAAACTACTGAACACATTTTCCTATATAATGTGTTATAGGAAACAAATCTTACAAAATAAAGGAAACAAATCTTACAAAATAATTAACTTTTATGTGTTTATTATTTTGTAAGATAATTTGTCAATTTTAACTATGAGACTTAGTTGAAGATTTAAGGTGGACCTAATATAACCTGGTGATACGTGACGCACATGACTGGTCGTTATGGTGACACCAAGCCTGGCGCACTCCTAACTATAGGTATAGAAATGTGCCTACGCCGCGCGGCCTTACTTGCAAGGCTAAATTCGGTAGAGTGTCACACGCGTGTTCTATTTGCCGCTTGATCTGCGCTAACAAAATGTATTTTCGAATTCTTTATCGAATATTCTATGGAGTTTTTAGTTCAAGTATTTGTGACATTTTTCACGTTTACGGGTCAATGACCTTAAATATCATTCAACATAAGTAGAACTCCCAGTACTAGTGACTACCATTAGTAAGGTAGTCCACTCACGCCATTAGCAAGTTCAACATATACTGGAATTGTATCTTATAAATTGTTAATTATTATGTATAATAACGTCTTAAATGACCTATTTTTTAAAAATTACATATGCTAACGCAAAGCTAATGCACATACCAAACCAATAAAGTTATATACACTTCATTTTAATTACCTATTTCATTTGTTTAGATACCTAACTAAATGTAAACAATCTCTTGACACTTCTATGAGTTGACTTTAAAAAAAATATGTTTTAAAGTACGGATATAAGTAAATAGGTAGAAATCAATTAGGTACCTATCTACCATATAATTTTAGAAAATCTGATTATATTTTATCTAATAAAACGATAGTACCTATTTCACATTTTTCATAAACACTCAAGTCCTAACTTTTAACATGAGCGGCTTGTTCAAAGACGCCTAACGGGCATAATAAAAGAGACTCCCGGTACCTGAACTTATGGTGCATTTTGGTTCATTACGAGCGCTACTACGCCCGGTAGGCAAATATAATCAAGATCACGTCCGTGCCGTGCAATGTTTTATGAACATTATTAGTGTTGTTAGTAGGTTCATATTCGTTTGTATTCTTTCGAAAAGTGACATTTCTGTACTTGTACTATTACTTATTCTATGGTAATACTAGGGAGAAGCCTATGTTCAGTAATGCACATTTTTTGGCTAAACTTATAATTTTAACATCACTCATTCAGAACTCATTTAGAAAGTAACTCTATTAAAATTATTTAGAATAACACTGCTTATTTTGTGTGGTACAAGAAGATATATACGTATGGTAGTAATTCCTCGAACCAATTTATCCACAAGAGAGCTCTACTATTACTTTAAACATTCCAAAACTTTATGCTTCAACCAAACTGCAGCGAGAATTACATAACACTATGCACATCCTTACTTTCCCATCAAGAGCTCAGCACAGAGATTATGTACACCTGTGAACGCAAGTTTTTACGTCAGCGGTTATCGCACTAGATGAAACGTATAAACATAATGCAACGCAGGTGCAGACTCAACATGTGTGGCGTGGTGTACTTGCGTTGCTTGAAATTCCACAATGATATTACAGAGTAGAGATTAGGAAAAGAAGGACCGGTTTGTAGAATCAGAAATGCATACGTAATTTAATTTTTAATATTATTGTGTTTGACAACTATCTCACCTGATTGTATGCGATGATATGGTCGACAATGGAGCACGCTTGCCTAGAACTAACCTATTCAATCTTGACTTAAAGACTCCGTTGTAGCTATCAGAATACAACTCCGGCAGGAGATTCCACTTCTTAGCTAGCTTAATTATTTAGGTAGCTTAGCACTAACTTGGTACAATACCTTGATTGTTTACACAAATTGCTGATAGTATCTTAAAACTTACTACCGTGAAAGAGTAAAGAAACTAATTGCATTGAAAACTTTACTCAGTATTGAGAGTCGTGTCAATTCATATTAATTTTGTTTTTTGAACTTATTTACTCTGAAAATTTTTAACGTCCCTTTTTTTCTGCATTGTTTCTGGTCACATAACCATCATTTTTAGGGTTACCACAAAAGAAAAAAATGGAACTCTTATAGTATCACTTTGCTGTCCGTCTCTCTGTCTATAGCACTGTCATAGCACAAGTATAGGAAAAAATCTGAAAACTGTAAATTTGTAGTAAACGATAACGATAATGACATAAACTTTTTTTACGATTCTATAAAATCTTCGTAACTCAATTCGGGAATAGAACTTTTTTCATAGGTAAATTTTTACGAACCCTCGGTGCGCGAGTCCGACTCGCACTTGCTCTGTTTTTTTTTTTTATTATTTATTGATTTAACAGAATAACCATCATTCCCATCATCATCTCTTGCACGCTATTCTTCATAAAGATTTACGCTTTGGAACATGCAAATACTTTTTTCTTTTAGATTTTTTGATCTTGACAATTCATAACTGCTTACAGATGATAGTAATAAAATTTAAATTTTTTTTTCTGTTTTCTTTTGAGACACATTTTGCAAGACAGTTACGAAAATTGTTACATAACTTGTTACTGATCCTACAGTCCGCAAGAAAATAAATATATTTTAGCAAATATTTGCGTCGTTCTATTTCCAAATCAAGTGTGTAAGTAATCAAACCTTCTAGAATTTTCTCGGAGGGTAAAATGAAGCTGTGTTGAAAAGCATCATACGCTTTTGTTATGAGTCAGTTCTCGCTAGGAATTCGGAATTTCAGAGCATTTCAGGCTAATTTATTATAGAGGAAAATAAACTCCCCTGAAACTATTTAGCGGAATGGACGCAGCTTAAATGTGTCCTGTTTGATTCAAACGAAATGTTCGTGCAGCTTTCGTGTCATCATTGTTGTTTGATGAAAATTAAATGAAAATTCTGAGTGGCACCAAACTGGGGTAAAGTAACAGAAGTTTTATCAAATCGGGCATTGTTTCCTGGTGTTATGCTAAAACAAAACGCGAGTCTATGAATTTAAAAATAAATATATTACTTTTAAACTGATATTATTAACAGTAAAAAAACTTAAAAATTAAAGAAAATTGTAATAAACTTATTTGATCCGTTAGTTGCCAATATGTTTGATAGAAGATCAATGAATCTACGACTTTTTTATATTTAAAACATGAAAGTTGTAAAATACAGCCATTAAAAATAGAGTATCTTCCAGTAAATTCCGCAATTCTCAAGCAAGATCCTCTCCCTGCCTCAACCCCGAGTTTGACTGCTCTCAACGTTCCACCATTACTCACTGTCTTTTACGCGTTTCCTGCACTTTGTCATTCCATATATTAACACGTACATAGACTCATTTGTTAACGTACATATCAAAGCGTGAAATAAAGAAATGTCGGAAATGTTTTGACTTTATTAGGCTACCCTCTTTTTTTTCTGGGAATCATAATTTTTGGGTTGAAAAAGATTTGATTATTATTTTTGGAGGTTTTCTTTTTCGGTGGGAAAATCATCTAATGACATCCCCCGCTCTTGGGCGGAGCGGAAGATAGTGACAGACTTTTACTGACTAAAAACCCACTTCTGTTCCTTCGTTGCCTTTCGTACCAGGGCCGAGTCTTCCAGTAGGCTTCGACCCTGCTGGGCTCCTACGGTTTGCTGACGTCTCTTTGAGGCGCACGTGGGGGGCGTGAGAACCATTGCCTCACGCGTGCGGCTGCCTCCTTTGCTAGCATTACTGCTTCGCAGAATGAAGCGACCGCCTGCTAATACTCCTCGCTCCGGACCATGGCCTGTACCAACGCCCAGTGGGAGAGATCGCCGCCACCGATCATCTCCACGAGGACACGGCTTTGTTCTGCCCAGGTGGGGGTGTCCTCTGGGCGATCCATACAATGGTGACACCCGAGCGTTTCTTCCGCACGAATCAGGTGCAGGAACCTCCCGAACTTACCATGTGTGATGAGGACCTGCATCACGCGGAAGGTAAGAACGCCGTGAGGTCTTTCCAGCCACGCCTCCAAGAGGGGATTTACCGCCATAATTATGGCGTACCCAGCACTAGATCGCGACCGCCGTTGTCTCCATTTCACCATGAGATCCCCCCGGAATTCTCTCCGCCATGCCGCAACTTGTCGCGTCAGCAGAGTTTCGCTCCGGCGTTGCATCTCCACGTGCAAATCGTGCATGCGTGCAAGGACTTGCTTCCAAATCCCATGGTGGCAGGCCAGTAAGTAGGCTCGCTGCTTCGCGGGATTTGGCGCGTTATCCCTGTACCATCCGTATGGCCATGACCCTCTAGCATGCGTTCAGCAGGGCCGCCGCCTGCTTTTGCAGTGCCGGCGCCCACACCGGTGCGCCATAAAGGGACATGGACCGAACGATTCCCGCGTACAGCCTCCGGCAGGAGGCGTCTGGGTCCCCTAGGTTGGGCAGGAGCCGCTTGAGGGCAGCCCCAGTCCAAATCAGTTTGGGAGCCAGACGTCGGAAGTGCTCCTTGGAATTCCACCGGCTGTCGATAACGAGTCCCAGGTACTTCATCGTCGACCCGACGCATTATTTTTGGAGGTAAAATCTAACAAGTGCTTTGGATTGTAAAAACGGAGAATACTATAAAGCAACTTACCAGTAATAATTAGTAACGGTTGCTTCTTCAGCATCTCTAAGATCGGTTAGCTTAAGATATATTTTATTTATTTCTAGTTCAACCGTGCAAGCATGAATGATGTTTGCATTTTAATGACGACAAATTGTATGGTTCCTTAATAAGCACCTATTAGATAGAATAGAATAAACTTTATTTTACTCTAAAAATAATAACGTTGTTTTAGTAGTTTTACAGAAAATTAAATCAATGGGTGTAATGGCGGACTTATCGCTGGCAGCGATATCTACGAGACAACCTTAGAACGGACCTTAAATTAGAAAAAGGGGTAGTCTTCAGTGTACCTACTGCTAGCAAATAAAAATCAATTAATTATTATTTTTCTCAATAAATATTAAGCTTTTTTCCAACTCAGCTTGCACCGCAAGCATGAATCATGCTTGCATTATAATGAGGACCAAATGTACCTACCAATTCAAACGTCAAATACATGAAGTGTTAGTATCTTGAATAAGAATTATGACTATAAAAACAATCAATCTAGTATTTCCTAAGTTTGCAGTTGAATATCAGTGTTTTAAAAATAATATTAATAAAATATATATATTATAAATATATATATTTATATGGCACAACTGGCTATCCCTACAACCAGTAATTGGGTAACACAATAGGCCTTGGTAAGACTAGTGCCCGTGACGATTATTAAAGATGTACACAAATGACGGGAACGAGACCAAAACCTATGTCTTAACATGCTTTCTAAGGCACGGAAGAGATGCTAAGGTCCGACCTCAGCAAGCGTTGCTTAAATCTCCACGGAGATAACATCGTGAAAAAGTTATTATTTTAGTCATGAGCTCTTCAATTATGAAAATGTCCACAAATACTAAAAGAACCCAGATTTCAATGACAGTTCTTTAATTTTATACAAAATCATAATGCAATCCTGCAAATTAGCTATGAACTTCGAAACTGGTTCATCGAAAATCACTTACAGATCGATCCTCAAAAGACCGTAACAAATCACCCTAATCCAACAATTTGTACTCCTTCATATTATTAACAGAATAATCCAGCAGAAATAAAAGACGCAGATGTTAAATATTAATAACCTCGAATGTGTTGCCCTTCTTATTTTACGTGAACATAGAAAACTGGACTGAGCGTTGCCGCCACAAAAATATTACTAAGTTTCAAAAACTAGTGAGAAAAAAAACAGTGCGAGTCGGACTCGTGCACGAAATGTTTCGTACCGTCCGTTGAAAATACATCTTCATTAAAAATTTAAACTGTCTAGCTATCACGGTTCATGGGATACAGTCTGGTAACAGACGGAAAACGGTGTCCAGAGTTTAGGAACGGAACCCTACGAATGACATAGCTAATGTATGGCCGGTACTCTTTTCTGTAACGAAGGTAGCACTGACAACCTGTGACGTAAATCAATCAGAATTTTAGAAAATGCGAACTTTTAATTATTTTTTCTGTGGGAAAATCATCTTATGACATCCCCCGCTCTTGGGCGGGGCGGGAGATAGTGTCAGACTTTTAATGACTAAAAACCCACTCCTGTTCCTTCTTTTCCTTCGTCCCAGGGCCCCGGGTTTCGTTTTCACACTTCCCATGGCCCCAGTAGGCTTCGACCCTGCTGGGCCTCTACGATTTGCTGACATCTTGACAACCGGCCGAACGATCTCATTTTTTCTCTCACATCTTTTCTGATGGTTATTGTTTGATAGGCTGACAGGGGAACGCTCAGTCCAGTTTTCTTCGTCTATGGTAAGTGTTTTATCACGTATCGACACTCTATCCGTCATCTCTGACATGTGCCCCGAGGTTAATAAGATCAAAGGTTTATTGCGGAACTAATATAGAAATTGCTGATTACTGTGGGTTTGCCGGATATTCCAAATTATATTTTCATCAATGGTTTTTTTTTGTGGATTTCTTTCCATGGAATTTTTTCCTGAAAATACTACTCTACTTTTACTTTTTAATATTTTTTTGAGAAGTACTGGTATTTTTTGGGTTGTTGTTTCAATTAGAATCGAACTACGTCAGTTATTAATAATACTAAGTAGTTTGTCGCACTAATACTACATTATTATGTGAAAAACAGTTTGCATGTTGTTTTTACAAAAATCAGATTTCACTAACTTGGTTGAAACTTGGCTTACGGGGAGGTAGATAATGACTTTATGATATAGTAATATTTATTTACATATAATTTGAATTTTTCATTCTTGTAAAAAAAACGACTTCCACGCGGGCCAGTCAAATTTTCTATTAAAAATTATTGCGTTAGTCGCACTCGTGATTTGAACGGGTTACATTACAAAATATATTTAATGAGCTGCGGGATTGTTCTTTGGCTCTTAAACGCAAAGAGCAACTGAAAGAAAACAGTTAGATTTTAGTCAATTAAAGTCTAACTCACCCTTTCCCTCCATCTAGAGTGGGAGAAGTTAATTGATGATCTCCTACCTCAATCCTTAGAAACTACCAGTTACTTGTGTAATATATTTTTTTTGCTTAATGACTACCATGGCTTCTTAGCTACTGTTTCTTTTTACAACAAAGGCAATTTGCTTATAAAATACATCGCGCTGTTTGCATATTACCTATAATTTTCATGGCAGCACACGGATTTACTTTATATTTGTCATAAAGGAACCTGTCAGTGAGAACGGATACCTGTTTTCTTCATGTAATTTCCTGAAACCAAGAAATAAAAATTATTTTTCTTTAAAAAATTCTATCTAACTCAGAATACACCGTCTTTTGTCTTCTTGACATATACCGTTTTTGTAGACTAGACATCGAACAAGCTGTCTGCAGCAAAGATCCTTCCATTTTTAACTTGCACTTCCTTCACGTTGCAGCGTTCAAAAACGTTCGAACAATTCTGTCCCTAAGCTAGAATAAAAAATATATATCAGCAGACGCTTTTGCGAGAGAGTTGCCCACCTAATTATTTAAAACTAACCACATAAAAGTAGATAATATAAAACCTATGTCACTCAGTAATAAAGTAGCATTTTGCTGGTGAAAGAATTTTTGAAATCAGCCTAGTAGTTTACAATAATACATGAATCTTTTCTTTTTATATTATTAGTATAGATTATTTGGGTTATTTCCTGAGTACCCCAAATCCCCGAGGAACCCGTCCTAAATTACACCGAATACGATTAATATGATTAAATTTCTTTTTTTTTATCATTTTCAACTTGTACGGTCGACATAGAAAGTATTCAAATGCATGTGTTTGACATACTCGCTGCAGTATTATCAACTATCCCAAAAATGTATATTGCATTAAATATTTTTTTAGAATAATAGTATTTACCTTAACCACGCAATATTTTACCTTTTTTTTATTTTTTTCCTTTATCTTTAAAGGCTTTGTGAAGGAGGGATGAAACGCATGTTACTAAAAGAGTTATGAGTATACATGTAGATGGACGGAGAGGGAGAAGGAGGCCAAAGAAAAGATGGATGGATTGTGTGAGAAGTGATATGGAAGAAAAAGAAGTTGGTGGTAGCGTGACGGGTGAAAGGACAGAATAGAAGAAAAAAACATGTTACGCCAATCCCAAATAAAACGGGATAGGGGCAGGAAGATGATGATGATTATAATTTTAGTAAATAATAAAATTGTATTTATTATATTATCTGCTGACGGTAATTTTATCCTAAATTGACTTATAATTTAGTTTAGCAAGACAAAAATAAATTGGGGTACTCCGGGACGGATGCTTCAGGGATCGGGGTACTCAGGGAATAATTCGATTATTTCATGGGTATGTACCTACCACAACCTAAATAAACTCTTTTCTGTGGGTGAAGTATTAAAAAATAACATTTCCCGCTCTGGTTAGAACGAAAGGGACTGTCAGACTTTTATTAACGAAAATCCAATCGTGTACATGCTACCGTCATGTCAAATTAAATTCAAAACCGTTCAGCCGTTTTGGTTTGATGTATTAGTAAAAGTCTACTCACAATTGTCAATATTATTACATATTTAAAACCTTTTTGACCGACTTCAAAACGAAGGAGGTTCTATGTTCGGCTGAATGTACTTTTTTTGTATGCTCACCAATTTCTCAGTCAATTGTGGACCGATTTTGAATATTTTTTTTTTGAGTTATAGGTTATGCTTTTAAGTTTGTCCCATAGAAATCGATGACTGACTGAAAGAATGGAAGAAGGGATGTATCGAACTGATCTGATGATGAAGCTAAAGGGTAGACACCGGAACTCTGTAATAAATGGAAGACAGGATATAACTGGTAGGTCTTTTTTTTTGGTGAAATATCATAAAATATCTCCTCCCTTATTGGGCTACCCTGACCTGGTTTGAGTTAATAAAAGTCTGACTCTCCCTCTTACTTCATTGGTAACAGGAGAAGTTATTTTTTTTTTTTAATGACATACATGCTTGACTGTGATCCCAACTGATGCTGTGATGTAACGATGAAACGCATAAGTTTATTAAAAGCATAAATTTACTCTTGCCTTGAAGATACCTAAATTATAATCGGGCAAAAAGGCTGACAAAATATTGTTTTTTGTATGGGAACCCCCTTTTATTTTTAAGTTTACTTTAATTTTATTATTTGTTATTGTAGTGGCAATAGGAATTGACATTCTGTGTGATAATTTCAACTTTCTACCCCTTACGGATGCTCGGGTAGACAGCGGAAGCTTAGTAATGGAGTCCCGTTGGCATCCTTCGCGTACAGTTAGGCTCGCCATAATCATGGTGGTGAGTCCCTTCTTTAAAGAGTGACTGGAGAGGCGGCATGGTGACCGCATGAAGCAGTTCCTCACTGGACATGGTAAGTTCGGGAGGTTCTTGCACTGAATTTAGATGGCAGAAACACCCGGGTGTACCCTTGTGCTGATCACCCGGAATACCAGGAACCGGAAGACCTGGTTACAGGGCAAATGGTTCCAGTCATGATGATTACCTTTCCGAAAAAAGTCTACCTCAGATTTCCAACAACAGAACTAGACCGCAGCATCAGAAAAGCAAACCCATGGTCTTAGAACACAAAGGGCAACTTAAGGACACAGGTGTGGTTTTTGTCGGTAAAAATGTGAAACGCCCTCTCGCTCCACCCAGAGCGAGAGAAGTCAGTGGATGATTTTCCATCTTAAAAAAAAAGCATACCTAAATCATAGTCTACACAACATTTCCAGTACACTAGTAGGAAGAATAATTTCTAAGCCGATGTCATTGCGTCAGTTGTTAGTCGGTCTCCGATACGTCCAACGTCCGTCTGTCTGCATTTCGATGTCTGGTGACGTGAGGGCTGTCCAACCCCAATTTGATTTACTGTGACAGCAAGTGCTAGATTGTATCTTCAATGATGTATTGGAATGAATTTGTGAGTATAAAGGAGTGATTAATGTATGAGATTGGAGATATGGTTTGAAGTACTTTTTTGGATAGATATTAAATATTGGTGTGTGGAAATAGTTCCTTGTTTGAAAGTTGTCATGGTATAAAGCGGGATTGGAGATTATAACAGCTTTGCAATAAGCGGTAAGTCTTTAAAAAAAACCGGGCAAGTGAGTCGAACTCGGCCACTGAGGGTTCCATACAAACTTACCAATGAAAACAGTTCGATTCCCGAATTGAGTTACGAAGATTTTTATTACAAATTTACAGTTTTCTGATTTTATCCTATATTTGTGCTATGTGACCTTGCTTCATGCCAAATTTCAGGATTCTAGATCAACGGGAAGTACCCTATGAATTTTGATTCCCTTGAGAGAGTCGAAATATACGTTTTCGGTCAGAAAAGAACCATAAAATGGCTTAAATAATATTGAATTTTTTATTTGATAATGTTAACGTTATTGTTTTATGTTTATTATCAATTTCATTGACGATTTACTGATTAACAAAATACAATTTCACTAGCTTCTTTCGACCTATAGTTTCACTTGCGTGAAAGTTGCCCGGTGTCCCGCACTTGTCCCCCAACATTTTTCAACGCGTTCATGTGATGCGGGACATGTTGGACCATTTGATAGCGTTGTGCATCATGTTGGGGGACATTATGTCCGCTATGTATTTATAAGTAAAAAACATATACACGGGCATGCCACATTTATGGCGGTAAGTCTCGTCTTTATGGCATGGTTGGAAATACCTCACGGCGTCCTTACCTTCCGTATGACGCAGGTTCTCACCGAACACGGTAAGTTCGGGAAGTTCCTGCACCGCATTCGTGCGGAAGACACGCCCGGGTGCAGCCACTGTCTGGACCATCCGAAAGACACGGTGGAGCACACAGTGGAGGTGTAACCTGCTTGGGCAGAGCCGGCCATGTCGTGGGGGCGATCGGCGGTGGTGATCTCTCGCGCCGAGCCTTGGTACCTACAAACCATGGTCCGGAGCGAGGAGGAGTGGCAAGCAGACGCCTCCTTCTGCGAAGCAGTAATGCTAGCAAAGGAGGCGAGATTATCATAAGATGATTTTCCCACCCATTAAAAAAAAACACACACAAACATACAAATTTTCGCTTTTATAATTAGTAGGTACGCATTAATTAATATAAAAACCTCAATAGCAACTTTGTTTTGTACTCAGTGGCTGTATTAGTCATGGGCTTGTAAGTAGTTTCTTTAATAGAGAAACTTCTGAATGTTCTTAAATAATATGGCGCTATTTTCCACGAGAACCATGGTTTAACGACTTTTTATGTCGTGTGTATACATACAAAATCGATTGAATAGTGATTAACATTATTAGCGTTTGACATTTATGAGGTCACGTGTTTTCAATAATAATTTTAGATTAGATTAGTTTAGTTGTCTGCTTTTTTTTCTCTCTCATTATGCAACTTATTCTTAAAGCATGCGGAGTTTACCTATAAGTGATTGTCACACTATTGTACTCTATTTTATTGCATGTTACCTTTAGCATTATTATGCTAAAGGTAACATGCAATAAAATAGAGTTGTTTACACTGGTATTCCAGTGTAAATAATTGTTGGTGAACTTATAAATAAATAAATAAAATTTAGTAAAAATGTAAACTACATAAAAAACTATTTACAAAAAAAGTAAAAAGTTTTTTATTTTACACTTTTTAGTTATGATACTACCACTAAAAAGTACCCTTCAGCCAAACTTAAATACCTCATAGCCAGAGTGCATCTCATGACAATTCTAATAATCCCAAACACGGTTATATTACATTAATTTATTACAGAGTCCCGGTGCCTAACTTCAGTCTTCATCATCAGATAAGTCCGATTTATTCCCTCTCTTCTTTCAGCCAGTTATCGACTACACGTATAAACAAAGCAATTTCACTTGTTACGACGGTCCTGCTGTCATTCTATGATGAGTTCTGTTCCATATCTTCAAAGTTCATGATCAGATCATAACAATATTTCTATGGGACCAATTCGGAAGCATAACCTTTCAATCAAAAAAAAATTTCAATATCGGTCTACAACTGACCGAGAAATCGGTGACCATACATAAAAACAAAATACATTCAGCCGAACATAGAACCTCTTCCTTTTTGAAGTAGGTTAAAAATCTGCGACTTCCGAAACAGGTAACTGTCATGAATCAAAAGTCACACAAGACAAACTTTCTCAAAATGGCGCGTCACACATTCTACCAACCAACACACGACACGGACCCTCTTCCAATACGGCCATCATAACTTCTCAGTCCTTTAATTACATTAACATTCGACTTCTAAAGTAAACATAGCTTGTTAATTGCTAAGCGAATTTTCTTCAACTTGAATTCCCCTCACGTTGTCTATAAACTACCTCCAACGGTTAACAGGACGCGGTTCGTTTTATAAATAGAATCCTCTAGAAACAAATTTTAAGACGATACTGTATTGTTGGCTAATGGGATGGTCTTTTTAAGGTTCCGTAGTTCAAAAACAAAAAAAAAACGCAACCCTTATAGGATCACTTTGTTGTCCATCTGTCAAGACCATTTATCTCAGGAACGCTGAATCAAACTTCTGAGTTAATCGGAAAAATCTTCGTAATTCAGGAATTGAACTGCTATAAATTCATATGTAAGTTTGTACGGACCCCTCAGTACTCGAGTCCGACTCGTACTTACCCGGTTTTTTTGGTAGGAAATCATCAAATGACTTCTCTCACTTTAGATGGAGTGAAAGGCAGAGTCTGTCTTTTACTAACTAGAATCCACTTTGCGTATCAAGGCCAAGATAACTCTTTTTTTTACTCTTAAAAAAATCGTGCTTGACCAAGATCTCACCTGATGGAAAGTGACGATGTGGTCGACGATGGAACACGCTTGCCTAGAAGTAACCTATTTACTCTTCACATAAAGATCTTTAGGTTATAGTTATCAGGAAACACAGTTCCTGGCAGGGAATTCCACTCCTTAGCTGTAAGCACAATGAATGTGTTTAGAAAACGTTTTGTGCATACGGGTGTGAACATTCGAACATTTTTACAACTCTGGAAGGCATGGGTCCCAGCAAGTCCCGCCAATGTTGCGAACAACAGATCTTTCAAGTACACGTGAAACACTACGAACCGTTGGCCTTGCCGTTCGGTCAAGAATCGCCCTGCGAATCCCGAAGCCCATGGAGTCTTCTGCAAGACCTGGGAGGATGTCGTCTTCCTCATGCTTTCTGCCACATTCATCGCTCGTAGTACCTACTGCTTCGTAGGACTAGATTAGAGTAGGAAGGGTTTGAGTGTATGGAAATGTTAAAGTGGTAGGATAGCAGCATACAAGGTGGATGACGTCACATTCAATACTAGAGAATAATATAAGGCTGATTATGTTATTCAGTTACTGACGTGTATTAAATAAGTTAAAATTCTGTTTAAATAATCAAAAAAGTATCTAATAGTATAATAATATATTCCACAACTATCACACAACGCCGTTTAGTCCCAAGCTAAGCAGAGCTTGTGTTATGAGTACTGGACGTCTGATAAACATACTTATAACATTGCTAAATACGTACATATAATAGATAAGTTACACCCAGACACAGACCTAATGATCGTACTCACACACAAGCATGCGTTATATCTTAATTATTAAAAAAATTATAATTGTATATTGATGTGGAAGAGCGGAGTCTCCTAACACAGGCATTACATGCTTAAAAGGAGGCTCCAATCACCTACTAATGTAAACTAGTTTCTTAAAAAATAAAGATTTTGTTTGTTTGTGTGTTTGTACTCATCGCACATATATTTGTTTTGGTTGGGAATCAAACCCACGACCTCCAGCATAGCAGTCAGTGCCACTAACCACTAGACCAACAGGCCAGTCAATCTCTCTAAAGTTATGGAAGAAATTGTAACAAAAGATGGATGCCAGGGACAGATCTATGATACAAAATGGCTCGCTGATACTCAAATTAAGCTGATTAACAAAGTGAAGCACCTGCCTACTCGTATATTTGAACCTGCATCTTAGAATTCGCAAGTCGAGGCCTTTTACTACTGGACTATCGCTACTACCATCGCTCTCAATAGTTTTATCCAATAATCAATTTACGTGAAAAATTAACGATGTTAAAAACCTGATAGATTATGTGCGGTATTATTTATTTATTTATGTACACACAAACACTTAAAAATGAAAAGAAAAAAGCAAATACAATAATAGCACAAAGGTACTGCTTATTTCAAATTAATTTAAAAAAATAAAATTATATAAAACATAAAAAAAAATTTTTTCGACAATAATTCAATGTCTATGTTTTATGTGACCAATGCGTACTGTATAGAGGCCAGCAAAAGTGCTTGGATACCTTAACGCCTTTTTTCCCTTGCACGTTAAAGTTTAAGTTTTCGAAAATTTAGATGGCGTTGGTTTCTTCACAGCTAAGTGGCGTCCTAAATCAATCTCACAAAGTATAAACTTGACTTTTAGTCTGACAGAAAATAGACACATGCGTCATCATTGTCATAAACAACTGACTGTAGTTCATAATTTCATCATTTAAATTGGAGTCAAGTTGGCCTAGCGGTTTAGCATGTGCAGATAGATGCGTAAATCAATAAGCCGGTGAGTTCGAATCTCACGTAGTACTCACACTTTTTGAAAGTTACGAATAAAAAAAAAGAAATCGGTAGGAATATTATATCAAAGCTAACAAGTAGTATAATATAATATTCAAGTGGGTAGCTACTCAGCAAAACGAAAAAAATTGCAGCTAAACAGGCTCATCAAACAAAAAGGCACTATTAAAAAAATAATATGTTTATTACTTACAATTTTTTATTCAAATTCAACAATCACCGTTTATTAATCACCGAATAATATTATATATAACTTCTTATTGAGGCCATAGCTTAAGTATTCGTTTCCAAAATTGGAAAGAGGATTGAAGCTTATGTAACCTTAACAAACAAACAAGAGACCAGATAATTTTATCCCAAATGTTAAAAGGATTAAATGTAGGCTAAAAACTATAAAATTGCACAACAATATATCAAGTATTCATAACTTTTTTAAGTTGTTTTAAATACGGGTATTAAGTTAAACACACATAACAAGGTCTCCAGTTAATACAGAGAATAAGTACTGAGTAAATTATATTAATTTAGTATTATAATTATTTATCATCTTGACGCCACAACCATAACCGTCCGTGTTCACTGGACTTAAAAGTTTTTCATCAGTAAAGATGACACTACTCTAAACAAAGTTTATGATCCATGTAGCAAGGATTTCACAACATGCCTCCGATAATGCATCTTTTTGCTAAGTATGAAGAGCACGACGAACAGTGTCAACGCTTGTGTCAAATAAACCAGCATAGTGGTTCGTCGACAGTCGTCCATTTTCTTCGTACTCCCTTATCATGGTTTGACGCTGCAACATGTTTATTAGTTTTAGTCTGCCAGCTCTTTTATGGTGTTTCAAAGAACCCTCTTCTTCAAATCGTCCTACCCATTGAGCAACTGTTTTTCTCTGCAACAATAAAACTGAAATATATAATACCCAATAATGATTATTATATAGGAGGTTTTTGTTATATAAAAGAAGAAAAAAAATCTACTTACGTTTACACCGGTCTCTCTGGTTATTCCTGACAAGTTTTTGCCTTGATTATGCATAGCAATTATTTGAGCTCTTTTTACTGAATCCAACAATGCATATCTACACATTTTGGTAAAATAAGTAGACAATACACCTGGTTAAAAATAAAATTCAAAGAAAAGCGCTGGAACGAGATAATCGAAATTAACTTAGCGAATAATCAATTGAGCTATGTGATAACTCTGGTCTAAGTATTATTTATACTACCTACTAGTTATTATTTATAAATCCATATTCAACCTACCCTCTCAAGTTTGAAAACGAACCCATAGATAATCAATTATTTATAAATTGATATTCAATTTTAATATCTTCATCTCTTTAAAAGAAACTATAAATTATTTCAGTGTTTGAAGAAACAAAAAGAAAGTACAAAAACAAACATTAATTAAGCATTAATCATTTGAAGCACAGCGATGCCATCTATTAACAGTATTATGTAGTGTTGTCTATAACTACATTTTAATCTGAGTTTACGCTAGATGGCGTCATTTCTCGCTTCACACGATTTTTTTTCTGCACTACCTAGGCACTTTCACAGGCTGCCGTACATGCTACACTCACTTTCAATTACAATCCAGAAAAATTTGGAGAAACAACATAACTCTTTGCTTAAAATGTTATCTGATCAAAAGCGTCAATATCATCATCTTCCTGCCCTTGTCCCATCTTATTTGGGGTCGGCGCAACACGTTTTTTTCTTCCATTCTATCCAGTCAACCGTCATACTATCACTAACTTCCTTTTCTTTCATATCACTGTTCACACAATCCATCCATCTTTTCTTTGGCCTCTCGCTCTCTCTCCACCCATCCACATGTATACTCATAACTATAACATAACAGCGTCAATAATACAATGTTTAATTTTGACACAATTACTTTATTGGGCAGCTCTATCGATTGCCCAATCATACATTGTATCGAAGGTAGGTACCAAATTGAGTCAACGGTTCAACGCTACACTCAAATTAAACTCCTAAGCGATTCCCATCTACCAGCCATTGACATGCTTTACGTTGACAGGTCTTGTGGTCGCCTGACTGCCGTTTGGTAACTCCGGCATTTGGTTCCAAGCTCCTAACTCCTGCGGTCAGTCCGAAACAGGCCTTAGATTCGGCCGGTAGTGGTAACTCGTAAATCGATTGCAAATTAAATGTAGACAATTTATTGGAAATTGTTTCTTGAATAATCTGGAGTTGCATTTTGTCTTTAGGTATTGAATTTTACAGTGTCTAGAGTTTTAAAAACGATTTGATTTTAAAGAAAAAAAAAAGGAAGAAAAAACATTTATTCCTGCCTCACTCCTATTCCACCAGCACCTATTTCATGCTAATATAAGAAAATTATATTTATAGTATAAATAAGAAAGTAATTTTATTTGTCTGTCAGGTACTGATATATATAACGTATATTTCGACACTCTAAAAGGAAACAAAATTCATACTTCTCGTTGACCCAGAATTCTGAAATTTGGCATAAAGCAAGGTCTTAGAGCACATGTATCTGAAAGCATTAAAATTATTACAAAAAAAAACTTTTTGCTTTTCAGATAAATCTTTGAGACTTGAACTATTTACATAGGTAAGTTTGTACGGAACCCTTAGTATTTTTCTTTTTTTCAGTTTTTTTCTTTTTAAAGTTTACACATTACAGTTTTATTCTTCATTGTCTTGTCTCTTTATTGGATGCTATTTTGCACAAATAAGAAAACAAGATTCATAGTTGCAAGTCTTGCATTGCGCGTATATTTTAATTTATTTCTCCGACAGGACGTGTGTTGTGGTACGAAATTGTGTGATTCGGAGACAGATAAGTAACTCTATTAAAATGTGGGTAGCGGAATACGAGGAGAATAGTCGGTAAAATTATTTTGAAAGTAGTTTCATTTTATGAGGTATACTGTCACGTAATTGAGATTGTCGTCTTGGGATATATACCTACTGAAAATAGTGAAACAAAAGTCAAAGTCAAAGCGTTTATTGCGAACTAAGTGTTTACAATGTTGTTATAATATCATGTCAGTACTTTTGACTTAGCAGCCTTTTACAAGCATTGCAAGTTAAACTTGTATTATATCGATGTTGTGGTAATTTTCCAGAATTAATAGTAGTTCAGTGAAACGGTTATTAAAATAAGCTTAGGTAGGTTCTTGGAATAAGATAGGTGAAAAATATCGTGGGAAAAAAAATGTCTCACTACGTGCTGTTTTTTTTTTCAGTGGGAAAATCATCTTATGATATCCCCCGCTCTTGGGTGGAGCGGGAGATAGTGTCAGACTTTTACTGACTAAAAACCCACTCCTGTTCCTTCGTCGCCTTTCGTACCGGGGCCGAGTCTTCCTTTCAGAATCCGACCCTTGGCCCCAGTAGGACGTGCCGTAGGTTCCATGTTGCACTATAGCATCTAGATCTTTTACTGCCATGATTATGGCATGCCCAGCTTAACACTGGTGTAAACGGGTTCAACTGAGCTATATTTTTATATGGATGCTTTTTATGTATAGTGGCAGCACCACCACTCCTCGTGCCTTTCGTACTGTCAATACATCGCAAAGTTCGAGCTGCACATCCTCGCTAAGAAAGCTACATCGCGGCGGCGCATCTTCATAGCTTAGCGTCACTGGAAATGGTCTCATAGAATCGTAACCTAGCTTTCACATCCTCGAAGCATAACTGCATAGCACATAAGGTAGAATATTCTATTTTATTCTTATTTTTTAAGGTAATCTGTAAAGGAAACTTGTATTTAATTTAATTTAACGATAATGCAACTCCGGTCCTCAAGATACAGGCACCGCCTAGCTTGGGGACCGTTGTAATAATTCTGGTAAAATATAACTCCTGTTACCGATATGCAAATATGTTATAGGTACCTATGTTTAAGAAAATACTTGTAACAATGGTTAAATAAATAAAGTTTATAGTTTTTTTTTTTTTTTTTATTGGTTGGGAAAATCATCCTAATGACATCCCCGCTCTTGGGCGGAGCGGGAGATAGTGTCAGACTCTTACTGACTAAAAACCCACTCCTGTTCCTTCGTTGCCTTCGTCCCAGGGCCCCGGGTTCCGCTTTCACAAGTTTATAGTTTAGAAAAGCAACCATAACCTCAAACAAAAATGTTCCAAAACACATATATCCACTTATAAACTACGTATAATAAACCATGTGGTGCCAAACCAGGTTTTGCCGGCCAGCAAACAGTAAGAGTTGGCAATTCCAACAGTCAGACGGACAAATGCTTCGCAAGAATGGTCTACAAATTTATGGCAACAATTCGTTAACTCTACAAGGACGACGGACGTGAAGAATGCGTCTTTATGCGTCTTCGAGCTCAGCCATTACGGGACCTCTTCCTATTTTAATGTACGGTTTTGTGGGGAAATTGAAAAACTTTTGTTGGGTGGTATTGTTGGGCAAATGTTTTGTGGTAAGTGCACATAGCATATAGGCAATAGGTTTGTATATGTAAAATAAACAATAAAAAATAAAAATAAAATAATATTATTGTTTTATGGTATAGACTATGTATTCTCAAAATATTTTCAAAGTCCCTTACTGAGTAAATACAATAAAAATATTGTTATTATTAACATAGGAGTGGGTTTAGTCAGTATAAGTCTGACACGCCTTCGCGCTCCGCCCAAGGGTGCAAGATGTCATTGGATGATTTTCAACCTACAAAAAAAAACCCGTGTTCTTTTAATTGACCCTTGCGTTCGACAGTAACTCTTTCAAACTTTCCCCCCATCCTTGCATGTCTTAAACTTATGTAGAACATACAGTGAGCTGTTTACGATTCAGAATAAACTTGAAAGTGTAATTTTTCCTTTACATCACTTCATCATCATCATTTCAGCCAAAATGATGATGATGACTTCAGTTACAGATCTGTACGTCTCGCATCCATCGAATTCCTGCAACTCTTAACAGGTCATCGGTCCACCTTGTAGGAGGCTTTCCAACACTGCGTCTTCCGGTATGCGGTCGCCACTCCAGAAACTTTCGGCCCTAACGGCCATCTGTTTTTCGAGCAATGTGCCCTGCCCATTGCCACTTAAGTTTGGCGATTCTTCGTACTATGTTGGCTACCTTGGTTATAATGATAATTATGATATTTTCATTCCTGTTTCGATCACGCAAAGAAACTCCGAGCAAAGTCCTTTCTATTGCCCTTTGGGTGGCTTTAAGCTTTCTGATGAGGCCCATTGTGAGCGACCACGTTTCGGAGCCATATGTCATCACTGGCAACACGCACTGGTCATAGACAAGCTAAAGTGCCACAAATCAATAAACCCGTCTGGAATTCAGGTAGGGCTCGAAACAACGGTCACAAATAAAACTAAATTATGAACCGTCAGATTGGCTGTTCAGCGCCTAGGCAAGTACTATAGCAATCCTTACTTTCAGCCTACTTTTACGACCAACCAGACATAATAAACGGACTATAAATTCTTTGTATATCTTTTACAGCCAAATCTGCCGAAAAAACTGAAATAACATACCAGTGAAACGAAAAGGTACGTAATAAGACAGAGACGTAAATGTAGGTGCCTACCTGTACTTGATTCTACAAAAAAACTAGGACAGACAATTCTATTTTTAGAGGGGATCCTCAAAGAGAATCTTGGATTGCTTGTTCTTTACGCTACCTATATCAACACTGAGGATACACACAAAGAATTCGCCGTGTTTACAACCTCTTAACAAAATATAGACACTAAAAATATCTATACTTTTAATAAATTTGTAGAAGTGAAAATTCTGTACATTGAAAATATCAACAAAATAAATGGCAGGGGGTGTTATTAGACCGACACCGAACCCAAAAATGTGATTAAAATATTTTGTCTGTCTGTCTGTCTGTATGTCTGTCTGTCTGTCTGTCTGTCTTTCTGTCTGTCTGTCTGTCTGTTTGTTCGGGAATCACGCAAAAACTACCGGTTCGGTTACGATGAAACTTGGTATAATTATACACTGGGTACTTTTTATCCCAGTATAATTGGTATAATTATACAATAAAAAACAAACTTAATTTTGCGGTTCGATTCTAGACCCGATTACTGTACCAACCGAAAATTAATAAGTTTGTCGTAGGTTACGTCACCCGTAGTGGAGTTCACTAAGGGGCGCTGCACACGGCTAAGATACTATAATATTTTGTCTTAAGATACAATATCGCTCGCCATACAATTTAATGGACTATCACACACGACGAACATAATAAATAATATTTTATATTTTCGTATCTCAAAAAAACCTAATAAAACCATTTTCGACTTCTACGCGGATGAAGTCGCGGGCAAAAGCTAGTATATTTATATAATTCTGAAGACTTCTTTCATAAAAACTGATAAAAATAGTTCCTACCAAATTTTTTTTAGGTACTTTTTTCTTTTATACTCACATGTTATGTATACATCATTACATTCATATTATAAAACAAAGTCCTCATCGCGTCTATTGGTTTGTCTGTTCGCTATAAACTCCATCAATCAATTGTTGTGGTTTTTACTATGCATATTCTATGAGAACATAATTAAAAACACAAATATTAAAAATTTCTAACGCAACTGCAAAGCTCACATTTCGTTAGTAGATATAACCATAGGAAAAGATAGTCAGAATTAGTATTTCGTTCCTATGTGATATAGCAATATGTTATCTGAATAAAGCAATCAAGATCCAATCTTTCGGTGTTTTACAGGTTGCATTTTGGAGAGTGTGCTCGGGAATTGCATGACTTGATTCCGCCATATCATTTCTACCATTAGAAAACCCCGACGTACGGCGAGTATCCACCTTTCCGTTGTCTCTACGGTCCAGACTAAGCGTTTCGCCTCATCGTTTGCCTGCTGAGGTCTTCCCCTCCGATTATAATTTGGTTGTCTTCAAGGCTAGAGTGAATAGGCTCTTAATAAACTAGCGCGCCTCACCATCAACGATTGCATCACTGCTTACCATCAGGGACGTCCTCACCCCCAGATGCCTGGTGATGCTCTGGGCAACGGGAGTTTAGGGAAATTTCAAGCTACCATAGGTCGGGGCTTTCACAATGGGTAGCTCGTCGTTCGGTCGTCCGGTAAAGAGCAATCCCGATATCAACGAAATTAATGGGGCTCACTAGAGCTGCAGAATTGTTCGAAAGAGTTGCAATGGCCCTGAAACGCAAAGGGCAATTAAAGAAACAAGTGAAAGTCTGACACTCTCTCTCACTTCGCTTAGGCGGGTGAAGTTTTTTTAATGTCCCACTTAAAACTCGGCCCACCTGGCTACCTAGTTGTTATACTTGGGTGGGCCGTATCTGAATTATTTCTATTGATTACGAAAACTATTTTACAAACAAAAATTTTCATTTTTACTGTGTCATCAGCTTATCATGCCATAAAATGCTTGGTTCCAATTAAATAAGCTACGTAAACGTAGTCGTAGGAATTTCCTTAAACACAATAAGCTGTCCTGTGTGCCGTATTAATTAAAGTTCTCTTTAGTTTCTAAACCTTGTACAGAGGTTTATTTTTTTCACTTGAAGCGTATTAAAGTAAACTCAATTAAGGAGTGTAGGCCCAATATAAATCGATAGAAACCTAATTGTTCTGTCTAGGTCATCCCACAGTCCTGTAGGTTCCTCACAAGTTAAAACAAAAGTTTAGGAAATATTTTCATCACACCATTTGTTACAAGAGATTATAATCAGGGACGTCCTATCAGAATTACCCATCTCAATCTTATTGAAACTTTTTCCTTCTTACATACGAGCCTAATTAATTCTTGAAATGGTTCACATAAACATCAAAGAAAAAAAAAAGTTTTCAGAGAATCTTATCAAGTTCAGCAGTAAAATCTTCGTACAAAGCAAGGAGCGTTCGGAATTCCGAAGTATTAAAGCATGAAAGGAAACTGTCCGGAACTTATTGAAGCAATCAGATTGTGCAGATTCCGTTTAACATTAGCGAAATTCTTGCCGGAACCCAATCGCATTAAGAGCCCATTTAAACTTTTTGCCACGAAAGGATTCTGTAATTCCTTCGTTCCTGAAAAATAAATAGGCTTAGCAATTTAGAATTCGCATCTTCTTGGATTGTATTCTTTTTATACACCATTTTGGACGTAAGTGTAATGAAAAAAGTTTTTTTCTTTGGTCTGATGTTAATGTTGTAGTTTCTGAAGACGGGAACTGAACTGATTATCTCTCTCACGTTAATGTGGACCTTGAATTTTCTCTCTTTTTAGTATTTATTTGTCTTTGCGTGATCCAAGTTGAATCAGAAAACTTCTTTGGTTTGTATCTCTTTAGACTTTGTTTGTTTTAGGGCAAATATTTTATTAACAGGTAGGCAGGCGTGGATGGCGAGGTGGAATGTGCCCGTTTGCCAGTCCATGAAAAAAGTAAGACTGAGAAATTATTCAGAGAACATATTTTTGTAATGTATAAAAATCTCGTGTCACAGTGTTTCTTATAAAATTCCTCCGAACCTCCTACCACTTGACCAATTTTTATGACTTTTTTGTTTATATTTAGTTGATCTGAGAATAAGTTGTAGGCTATTTTTTTCTCTCAAACCTCACCGCTCATTACTCTTTAAAAAGCGTGGGCACCTCGTCGAGCAGCATTATGGGCTGGTATGCAGATGGAGAGTCCGCAGAGCGCTCCGGCTTCCGGGTGAATACCAGTTTCCCTGTCTTTCAACGAAGTGGGAATTGGCCCCTCTCCTTATATGTGCTGAAGAGCCCTTTAATAATTTATATGGTAGAACAACGTTTGCTTAGTCAGTAACCTGTGAACCTAATAAACAGGTTCTGGAACAACGTCCGCGTAAAAGGAGACGCAGCCGTGGAAGGTCTCCCACCGTGATGATCTTGTGAAGGGCGCGAGATTCCACTGGAAATGAAAAGCTAAGACCTGGTCAAGATGGCGATGCTTAAGGAAGACGCTTAATATATCCAGTTGAAGATGAAAATTGTTATAAAGACATGATGATATGAGGAGTTTTTGGCCCGGGATTTCTGCGAGTGAAGTTCAGTGGCTGTTTTTTAATTATTCTCAAATTGATTCCTAGTGAATATTGTGGTGTAAAATTGATGTAGGTTTGTATCTCAAGTGTCTGCGCAACTGGACAATATGTGTAACTATTGAAAAATACGCGATCTTGGTAAAATGGAACTGAGAATTTTATTGTAGTACCAGCTTTTGCCAGCGGTTTTGCCCGCGCAAATAGGTTTCCCCATGAAAACTTTGGACCCCCGTTTCATCCCTTTAGAGGATAAATTTTGGAAAATCCTCTCTTAGTGCTCGCCTACGTCATAAAAGGTGGACTTGAAACATGTGATGCCAAATACTGTAAAAACATTAGAATGTGTTGTACTCTTCTTCAAATGTAACCCAAAAAGGCGAAGAAAAAAAAACACGATGATAAGTCCTATATTTACGAATTACGTACACACTTTTGCATTAATTTAAGGATAAATTCGTAGAAATATTAAAAAAACATTTTTTCCTTTTATTTGAAGAAAAATGTACACTTATAAATCTTGACAAATCTCAACGTAAAGTGACGGGGCTTACAAAACGTGTTTTCCTTTTAAGTAAATTGTCGCCATATCAGTCATGTCCGCTCATATAAACGCCTCGCGCTATTTATTTTCTCGGTTCGCGAAAATTATTCTTTTTAATTTTTTTTAGGGTCCGCTAGGTTTATAACACATTCGTGTCACGTCGACCCTTTTCATGAATTCCTTTCTTAAAATATTGTGGTGCGTCAACATGATAGAATGAATAAAAACGACACTGCTTGCGATTTCCTTATGAATCGTATAATTTTGTTATTCTTGAATGTTCTGTCGGATCCGACCGGGTTGTAACAACTAGAATGTTTTTACAACCTCATTAAATATGTTAACTGGCGTTTTATGTTTGAAAGGATTCTTTGCTTCGGGCTTACGGCAGAATACTCGTTAACAGCTACTTTAGGCTGGTTATCAAATTTTTAATGCCTAGTCTGCTGTGCTTTCACTTGCGTTGGTCAACAAAGTTTTTTTTATGGTGTACTTTCGCTTACTCTTCATTGCTTAAGTATATAAACGGAGATCTAATTTATCTACTCAATTCTGCTGAGATATTTAGTTTTTTATTTTATTTTAGCACATAGCAATTACTTCACTAATCAATGTCGTCATCATCATTATTGTATGAGCTGGTAGCTGGTATACAAATTGTTTTTATTATAGCTAGCCCGTATTGTCCCACTACTGGGAAAACGCCTACCTTTATTTTTTCTTCACTTTTTTCTTTTAATTCTCAAGAAAGACATCCAAGTCGTCCCACCATCTCCTTCATGGTCTGCCGCGGCCCCGCGTCGCTGGGTCCAGGCACAAATTTTGTGTTTTATTTATTTATTAAAACTTTATGCACTGTTAATAAACATTATACAAAGGTGGACTTAATGTCTTAAGCATTTTCTACCAGTCGATCTTAGGTGGTGCAGAAACATAACACGGTAGGTGCAGCTTAATGGAAAATAAACAGAAAAGAAATATAATAATAAACATATACTTAGATACATATATAAAAATTAACAATGTAATTATGAGAAACGAATCCAACAAATCAACGCTGTGATACGGGCCCACAGTTCTTTAGACATGCGACAGACATGTCCTACCCAGTTCCATTTAAGTTGTTACAATATTTTAATATTTGCATACTAATCTAAGACGAAATGAGTCTCTACGTCTAAATTGCAAATAAAAATCTTTGAGTTTAATCATCATCGATGTTTGATTTGATCTAAATCATCATCGTTTCGATACCTTCCAAAACCTTAATAAAAATAATCTTCATCATCATTTTAGCCGAAAGACGTCCACTGTTGGACAAAGGCCTCCCCCAAGTATTATCACAATGAACGGTCCTGTGCATATCGCATCTATCGGATTCTCACAACCCTTACCAGGTCATCAGTCTACCTTGCAGGAGGCTCTCCAGAGCTGCGCCTTCCGGTATGCGGTCGCCACCCCAGAACCAAATAAAAATAAAGAAACTGAAAAAGGTTCAACTCTCAGTCCGAAAACAAAATAAAAAAAAATCGTGACCGATTTAAAATAAAATAAAACTAAAAGGTACCAAAGATCAATTTTTATCAAATCACAACCATTTTATTATCGTTTACACTGAAATTGCCGCGTCCACGAATTCGTATCGGAACACAAAACCGTGAATAAATGTGAAACACAGTTGTAACGCGCAACTGAATAAATTGAATACAGATCGTAACTTGAGGAATTTTAATGGAAATAAGCGAAAAACTGCAAAGTAAATTCGAATTCCGAAAGGTATTGGAAGAACAGTTTGAGCAATATTTCCAAAGGCCCATTGGGTAAATCCAAGGGTTAGGCCAGAGTAAGGAGCTTGCGCGGGTACTGAGACAGGCGAGAAGTATCAAATTTATGAAACTGCTGTTATGAACATCCGTACTGAAGTGACTATGGCGGGTGGTACCCTTACGTATATGCATCACTAGCCGTACCCCGTGGTTTCACCCGCGTCTTTGGTTACTGCTTCGGCCCCATAGGTCATAGTATGATATTATATTATTATAGCCTTATAACCTTTCTCGATAAATGGGCTATCCAATATTATTTTTTATTATTATTCAAAACTAAAATATTTTTTTAATTCGTATCAGTATTTTCTGAGATTAGCGTGTTCAAATCAACAAACAAACTTTTCAGATTTATAATATTAGAACAAATTAGATCGCTACGAATTCCAAATCGACTGTAGCTTTGTGTATTTTAAGTTAATTTTCAAGTAATTGTATGAATTAATAAAAAAAAAAGTTGCAAAAAAAAACAACCGACAACAATGTAAAAGAAAACACTGAAAAGTGCAAAATATCTTTATTTTCGGAAGTGGGTGTTTCTATAATAGTTTTGTCTCTTCGTTACTTAACACAGACTTCCAAAATTAAAGTTACTTTGCACTTTTCAGTGTTTTTTTTTTTACATTAAAGTCGGTACTCGGCCGGTAACTTGGATCAGAAATTATTTTTTACAACTTTTCAAAAACTGAAAGAGTTAGAGACATTTTCTTTTTAAGTTTTTTTTTTCGCGGGGTGGGAGATAGTGTCAGACTTTTGCTGACTAAAAACCCACTCCTGTTCCTTCGTTGCCTTTCGTACCGGAGCCGAGTCTTCCTTTCAGAATCAGACCCTTGGCCCCAGTAGGCTTCGACCCTGCTGGGCCCCTACAGTTGCTGACAACTCCTTGAGGCGCGCGTGGAACAGTACGCGCCGTCGACAACTTGGGCTCGGTCCTGACGGTTCCCGGACGGTCTATCTATATCTTCTTTTTAATTTTGGAGCGATTATTTCCGAAAATATTAGCATTATCAAAAAATGATTTTAGTAAACCCCTATTCATTTTTAAATATCTAGTTGACTACGGAATCCTACAAAATTAGCGATCGTCTATTGTTTTATCATGAACAAACACGTCTTGCCTCTACTGCTTGCTCCAACATCTCGCGATAACCTTATCGCACCCGCTACCGCGCCTGCACTGTGGTCATCGCGCTTTTTCGCTATGGACCAGGTTCGAAACTCATAAAATAGGACAAAATGTAGAAATTCCTGAAACGTAACTCAGGTCCGGTCATAAAAGTTTTGTCAAATTCTTTTGAGAGTTAAGATTTTGAACAGAGAATTTTATTTTGGTTTTTAGATTTTAGGAAAAGATTGTGACCGGAGAATTTTAGGTTATCCGCATTGGGGCGAAAATACTGACATTAGTAAGTTCGCTTTAAATTTTTATTGAAATTTGAAAATTATGGTTTTGGATTGTAGAATAGATAAAATTTAAAGATTATAAACTTTTTATCCATTTACGAAAAAAATACTAAGACGGCAAATTCATTTTAGTTTAAAAAAACCGGACAATTGTAGGTCGGACTCGCGCAATGAGGGTTTCGTACAAACTTAACTATGAAAAGAATCTAATTTCCAAATCAAGTCGAAACGCTTAGTCCGGACCGTTGAAGTTTCAACAACGTAAGGGTGGATACTCGCCGTTCGTCGGGTTGTCCGATGGTAGAGAGGAGATGGCGGAATCAAGTCATGCAATTCCCGCGCACACTCTCCAAAATGTAACCTGTAAAATACCGATAGGCTGGCTACCCTGCGCCTGTGCTCGAGGCTTTGTAGATTGGACTTAACCAAATCTGGATCCCCGATTAGCCTCTTCGCACGCCTTTCCACCGAGTCCAAAGCTGCTAGATGACATTTTGCAGCACCAGCCCATATGTGACTGCAGTATAACATTAGAAGCTGTCCCGGTGTGAAGTATCGTCGGAACTTTGCAAGAACGCCTAGTTTTCTAGCTGCTACCTTGGCTTTGGACTCAATGAACCGCCCAAAATTGAGGTCTGAGGAAATTTCAAGACCTAAGAGGTGAAGGCGGTCGGTGCACTCCAGGGATACATTCTGAAAAGCAGGAGCCAAGGTGAACGGGCTCCTTTTAGCGGTGAATAGACACCACGCTTGTGTTTTGGCGGCGTTGAATCTTACCAGATTGGTTTTGCCCCACTTGGAGACTGCCTGAAGTGAGACATTCAAAATTGTGACCTAACTACAAATTTACCGTTTTCACATTTTTTCCTATACTTATGCTATGAGGCTTTGCTTCATGCTAAGTTTCAGGGTTCTGGGATGACGAGAAGTATCCTAGTGATTTTGATTCCCTTGAGTGTAGAAATAACGTTTTTTGTAACATAAACGGTATCATGAACAATTCTTTTTCGTTAACTTACAAGTTTGATTTCTTCACAGCTTCAAAGGACCGCAGATCTGAGTATATGTTTTTAATTTCAACTCGATACCTCTCTGCGTTCCCGAAGTAAAAGGTCTTGACAGACAGACAGATAGATGGACAACATAATGATCCAGCAAGGGTTCCATTTTTTCTTTTGAGGTACGGAACGTTAAAAATAATAGGAAATTAACTAATAAAACATTTAGGTAGAATATTTGAAAAAACAAAAAAATAAAAGACTAAATAATTTTCAATTTCAATAATGGTTTTCCAATCGTCGATTAAACTTAGTATCCAAACTTAAGTTTTGTTTACGAAATCTTTAAAGCTATTTTAAATACATTCAAATGCTTTTAATATACTTGAGTAGCCGTCAAGTATATTAAAAGCATTTATATATATTTTAAGTCCAATTGAAATATATATTCTATAAATAAGGAACTTTATATTTGTGGAGCATTTCAGATCTATAGCGCTTTTTTGTTCCGTGGTAAAATTATCTAATAACATCGCTGCTCTTGGGCGGAGCGCAAGATAGTGTCAGACTTTTACTGACTAAAAACCCACTCCTGTTCCCTCGTTGCTTTTCGTACCAGGGCCGAGTCTTCCTTTCAGAAGCAAACCCTTTGCCCCAGTAGACTCCGACCCTGCTAGGCCCCTACGGTTTGTTGACATCTCCTTGAAGTGCACGTGAAACAGTACGTGCCGTCGACGTTTTGGGCTCGGTCAGACGGCGAGCTACCAATGGCTCGCCGTCTAACAAGCTAGCACCTACGGTGGCCGATGGTACGGTCGCGGCAGCGGAGTTTTGCCCCGGTAATGCATCTCCACGCGCAAATCGTGCATGCATGCAAGGACAGTTGCCTCCAGATGGTGGCAAGCCAGCAAGGAGGCTCGCCACTTCGCGGGAAATCGTCCGGTATCCCCGCACCATCAGTATGGCCATGACCTCTGGCATGCGTTCAGCCGGGCTGCCGCCTGCTTCCGCAGCGCCGGCGCCCACACCGGTGCGTCATAAGGGGCCATGAACCCAACGATTCCTGCGTAGAGCCTCCGGCAGGAGGCGTCTGGTCCCCTAGGTTAGGTAGGAGCCGCTTGAGGGCAGCCCTAGTCCGATTCAGTTTTGAGCCAGACGTTGGAAGTGCTCCTCGAAATCCCTTCGGCTGTCGAGAACGAGTCCCAGGTACTTCATCGTCTAGACGATGCCGATGTGGACTCCTCCTGCCGTGGCGCGTTAAAGGGTCTTGCCAATAGACAGACAAACAAACAGACGGACAACAAAGTGATCCTATAAGTTTCCGTTTTTTCCTTTTGAGGTACGAAACAAAAAAAGGGTTTTTAGGGTTTACCTATTAAATTTCTGGACACGCCACAATTATGGCGGTAAGTCCCTTCTTTGAGGAGTGGCTGGAAAGACCACATGGCGTCCTTACCTTCCGTATGACGTAGGTCCTCACCGGACATGGTAAGTTCGGGAGGTTCCTGCACCGGATTCGTACGGAAGAAACGCCTGGGTGCCGCCATTGTGTGGACCGTCCAGAGGACACGCTGGAGCATACAGTGGTGGTTTGCCCTGCCTGGGCAGAGCACCGCCGTGTCCTCGTGGGGGCGCCCGGCTTTGGTACAGGCCATGGTCCGGAGTGAGGAGGAGTGGCAGAGAGTCGCCTCCTTCTGCGAAGCAGTAATGCTAGCAAAGGAGGCGGCCGATCGCCTGAGGCAACGGACCTCACGCCCTATCCGCCGCCGGGATTCCGATCCCGATTTCCGCCCACCGTAGGCGCAGGCTTGCGGACGGCGAGTAATGGGTGGCTCGCCGTCCGACCGACCGGTAACCATCCGGACCGAGCCCAAGTCGTCGACGGTGTGTACTGTTCCACGCGCGCCTCAAGGAGATGTCAGCAACTGTAAGGGCCCAGGAGGGGCGAAGCCCGGGGCCCCGGGATGAAGGCAAAGAAGGAACAGGAGTGGGTTTTTAGTCAGTAACAGTCTGACACGTCCTCCCACTTCGCCTTAGAGCGGTAGAAGTCATTAGATGATGTCCTACCTAAAAAAAGGGTGCCGATGGCCCGCTGGGTATAATCTGTCTACAAACTGCACGTGTAGAACACGTGTTTCAACCCAGACATCATCATCATTTTAGCAGAAAGACGTCCACTGTTAGACATAGGCCTCCTCCAAGTGTCATCACAATTAACGATCCTGTGCGTCTCGCATCTATCCGATTCCCACAACCCTTACCAGGTCATCGGTCCACCTTGTATGAGGCCTTCCAACGCTACGTCTTCCGGCACGTGGTCGCCATTTCAGAAATTTTCGGCCCCAACGGCCATCCGTTCTGCGAGCAATGTGCCCTACCCATTGTCACTTAAGTTTGGCAATTCTTCGTGCTATGTCGGTAACCTTGGTTCTCCTGCGGATATCCTCATTACTGATTCGATCAGGCAAGGAAACTCGAGCCTAGCCCTTTCCATGTCCCTTTGGGTGACTTTAAGTCTTCTGATGAAGCCCATTGTAAGCGACCACGTTTCGGAGCAATATGTCATCACTGGCAACATGTACACGTGTAGAAACACTATTGGCAGTAAACTTTGTAAGAGTTTTTTTCATTTTATTTTTTAGTAGGTACCCAAAAAGTCAAGCAAATCAATTACTACGAAAAATAGCTTAAATAAATTCTAAGTCCTCGAAAATCACTTAGTCTTAACCTGAAGTCCAATCCAATACAGTGAATGAAAAGTAAAGTAAGTAAGTAGTGTAAAGTAAGTGCTTGACTGCGATCCCACCTGATGGTAAGCAGTGATGCAATCATTGATGGTGAGGCGCACTAGTTTATTAAGAGCCTGTTCACTCTAGCCTTGAAAACACCTAAATTGTAGTTGGACGGGAAAACCAGTGTTCCAGTCTTTCGATGGACGCAGTATAAACGACGAAGCGAAACGCTTAGTCCGGACCGTTGAAGTTTCAACAACGTAAGTTCTTCACGCTCAAATAGCGTTTGGCGTTCGGGCAAACCATGGTCTGCCAGTAGGACATGTCCTAGAATAGCACCTGAACTACTTTTATAACGGGAATAATTTTCTATTTTCGCACGAGCGATGCCGTTGTACTAGAAAATAAACTCCTACTTTATATTTTCGATTTCACAACTACTTAACAAAAGGAACAAAAAAGCATCTGTTGGCATTAAGAAACATTTCAGCATCCTTTTGTAAAGAACAGCGTCTTACAGAAACGTTAGTACGCATTTCCCATGATCCATACAAGTCTCACATCTTTTTCAACGCCTGTAGCATACTTCAAAGTGCCTTCAAGTGCTAGACGCCTCTTGAAAGGTCGACAGTCAGTGACGCGCCGTTTTTCCTTTTTTCTTATCTTTTTTTTCATTCTACACCTTTTGTTTTAGATTTAACGTTCACAAAACTGTTTTTCTATGCAAATAACGAAAGAGTTTATAAAAAATGTATGGGATTAGAATTTTAAATCTATTTGTAAATGGAATATTCGATTTTTTATCGTGTTTGTTTAATAAAGATCGGATTTTAACACTTTATTCTTTCTATGAAAATGGATTGGATTTTTAAAACGAGAATAAATACAGAAGGATTTCTCCGAATAGTTTTTTAACTGCCTAACCTGTAATAAATCTATCCCAAATCGATGAATATGTTTTTTATTATGAGTATTATTAACCTATTCTATGTCCAGCCACGCAGGGCCGGGACAGACTACAAAGGAGATGGCGGGAGCAGCTGGATGTCTTCCTTAAGAATGAGAAACAGAAAGCAACGAAACGTGATCGTTGGGAAAAATGGAGGGTCAGCTTTACCAAGAAGTGGGGCAATACGAGCTAGCTGTAATAGTAAAATAATTCAGTGTCCTACTGCTGGGAAAAGGCCTTCCCCTTCTCTTTACCAACCTCTCTGCCTAGGGCGATTTCTGCCCAAGTTTGCCCCGCGTACATGATCTGATCGTCACACTACCTTTGCCGTGGTTTAACTTGACGGCGTCGACCTCCTTCAGGCGTCCAGTAAGTGACAATCTTTTTATAAAATATATTTTAAATACATAAAACGAAGTTGTATTTGATGATGTAGAAGTTTCTTGCTTTTTATAAAAAAGACAAAAGAATAGAACGACAGCTCGACAAAAATCCTCAAGGAAATATTCTCGTCTTCATAACAAAAAATAATAAATTCATTTTCATTTTTTGTCAAGAAACATTAATGATGTACCGTGTTTTAAGAGTGAAATAACTAAGGAACACCCACTCCTAAACAAGTTTACGATTTTATGTCAGGTCGAATAAAAACGGAATTATGTTAAACCCTGATTTACTACGTTTCCCGTAATGGCTGCCTCTGACACCGTAATGTAATAAAGTAACAGTTTAACCGCAGTAAAAACTTTTTACTGGGGACATTAAACTTTTTAAGACAGTTTCTTTGTATTAATTTTAAATGGGCCAACTTTGTATAAAATCAAAAATGTAATCAAAGCATCCTTCTTTACTTTAATATTGTTTTTTTTTTTCAAAGTACGTGATGAAGAGAAGATTTCCAATATTCTATTTTTTTATTAATTTATCAATGAGAATGAACAGTCAAATTCGTGTTGCGAGCAGCTGATGGTAAATCTTTCGAAAGGTTCGCAGCGTTTAAATGTCTCCTACATGGTAGACCGATGAGCAGGTGAAGGTCTCATGGATGCGAAACGCACAAGACCGGTTGTTATGGTAACGCTTGGGGGAGGCTTATGGTCAATAAATGTAGTCTTTCGGCTTAAATAATGACGATAACAACCAATAAGCAAAAATCTCGAATAAAAACTTGAATATAATTAGGTATTAAGGTACCCATTAAATTGCCGTTTTTTATGAAATAAGTTAACACCCTTTTTTCTTCATAATTTTTTTTTGCCCGCGGCTTCGTCCGCATACATAAAATAAAGTCTTTGTCTCTCCGGAATAAAGCAAATTTCTATCGGTGAAAAAATTTTAGCACTCGGACCAGTACGAGTACTTCACGAGATTATCTCCTACAAAAAAAAAAACAAACTTTACCTCTTTATAATATTAGTGTAGATTTTTATTAATCAAAGTAATTTCTCATGCATTCAATGCATTTTTGCCAACGTAGAGGTAGCTTATTGATGCCCTTCTTGAAAAAGTCTGCTATACAGGAGGCAACCAATTCTTAAAAGGCATTTTGAACTGCCTCTTGGTTATTGATTTTTTTTCCCCACCAAGAAGTTATTCAAATTTTGGAAAAAGTAGAAGTCTGTAGAGGCGAGGTTTGGTGAATACGGTGGATGACGGAGAACTTCCAACCCCAGATCTTGTAACTTGGAGACAGTCTGCTGTGCAGTATGAAGTCGCGCGTTGTCATGCAGGATCAGTGGAGCCGAACGATTGATCAAAGCTGGTTAGAAATGTGCAAGCTTCTCCATCATTGTATTCAGTTCTTCATCTGCAGTAATACTCATCCCGTTTGGTAAGAAGCTGTGATGAATGACACTGGCGTTAAATCACGAAACAGTGATCATCATTTTTTTAGGGGTCAGTTTTCTTTTGGGGCATTGTTTAGGTGCTGAACCAGGATCTAACCAACTTGCTGAGCACTTGCGATTGTCGAACAGAATTCATTTTTCTTTACAAGTAACAATGCGATTCAATATATCTTCGTTTGTGTGCCTGTTGAGCAGTGCAAGGCTCGACTCGACGCGTGCTTCGCGCTGGCGATTTTTCAATTTGTGGGCACCTATTTGTCAAGCTTTTTTACCTTGCCAATTCGACGCAAATGGACCAATATTATTTTGATGCTAACATTGAAAGCTGCTGCTAATTCAGCTGTAGATTGAGAATCATCAGCTTCCACAATCGCCTTTAATTTGTCATTGTCGACTAAAGTCTAAAAGAGGAGTTCTAAAAGAGGAGAAGACCTGGTGACCTGAAATACAGGCCAAAAGCCTACCAGTCTCCCACAGTATGAACCCAATTATTGTCATTGTCTCAGTTTTGTAATTGCTGTGATAATGTGGTGAGAAAAATAAACGAAAAAAAAAAGTTTTTGGTCACCACGTGGTTCATTTCTTAGATCAAAATTTCTAGAACGGAAGCAAAGAAAGTAGTTCAAGTTAAAATAATGTTTTATTGTATCATAAACAGTTTTTTTTTAACTTTCAGACTGCAACTTGATGGCTGTGGGATAAATTGAAAGCGTTGTGATAACTGCAAGAGCAAATTAAAGAACAGTCTCTCTTATTCCACGTTTCAGTAATTATTAAAGATAAAAGAAAGAAAGAAAATAGATTCATCATTTCATGAAAGACCGACTATTTTTATTTTTTTTAATTGATATAAACAAATGCTGTCGTTGATGCTAAGGCGCACTAGTTTGTTAAGAGCCTGAAAAAGTGAATAGCCTTGAAGACATCTAAATTATATAATGAAGAACCGCAGCAGGCAAATTTTTCCAGTAGCAATAGTCTACACAACTAAATACTTCATTTAATTAAAAGATATTGTGACTTGTGAATGTAATTTTTACCAATACATATATGTTTATCATTTTATCTGTACGAGCGTATAAACGACGAGGCAAAACGCTTAGTCCGTATCGTAGACCGTAAAAGTTTCATGCGAATACACTGGCAAACTAAAAGTCAAAGCAAATCTTTACGCTTCGGTGTAATAACATCCTGCTAACACCTCCCTCGGCCAAGCATCACAGCGCTCCATCATCATGTTAATGGCAAAAGAAGACCAATTTGCGTCGAGCGCAATCTCATTGTTTTTGATTAAAATTATTATTGTTCTCTTTTATTCGCTATCCCTCTCCTCAGTGGCGTTGAGACATGAACCTAGAACGCTTTCCAAGCGACTAAAATACGTAAATTTTATTAAATGGAGCACAGCCGGTAATGAAATGAAAATTAAATTAATTTTATTGTTTGGAAACTGGAGTCTTTTTTTTCGTGTTTTACTGCTGTGTCAGTTTGTTTTAGAAGTTAATAGGGTAGGATTAATCTTCTATATATATAAAATGAGAAACTGACTGACAGACATATTAACGCACAGCTAAAATTACTGGGATTAGGAGTGTGAAATTTCGCATTAGGTTTCCTTTTATGACGTAAGCACGCACTTAGACGGGATTTCCCAAAATTCACCCCCTAGGGGTTATTCTCCCCTAAGGAGACGAAACGGAGATCCAAAGTCTGTATGGAAGAACAACTGGGTCCAGAAACGTGAAAATTTGTACAAGGCTTTATTTTATGACGTAGGCGTGAGGAAACTTAGGAATATCGAAACTCTAGAAGAAAGAAGTAAACGGGAATCCACTAGGCGTAAAGACTTACAAAACATAATACAACCTCATTTGAAAGTAGTTGGTACTTTCAAATGAGGTTGTATTATGTTTGTGTTGTTGTTTTAGTTGGTCATGCTACAGGTTATCAATCGATTAAACTATTTAATCAATTATATGTACACCTGAAGTCCATATATAACTTAAATCAGTTTAAGTAATTCTTGATAGAAAAGTACTATTACACACTAGATGAGTTTCTCTGTGACAAATTAAACTAGTCTTTAATACATTATTATCACAATTTTTATTCTTGTAATAATATCACTTATTTTAATTAAGGTGACATTTTCAGTAGTGAAATGTTTAACCTATTTCTTTATTTACTTTTTATTTTTAACATTTGTAATGGTATTTTCACTATTTCTAATGACAAGACTTAGTTGTGTAAATTATTAACGTGACATTTTTAATCGCTATTTCTTTATTGACACATCAAAATTTATACTTTTGACATTAAATTTGTAATCACTATTTCACTATTGACATTAATTTGTAATGGTGAAATCTGGATTTATATTGTTTCGATATTACTAATAAGATTACTTACAGACACCATTTAAAAGGAAAATTGTAAAATATTATTTGAAAGCACATTGTTTATTGTACTTATAATTTCTGTTGATTCTTTATATTTGTGTTCTCAAACTTCAATTCTGTAATTTGAATAATATTCTTTGTTTTGCTATGTAGTAGGTATTAGATTCATTTATATATTTATACATGAAGTGAATAAACTTTTTTCTTTCTTTCTAGATATTAGATTCACATATCATTGTCATAAAGGAGACAATTTTTTTTGTTTGGAGAATAGGCCCACCACAAATTGTGGCGTATAGAAATGAAAAGCACGTTATTTTATTCCTTATCATCTCTAGATTACAGTGGTAATATCAGCAAAACTTTATCTAACTGGAATACTGTGAAATACGACAGTCAAAACATGACTCCTAAAATCTCACAAGAGCGATTGTCTAATGAGTGGATAGGTCTCCTTGGTATTTTAAGTTAAAATAGTGCACTGTTCAGTAATATATAGAATAAAACAAAGTCACGTCTGTACTACGTGACAGATTTTTATGTGATTTACACGATTTGATAGACTTATTCATGAAAATGGATTAGATGTACTTATTAATTTCGAAATAGCGTGGCTTTTGCCGGCCATTGACTGTAGATCTAAAGTAATGTGATGTATTACTTACACAACCAGCTTATTATATATAGATGTATAAGCTAGTTGTGTAAGGAGAAAAAAAAACACATTATAGGTACGTCACAAGAAGTATTTATTTCTGTTTATCATCATCATTTTCAAAGTCATCTCTTAAAAGCAGTCTGATCTGAAAAAGATGAAGGTGGCTCAACCTCACCTTGATGCCGCGACCAAGATAAAAACCACACTATACACATCACATGTGCACAGCAGCCAACAGTGCGTCTGTCTACTAAACAATTACAACAGTATCCAGCAAGAGCAGCTCTCGTTTTAGTAATTGATGGGGTGGTATCAACTAATGTATAAATATAATAAGCTTTCCTACTTGTGTGCCTTGATTGTATCCTAACTTTTTTTTCCGGTGGGAAAATCATCTTATGACATCCCCCGCTCTTGGGCGGGGCGGGAGATAGTGTTAGACTTTTACTGACTAAAAACCCACTCCGGTTCCTTTATTGTCTTTCGTACTAGGGCCGAGTCTTCCTTTCAGAATCAGACCCTTGGCCCCAGTAGGCTTTGACCCTGCTGGACCTCTAGTTGCTGATATCTCCTTGAGGCGCGCGTGGAACAATACGCGCCGTCGATAACTTGGGCTCGGTCCGGACGGTTACCGGACGGTCGGACGGCGTGCCACCCATTGCTCGCCGTCCGCATGCCCGCGCATACGGTGGCCGGTAATCGGGATCGGAGTCCCGGCGGCGGTTGGGGCGTGAGGACCGTTGCCTCACGCGATCGGCCGCCTCCTTTGCTAGCATTACTGCTTCGCAGAAGGAGGTCTGCCACTCCTCCTCGACCATGGCCTGTACCAAGGCCCGGCGCGAGATATCGCCGCCGCCGATTGCCCCCACGAGGACACGGTGTTGCTCTGCCCAAGCGGGGCACACATCTACTGTGTCCTAAACCGTGTCCTCCGGTCTACGCAATTGTGACACCCGGACGTTTCTTCTGCACGAATCCGGTGCAGGAACCTCCCGAACTTACCATGTCCGATGAGGACCTGCGTCATGCGGAAGGTAAGGACGCCGTGTTGCCTTTCCAGCCACACGCCATGATTATTACGTGCCCAGATGCCTCGTAGGAGATAATTATTTGAACCAAAATCATGGACAGTTTGTCAGTATACCTCGATTTTGAATTGTCCGGTGGCCCTGACATGCTCTCCATAGTACAAATGAGATTGTTTGATTTGATAAATTCCTAGAGAAAATAGAATTAGGTCCGGGAATGTCAATCAGGAAAATTATCCAGCTCTGGAAGATTACCATCAATACTGGCAAATTGCACTCTCACTCTGTTTAATTTGTGCATTTCTATATATGTTTTGGAGTGTTTAGTTTTGCTTAAGCAATCGCTAATATCTGTTCAGCATAACAAAAGTCTCTGATTAACGTATGATTAAATCGATTTATTAATGCTTCAACAACCCACCTACACAAGGTCACAACGGATCTTATTGGCTGCAATGGTTGATAATTGATGTTCACCATCCTGTTTAGATTCAGGCATATAACCATATTGTAACAATTGATACAATGGCTTTGTGGATTATGCACTGTATCTACAGATGCCATTTTCACAAAATCTTTCGAATAAAAATACGAACAGAAGAAATATGCAACTATATAATAATCGGAAACAATAATAATGTTGTCTGTTAGTGTCAAACTGATTGAAACTGGACCACAGAGCATCTGCAACGGGTTATTAATAACGTTTCGTTCCACGGTAATTTTTAAAGTACGTTACTTGATATTTGTGTTAAACGTTAATAACAACATAAAAAACAAGTTCACTTTACGAATTAATTAGGTATTATCTCTTTAAACGCATTTAAAGCCGATGTTATTACCGCTGCGCATCGTAGTAACATTTTTTTTACGTTAAAATAAACCTAAAAACGCTCCTAAACAACCATTTTTTGCCGTAACACTTTTTTACTATTAGTTCATTATTCCGGTTAGATTTCTACATAATTTTTGGTCTGTTAATTATAATAAGATGAACACTTCTTTCATATGTAATATCATTAATATACGTTACCGTTTAATAGTGGGCCCAAAAAAAATTGTCTCCTTTTCGATACAATGTAAACATTGTTTATTGATTTATTTTAAATCAATGAACAATCAAAACTCCATGGTTTAATCTTAGAAAAAAATTGCTGTTTTTAAAATATTTCCATATTACAGTATTAGTAGATACTCGTATTATGTAAGGACACTGTAGACCAGTCAATATTGTGCTAAAAATTACAATAAAAATAATCATAATAAAAAGTGAGTCTTAATAGGAAGTAATCTAAGAATTCGCGGAGTCTACAGTGTTCTCACATTCACATCATAAAAAAGAGGCTGTATAAAAAAAGCAAGAAATAATAATAATTACAATTATCAATAAATGAGACGTTAACAAGATAAATTACTAACGAATTTATGGTGTTTGGGTCTAATATTATAAAAATGAATAAAGAAATGTTAGAGAAAAAAAAAGAAAAAAATATATATTACAATTTTGGATCAATAGTCAGATAAAATCTGGTAATTTGGTGTTTCAAACCATCAGGACATAATATCTACTTATTAACACCACAGACTAATCCACTTATTTAAAAAATATTCCATCCAAGGAAAGCAGTGGCTGAAAGATTGACTGCAGCGCCGCGTATTGCTCTGTTCAATGGTCATAATAATAATAATTTACAATAATTTTGTTAATTAATTTGTTAATTTAATTCAATAATTTTATCAATGTTTTAATAATGATTTAAAATCTATTCATTAAATTATTTAGTATTTCATTTAATGTATTTATTATGTTATATATATTTTTTTAATTCTGTAATATTACTATGGGTTAATTAATGCCTGAAATGAACGATAAATAATAAATTGCAGGTTGAATTCCCGCTCGGAATCAATATTTATAATGGCCTTTTTAGTTACTCCGAGTCTGGATGTCTTCTGTTCCTGAGTTTATATGTTTGTAAACCTACTTACGGTACAAAAATTGCCTTAACGTGAGGCAATGTTATTTTTTTTTCATCGTCATCACCATCATTTCAGATCATCGAAAGATTTCCACTGTTGGACATAGGCTTCCCACAAGTTACGCCAAGGTTTTTTTTTTTAATCTTATCAAAATTGAGTGAATGAAACCAAGTCAAATGATTTTTGTGTAACAATAAAAACCTGATGTTTAAAAATCATTTGGAGTTATTTTTGGGTTCTTCAACCATTTGCATTCTTCTGTTAAAACAAGCAACTACAAAATACAACTCACGAACAAATACACACATTCCCACTTATGCTACACTACCTTGTCCAAACGATCCAATCAACGTCCACAGTTAAATATGACGTTCGCAGATTCCAAGCCAATTTATACTATTATATATCTACATAAGTCAGGGGTTCCCAACTTTTGGCAGACCAGTAGTGGTTCGTAAGATCTAAAATACGATCACCAAAATGTCTAAATTTTAAACTTTCTAACTGACAAGCAACATTAATGCGAACTGATTTCAAGTTAAATAATAAATATTCGGTTTCCTTTGTTTATGCTCATTGTTTTAGATTTGACCCTCCCCAGTTTCGCACGACTGTATAAATCTTTGATTTCTCAGCTTTTCTCTTTTATAACATGTGGTTATTATACACTTGTTAATTTTTTTTCGTAAATTACTCTTTCTATTGGTGAAAATCGTTTAAAAATCCATTCAGCAGTTTTTGTTTTTATTCCATAGACCCTATAGTCCAGTGGTAAAAAATATCTAAGGTCTTTAATCCGCCTTTGTACGGTGTTTCAATACCTTGTGCATAAAGTTTTAAGTAAACAAAAATAAATAAACAGACTGACAGACGCGGACTTTATTTTATAATACGTAAGGAAAGTAGTGTTTTTTCTATTATATGTATAAAAATAGTTCAATTTTTTTATGAAGTTTCGCTCTTTGCTAACAACAAAGAATTCAAAGCAGTCCCAGGTCAAAAAAGTTTGAGAACCACTGACATAGATATTACAACGTCTAGAGCAGTGCAGGCCAATATTTGTGGAAATGGACTCCCCGGGGCATTCTCTCTTGGTACGTGGTCTAAATTCTGAACGCAAACGCATCTAGCCTTTTGTGGACGCTGCTTCTGAATATAAAGTACTTGGTCACGTACCAATTCTAATTTCTTCATAAATCTATGTACCCTCACATATGTACAGCTAAGGGAATCGGATAGTATTGAGATTCAGTAGATTCAATGTTCAGTAGAGTTTCTATATTTTATTTCCTGATCGGTTTCGTTTTCTATTGCTTGTAGTAAACAGTTTTATAGGACATGTTTAGTTCTTTTGTAATGTATGCTCACTGTCGCAAGTTTTTTTAGAGTTCCATACCTCAAAAGGAAAAAAACGGAACCCTTATAGGATCACTTTGTTGTCCGTCCGTCTGTCTGCCTATCTGTCAAGACCCTTTATCTCAGAAACGCGTGGAGACATCGAGTGGAAATGAAAACCGTATACTCAAGTCTGTGGTCCCTTGAAACTATAAAAAAAAACTTCTAGGTTAACAAAAAAAAGATGCGGCCGTTTATGTCGCAAAACACGTACATTTCAAAACTCTCAAAGGAATCAAAATTCCTAGGGTACTTCCCGTTGACCCAGAATCCTGAAATTTGGCATAAAGCAAGGTCTTATAGTACAGATATTGGTATAAATCTAAAAACTGTAAAATTGGAGCTACATCACGAAAAAAAAACTTTGGATAAATTTGTGCGGAACCCTCAGTGCGCGAGTCCGACTCGCACTTGCCCTGTTTTTTTTTTTACCTTTGGCAATATTTGTTTGTTCGCGGTGGTGGTATATTATGTTCTATAGTTTATGTCTAATACATTTTCATGGTAATTTGTTACTGAGCAAGCACGTTAAGCTGCAGTTGGTCCCAACTGTTAATAGTAGAACTTTGAGGGACATTACGAGTAAAGTAGCCTATAGGGTGGTTAGTAATTCGAAAATCTGTTAACCAGTCTTGTCAAGCGGTATTGCGTTAACTAGTAAAAGTGGCTATAAAGGTGGCGGTATGGTGGTGGTAAATGCACCATCATCATCACGGGTTCGGTTCAGATTTCAATTCAACGTAATAGAGTAACTTTATGGGTATAAATCCTACACTAATCCGCATGGAAGCAACAGTCCTTGCACACCGGCACGATCTGCGCGTGGAGATGCAACGCCGCGGGGCGAAACTCTGCTGCCGCGACAAGTCGCAGCATGGCGAACTGAGCTCCGGCGGGTTCTCATGGAGAAATGGAGACAACGACTGTTATGACCCAGTGCTGGGCACGCCACAATTATGGCGGTAAGTCCCCTCTTTGAGGCGTGGTTGGAAACACTTCACGGCGTCCTCACCTTCCGCATGAACACGGAAAGTTCGGGAAGTTCCTGCACCGGATTCGTGCGGAAGCGACGCCCGGGTGTCGCCACTGTGTGGACCGCCCGGAGGACACGATGGAGCACACGGTGGAGGTGTGCCCCGCCTGGGCAGAGCAACGCCGTGTCCTCGTGGGGGCGATCGGCGGCGATCTCTCGCGCCAGGCCTTGGTACAGGCCATGGTCCGGAGCGAGAAGGAGCGGCAGGCAGTCGCCTCCTTCTGCGAAGCAGTAATGCTAGCAAAGGAGGCGGCCGATCGCGTGAGACAACGGTTCGTTACGCCCCGACCGCCACCGGGGTTCCGCTCCCGATTTCCGGCCACCGTAGGCGCAGGCTTGCGGACGGCCAGCAATAGGTAGCCCGCCGTCCGACCGTCCAGTAATCGTCCGGACCGAGCCCAAGTCGTCGACGGCGCGTATTGTTCCACGCGCGCCTTAGGGAGATGTCAGCAAATCGTAGGGGCCCAGCAGGGTCGAAGCCTACTGGGACCATGGGTAGTGTGAAACGGAAACCCAGGGCCCTGGGATGAAGGCAAAGAAGGAACAAAAGTGGGTTTTTCAGTAAAAGTCTGACACTATCTTCCGATCTGCCCAAGAGCGGGATTTGTCATTAGATGATTTTCCCACCTAAAAAAAATGTTAATCCGCAAATAAGCCTCTTTTTTATTATATCCAATCCCTACAATACCTACTGCGATAAATATTCATGCCGATATCTCTTTAGATATCAATTAACTGATTTGTACTAATTGCAAACCAATCAGCATTTTTTAATAGGCGCTATGCATATTGTAATAACATTTCCATACAAATGTGTTTCTTGTTAACTTCTGTTATTTCCATAACAAATCTAGATTAAAATGAACTAACTTTTTCATACGGATTTTCTCTCCATCTTTCCTTACATATTATAAAACTTAATTCCCCACTACACCGTATCTGTCTATCTGTATGAAAGCGATAAACTGAAAAAACTGGGCAAGTGTGAGTCGGACTCGCGCACTGAGGGTTCCGTACAAACTTGAAGTGTAAATTGCGGTTTACGATTTATGACGTATTAAAAAAAAAAACTACTTACTAGATCTCGTTCAAATCAATTTTCGATGGAAGTTTGCATGGTAATGTACATCATATATTTTTTTTTTTTTGTTTTATCATTCTCTTATTTTAGAAGTTACAGGGGAGGACACATTTTATCACTTTGGAAGTGTCTCTCGCGCAAACTATTCATTTTAGAAAAAAATAATATTAGAAAACTCAATATCATTTTTGAATACCTATCCATAGATACAACACACGTTTGATGAAAAAAATATATTTTGAGTTTCAGTTCTATATTAGTATTCAATTTTTGTGTGAAAATCTTAATGCGGTTCACGGAATACATCACCTTACCAAATTTCAACAGTATAGTTCTTACAGTTGCAGAAAAAGTGGCTGTGACATACGGACGGACAGATAGCCAGACATGACGAATCCATAAGGGTTCCGTTTTTTGCCATTTGGGGTTTTCATGCGGTTTGTACCAATAGACAGAATAATTAATTAGAAAGGTTTGAATGCACGCATATCATAGTAGAGAAAAGCAGAGAGTTTAACAGTATGGTTGAGCAATGGACTGATGCGCTGCGTATCGCGGATTCCATTCCCGTACGGAACAAATATTTGTATGATCTATAGATAGTTGTTTCAAGTCTGGGTGTCTTGTATATGTGTGTTTACATGTTTGTAAGTACACGCACGATGCAAGAGTAATTCCTACTATGGGGCAAAGTATACAAAAAAAAATCAAAGGTTTCTAGAAACTGGAGCAGGTCGCTAATACATATTATATAATAACTACCTACCTGTCAGCGGACGGCGAGCAATTGGTGGCTCGCCGTCCGACCGTCCGGTAACCATCCGGACCGAGCCCAAGTCGTCGACGGCGCGTACTGTTCCACGCGCGCCTCAGGAAGATGTCAGCAAGTCGTAGGGGCCCAGCAGGGTCGAAGCCTACTGGAGCCAAGGGTCTGATTCTGGAAGGAAGACTCGGCCTCGGTACGAAAGGCAACGAAGGAACAGGAGTGGGTTTTTAGTCAGTAAAAGTCTGACACTATCTCTCGCTCTGCCCAAGAGCGAGATTTGTCATTAGATTATTCTCCCACCCAATAAAAAAATAAAATAAAAAACCTACCTACCAAAGATGTCCAAACAAATTAATAAATAATAACTACGAGTACTTACCTACCAAAGACGTCCAAAAAATTAATTTTAATGAAATCCATTCAAAAAATATAATTCGTCAACTTATAGAATACAGCAAACCTTATCTCTAGTCCCAGCAATTCCCGTCGACATAAGTACGTCCACAACTCCTTAGAGGTCGTGACTTTGTCACTAAGAATGAAAAACGCGTCAGCAGCGCACGTCGACAAAACGTCTCAAAGAACTTCACTAACCCTTTCAGATTTCTTTCAGTTTAACTTAGGGTGGGGACACATTTGGTTGTTTGAACGCGGGATTTGTTACTATTTTTGTTTGTTTTCTTTTTTGTTTGAAGACCTGGTAGTATTTTATTGAACATTAGAATTCAAAAATAAATATTTGTTGTAAAAAAAAAAACTACGAGTTTATGGCTAAAATATCAGGTAGTTATTTTTATAAGTTCACAAGTAAAAGTAGCAAAAAAACTTTTTGGCTTAATTGCCTTCCGTCTGTATAATTTTTTTTTGATCCAACATGAAAACTTTATGTTCATGAAAGGCTAAGTGTTGACTTCTGATTCTCTCTGACTCATCATCGCCTAGCCTAATATATAGGCTAGCCTGTTTGTTATACATATGTTTTTTTATGCCTTATACAAGAAAAGCAAACAAAAGACATTCATAACTAATATTAGCTAAACAAATAAACCAAGATCAATCATTAAAATCTAAGATCCAGTAGACACTCAATAATTAATAATTATAATTCCACTAATCACATTTTTTGTATTAGGTACGGAAGAAAAAGCAATTAATAATTTAATATCTACTTGACAAAAACATTTTAATCTAATATAAAACCCCCCAATTACACTAATAAAAATTCTTAAAAAAAAAAGCCAAAAAAAATGGGCTAAGAGGATAAAACTGCCCCCCTAGCCAAGTTACAACCGTTTCGTTTCGATTCTCTTTTCGTCGGTCGCCTCGATTAGGCCACGCCTCCGAATCCTTTATTCTGACCACGTGACTGAGCCTACGGTGGCTGGGGCATGGGGGGCCGTTCCCTCACACGTGTGGCGCGAGAGATTGTTTTCGCCGATCGCTCCTACGCGGACACGACGGTATTCTGCCCAAGTGGGGCACACCTCTACCATATGGTCCACCACATGGTGGAGCTTAAGGTAGAGCCACGCACCTCCAGGCGGTCCACATAATGGAAACACCAGATCGTTTCTTCTGCATGAATCCGGTGCAGGAACCTTACGAACTTTCCATGTCCGGCTAGAACATGCGTCATGCGGAAGGTGAGAACGCAGTGATATCTTTCTAGTCTCCGCCAACAGCCATAATTGTGGCGTGCCCAACGCTGAAACAGCTGAATGTAGGTGTTTTGTTTTTTTTTCTCACAGGTAACCCATGTTCTGAAACCAGGCATTTAAATGTGAAAATTTTATCCTTGAAGTATGTTACGCCGAAACAAGTTCTTAAAAACGCTGGCAGTACGCTGTAGGACATAAATGTACACTCCGTGAAAACGCTGTGTCTGTCTCACGCCTTACCAACAAGATTTTTTGCCAAAGGACAGAGTTCCTTTCTTACTCCTACGTAGGTACCTACAATAAAAGGATGAAGTAAAATAATTTTCTGTGTAAAGGTGGTAGAAGAAAGTGATAAATACTACAATATGACATTCATTAAGGCAATATATTTAATACAGAGTAATTGCCAAGTTAAATTAATGTCAACCTAGCTGCTACCAGTAAGCTTCGCTCGCACGACAGTAGAAAATTGTCCCAGGAAACATACTTCCGGAATAAAAAGTATTTTTTGGGCTATTCTAGGACATGACCTACCCGTATGCCAAATTTCAACCAAATCCGTTCAGCCACTCGAGAAAGAAAGAAAGAGAGATAGTGAATTTATTTGGCATAAAAAAGGCACACATATTAGTTAGGTAAACAGAAAAAGCTCACGGGTGCACCGAAAAACATTTACACATACACATTCACAAATGTTCACTTTTATAATATATAAATGTGATATATTATTATTATCGAACAGTGGTGGCAGGCGCATTACTTTGTGTAATTTATTTCATGACCATTGCTATCAAAACTGTAAAGGAAAACATCCTGAGGAAACCAGCATGTCCTAGAACCAAAAATTCGAAGACATATGACATCCATCAACCCGCACTAGGCCCGCGGGGTGGAATACGGCCCATTCCCTGTCCTAGAAAGGAGGCCAGAGTACCAGCAGTGGGAACATTGAAAGGCTAATACTGCTTATTCTTATTATTATTATTATAGCTAACCCAAATTATCCCGATGGATAGGCAAAGGCCTATCCTTTCTTTCTAACGATCACTATCGCTTTCTCTTTCCAATTCTTAAGGAAGACATCCTAGTTGTCCCGCCATCTTCTTCGTGGTCTGCCGTGACCCGTGTCGCTGTGTCTGGGCACCAATCCTGTATTTTTCAATGTTTTGTGTGTGACATATAGTTAATTTTAATTTTAACTTCAAGTGGAAATGATAATTACATAAAAAATATTTATTCATTAAATACACTACCTTAATTAAATTTAATTGGAATAATAAGTTCGAATGACATTATTATTTCATAGTAACTCATTAAGTTAAACCAAATTTCCATTTTCAGAAATTTATTTTTTATTTTGAATTATAATGTCATTTTGATTAAAAATCAGATAACTTTGATATTTTACTGAACAGAATTTCATTTACGTTAATTAGCATAATATTTTTAATCAAAATTGCCATTGCATGACCGCAATAATAATTTCTTAATAAAATGTTTAGGGAATAAAACACAATACTACTCATTTAAATGGAAATATAAAGAGGCTAATTAGTAGTTTTTAAATTAAAGTTCATTATTTGTAATTTTGATTAGGTTTTCTTGTAATTAAATATGATTTAGATAGTTGTTTGAGAAATAATGAAATGTGTAAAATAAAGATTTGTGAATCAAAGTATGTACTTGCATTACAGTATTTCAATTTGAAATGAGATAGCTTACATATTTATTTACCAGTTTTCAAATTTAGAATCTGAATTTAAAAATTCGCTAAACTCCAGTTTATAAAGGAAGGAATTCTCATCATCGAATTCTTATTAAAAAACATAATCCTTCTTCTAACGCAGTCGGTTAAATACAGGGGTTAATTAATGTGTCAAGCTTTATTTAAATTCAACGTACTTTAATTAAGACTGCACTATAATAATGCACAGTAAAAACGACTTACTCATATCGAAAGCTCTAGGATTTAACGATACGGAAGCATTACTCATTGAAATAAAAATGAAATTACAAACGGGTTATTGTTTCAATATTATTTCCCGTTCCGCCGTACACTATCGTTAACTTAGGTTTAATCCTCATATTATGTTCGATGCATGCATGCATTTGAAATGAAAAACGCAAACTCCATTTTAATGTAACTTTCCATTAATTCAAGATTTTATTGCTCAATAAATTATTAAAGTTTCCACCCATTCGAACGTAAAAATAACGTCGAGTTTTTTTGTCAAGTTTTCTCCCTTTATATTTTTTATTCCCTTCGCTCATGAGACTGTATTTTTTGTAATTAGAAAAGTATGAGCAATTAAAACTTTTATAATTGTCGGGATGGGGGGAATTGTAAAATTTACTTCGTCGTGAACAATGGGCAGCCGGCATGGACAATAAAAAAGGCGAGGACATTAAAAACTTTCCTAATTAGAAGTGGAAATAGAGTGATGTAAGTTCAATGCATCGGAGGACTAGCCCTTGATGTATGAGTTAATTTGGGGGACTTATTGCGAGTTCTCGAAAGTAAGTTAGTTAATAAGTTTTCGTGATTATTCTTAAGGATAGTTTTTGAACGAGAAGACACGATTTTAAGTCTACAAGAGAAAGTCTTAATTAAAAGGGCTGCTGTTATTTTGATCTTTTTTTAAAGGTTCCGAACTTCAAAAGGAAAAAAACGGAACCCTTATAGGATCACTTTGTTGTCCATCTGTTTGTCTGTCAAGACCCTTTAGGGGACTCGAGGACGTGAGGAGGTATAGAACTAAAATTAAAACCTAATACTTAGGGCTCTTGAAGCTGTGAAAAAATCAATCTTCTAAGTTAACGTAAACGCGCCTCCCAACCAAGGGCGTTGAAGGTCTTGGTTTACAACCGCTTTCTACACGGATTACAACTAGCAAGGTCACCTTGGTTGGGACGTTGGTTTGCGATCATCTGGTCACCCCTCTAGTGATCTATGGTCAAATATTTCAAGTATAGTATTTTTTTATTTGTTTTATATGCACATTTTTTGTACCTACATAAAATTCACGTTTTTTGTTTAATATTACTGACATTTTTTTTAGTCTGTGGTCCTTTAGTATGTAGCTTAATATCAAAATACCAGCGCTGCCGTTTTTTTTTTAATATCCCAGTATATCCTGAGATAGACCTTTTTTGGCATCGCACAGGTCTTTTTTATGCAATTATCATGTTACCTATTATTATGGTTAAATATAATTCATCATCATCATCATTTCAGCCGAAAGACGTTCACTGTTGAACATAGGCCTCCTCCATAGGCTTGTCATGACAATGAACGGTCCTATGCGTCTCGCATCCATCAGATTCCCGCAATCCTTACCAGGACCATCATAATATAATAAGAGATAATTCAGTAATATTTATTCTGTTGCTCATCCTGTGTGAATCACAAATAAACAATTTTATTTCTTTCGTTAAGAAGGTACTAAAGCAAAGGAACTCAGCAACTAGAATATCAAATATAAACGAAGGAAACGTTGTTGGTTCGTAGAAAAATATGCTTTCAAGGTATATCATCACATTATGACGTTGTTAGAGCAAGGTTGACAATATTAGAGTTTTCACTGCTACATGTATGAAATCTTTTAAGGAAAAAGTATGCATGCTGTATAGAAAAATAAATAAAGCGTAAGCGTAATCAGCCTTTTAACGTTCCCACTGTTGGGACTCAGGCCTCCTCTCCAGGAGAGAGAACGGGCCACAATCAGTGCGGGTTGGTGGATGTCACATGTCTTCGAATTTTTAGGTTCTAAGACATGCCGGTTTCCTCACGATGTTTTCCTTCACCGTTTTGAGAGCAGAGCGTTTTGAAAAATAAACACTTAAAATGAACATGGAAAAAACTAAAATCATGATAAACAACCATGTAGCACCCACTCCTATCAAGATTGGAGATACTCGAAATTATGGACGATTACGTTTACCTTGGACAAACAGGCCAGTTGGGTATCCGATGGATGCGAGATGCACAGGACCGTTCGTTGTGGCGACATTTGGGGGAGGCCTATGTCCAGCAGTAGACGTCTATCGGTTGAAATGACGATGATGATAACGATGGGTCTAAGCCGGTAAAAGTCTGACACTCTCTTGCTCCACCCAGAGTGGGAGAAATAATTTAATGATTTCTCACCTAAGACAAAAAGCCTTTTTTTGTAGGTGGGAAAATAATCCAATGACATCCCCCACTCTTGAGCGGTGCGAGAGGGCGTGTCAGACTTTTACTGACTAAAAACCCACCCCCTGTTCCTTCGTTGCCTTTCGTACCAGCCGAGACTTCCTTTCAGAATCAGACCCTTGGCCCCAGTAGGCTTCGACGGCTTTCTTTAACAAAATAGGGCAGTCATACTTATGTTATGCGCTTAGTAACACATTTATATTTTACAATATTCCAACTGCTGGGACAAAACCCTCACTATTAGAGGGAGTGAACTGAAACCCTGTAATCCACAACGAGTAAACTCAGTGAGGATTGGTATAATAGGCGTCACTTGTCTTTGAATTTTTTGTCCTAGAATATGTCTGTTTTCTTACGATGCACCGTTTTGCACCGCTCTGGCTGGGACCGAACACTTCGAACCCACTAATTTTCAGCGAATAGAGAACAACCTCGACTTTCAAGATGATTTATATTAAAAAAAGTCTACTACCACTTGTACAGTTTTCTTTTCCAAATAAAAAACAACTCTCATTCCAAAACAGCAAAAAAGATCCCAATAAAACGTATCATATTTAACGAAAATTTGAATAAAAGATCTTAAAAAACATGGCGTCATTATTTCTACTCCCCATACGTATCAAATGCCTTCATTAACTTTTCCGTTAGCGTTTGCGTTCCTATCCACATTTTTCCACCTTAATCTCAATGCAAAAACGTTCCTCGGAAATCGTAAAATTGAGTGATATCACGAATAAATCAAACAAGCAAATGAGAAGAAAGGTACAAAAATCAGCTATTAAGCCAGTCGAATGGAAGATCAAGACAGTGTGTTGATTCATGGAGCTCATTTATTTTTTTCTGCTGTCTTTAGTTTTGCATTACGGAAGAAAATAAGGAAAGAAAAGATAAATTATTATTTATTTCTAGTATTACATTGAGTTCTGGCAGTTTGTTGGTCAGACTGGATACGAGGCCCACAGGACCAGTCGATGAAGTGACGGACCCTCTTAAGCTAAAGTAAATGGAACTGATACAAATTTTGTCAGTGTTCAATTCTTTTGTATGTATGTTTAAATGTTTTTTAACAAATTCAAAATACAGTTATTTTGTATTCGTTACTTGGCCCAATAACGATTAAAACGCTCTTCAACATTTAATAGCAACAAAACTAAATAATCTAAAAAACCTACAGAATAAAAAAAAAGCAAAGTCGCAAAGGTTGATGTAAAGAATAAGAAAAGATGTGGAATACTAAATAAAATAAATAAATGGCCTGTTGGTCTAGTGGTTATTCTAGTGGCCCTTACTGCTATAGTGGAGGTCGTGGGTTTGATTCCCACCTAGGACAAATGTTTGGATGATATGAGCACGATCATTTGTTTTGTGGCTGTGTTTTTTTTTGGTGGGAAAATCATCTAATGATAAATCTCGCTCTTGGGCGGAGCAAGAGATAGTGTCAGACTTTTACTGAATAAAAACCCACACCTGTTCCTTCATTGCCTTCGTCCCAGGGCCCCGAGTTTCGGTTGCCTTCGTCTCAGGGCCCCCGGTTTCGTTCTGTGTCTAGATGTATTTTTTCTATACTATGTATGTATTTAGAAATATATAAGTATGTTTATCAGTTGTCTAGTACTCATAACATAAGCTCTGCTTAGCTTGGGGCTAAGCGGCGTTGTGTGTTAGTTGTGGAATATTATTACTATTAAATAAAATTAAAATCTTTTATTTCAGACAAACAGTCCATAAAAGTTGTTAGTAACAAGAAATTAACTTATAACTAATGTTAGTAATATAAAACTGTTTTGAATAATTCCACGAATTGCATATAAATAAACTGGTTAAAACATTTCCTATAAGGTGAACTGATGGCCTGCCCCCCTAGCCAAGTTACGACCGTTTTGTTTCGATTCTCTTGCATCGAACGCGTGACGTCATTTCAACGCTCAGTTACGTGGTCAGAACAAAGAAATTGGAGGCGTGGCCTACTCGAGGCGTTTGATGCAAGAGAATCGAAACAAAATGGTCGTAACTTGGCTAGGGGGCTGGTGAATCTTGCTAGAATTCACTGGAGGCGAAAACATAGAATGGCTCGATGTGGTGACGCTTTCCCCAAGCGTCTTTTTCTATGTTCAGCAGTGGACGTCTTTCAGCTGAAATGAAGATAACTGGCAGCTTATCTACAGTTCATCATCATCATCATCATTTCAGCCGAAAGACGTCCACTGTTGGACATAGGCCTCCCCAAAATGCCGCCACAATGACCAGTCCTGTGCATCTGGCATCCATCGGATTCCCGCGACCCTCACCAGGTCATCGGTCCACCTTGTGGGAGGCCTTCCAACGCTGCGTCTTCCGGTACGTGGGTTCCGAAAGGTTCTGGAATGGCGACCACGAATCTACAGTTCAAATGATAGTAATATAATAGTCACAATATCAGTGTTTCTTTTATTTTCTGTTTTTAGGGTTGCGTACCTCAAAAGGAAAAAACAATAGGATCACTTTGATGTCCGTTTGTCGGTCAAGACCTTTCATCTCGGGAATGCGTAAAGATATCGAGTTGAAATTAAAACCATATACTCAAATCTGCGATCCCTTGAAGCTGTGAAAAGACCAAATTTCTAAAGTAGCGAAAAAAAAAGATACGACCGTTTATGTCGTTGTACGAGCAATGTGCCCTGCCCACTGCCACTTTAGTTTGGCGGACCTTGAGTGGTTGAAGTGATTATGTAGATGTCTAATAAAGGATGGGCTGTGTTTTCATAGAAATAGGCCAACGCGCGGGTTGGTTTGAAGTGTTATCTTTGGATTGACTTGGAATTATAAGTTCAAATAAACTTTATATACGTACGTTATTCTTTTTTCTAAATTAGGCATTTATTGGTTTCTTTGTGTTTTATATTTTCTGTAATATCACAGTACTTATAACCATTTTTGTATGAAATCTATGAAAACTCGCATTATTTTGTAATATGAGTCCTACTATGAAAACAATGTGTCTCAAGCGGTATGCAATATTGATTATGTATACTTAAAACTGCTAATGAATGGGATGTCTATTTCTTTTCAATCACATTCGCGTGGAAAACTTCATCTCACTAATAATTTTTCTTCTCAGGGCGGCTCCAAGACAAAATTTCCAAAAAGAAAGCTATTAAACCAAGAACACAGAGTTCTTTTGTTAAAAGAAAGTCGTAGATATAACACTTCAAAGCAACCCGTTTTAAAAAACGACAATTTCATAGGTACAGACCATTATTCACTGTCAATCAACAGTCTTCGTTCTTTCGTCTGCTAGATAAATTTTTGTCCTGATAGATTTCTAAGTCAAACGGTTATTAGGTTTTTTATACCAAATACCTTTAGCAGATTGTCTATCCTATTTTCCGGTTCTTCGCATTTGTAGGACTTTTCTCGTTTTACTACACCTAACTATATTTATTTCAAGAAAACATGAGTAGGTGTTATTATCTAGTTATCTAATATATTTGTATGGGTATATACGTCTGCCTCGTCGTCGATCTTTTTATGAATGGAGCGGGACATTGTGACAGATTTTTACTGACTAAAATCGACCCGGGTTTCTTCAGTTACCTTTTGCATTGCAGAACCGCGATATTTCGAATAATCTGTAAACCTGGCAGGCACCTATGTGTAACCCTTACCTATACCCCACATTATAAGCGTCATCTGTTATTATACATAGTTTAATTTCTAAAGCCTATTACAGTGTTATTGAATATTTAGTGGATTTTGACATTGTACTTATTTAATATTGTGACATTCAAATTATAATTTTATGTGCTGTAATAATTAATAATTTTATTGACTGTTAGTAATAATAATTAATAAATCTAAATTATCCAATGTCTAATTAGGATATAAATTTCTATGCTATTATTAGCTAACATAGCGTTAAAAATTGTTATTTAAGAGCTTAATGTTACCTATGTTTACAAATTAATAAATGAATTTGAATTTGTGATATTTTGTATATATTAGTTAATTTGTGATTGTGATATGAAATTGAAATTTGAAAACGTTTACTTTTTGCCCTCCACCCCCTTTTTTGAGGGTAGAAAATAAATTAATAACTTCTTTTGCTCTGAGTGGGGCGAATAGGAGCGTCAGAAGTTCTAAACAAAACCCACCCATTTTTCTTTAGGTATAGGTAGGAGGATGCATACCATCCACAATCACGATATGTTTTCAAATAATTCTTTAGTCCCGATAGATATTATTAAGACGAACCAAATGAATCCAATAAATTGGTCATTGCGAGTAACCTTTTCGATTTTAATTTAACATTTCAGAGTGCAGCAATAAATCATTATTTCATTATTCTGTCAAAGAGAATACATTAAAATATTAATTAGTGTATTACTCTCAAAGAGCTGTGAATGGAAGTATTTACAAAGTTTCATATCAAACATTATACGTCTGTAGTTTTGCAAAATAAAGATTCAAAGCTTGTTGAAAGTGAATAAAAGTGAGAAACTATATTCTTTTTGTTGGTACCCGTCAGAGAAAATTCTAGTTCTTTTGTTATGATGATAAAGCATTATTGTAAAAACAGTTTTTTAGTGGTAGCTCGCCATCCGGCTTTCTGGTAAGGACCAACCCCAAGTCGACGGCGCATAGTGTTTAGAGATGACAGCATAACTGAAGGGGCCTTGTAAGGCCGATGTCTGCTAGGGCGGTAGTAAATGGCAAATGAAGGAACATAGTGTGTTTTAGTCAGTAAAAATCTGACACGTCCTTTTACTAAACTTTAGAGTCGCCAAAGTAATTTGATGATTTCTCACTTTAAAAATTGTAGGGCTTTGTACCTTTTTTTAAAATTATATAAACTAGTTAACAAAGCGTAACAGGATCACAATCGGGCGAACCCACTTGCCAGTAAGTGATGCATTCGGTGTTAGTGAAGCTCACTAGTTTATTATTCATTCTATCCTAGAAGACACCAATAATATGATTGGACGAGTAGACCGCAGAAAGCCAATTTTTCCAGTCCTTCGATGTACGTGATATAAACGACGAGGCAAAACGCTTAAGGCAGATAATAGAGGTGTCAACAATATACGGGTGGGCCCTCGCCGTACGTCGGGTCCCTGATGATAGAAAGGTGATAGCGGAATAAAGTTTTGTAAGCATGTAGGGACATCGATGGCGTCACATAAGAACTAATCCTGTAATTAAAATTATAATACGTTTATAATTTTATACGATTATAATATTTGTTACGATTATAATTTGGGTGTCTTCAAGGCTAGAGTGAATAGGCTCTTAATAAACTAGTGCGCTTCACTATCAACGATTGTATCACTCCTTACCATCAGGTGAGATCGCAGTTAAGCACTAGTTTATGTTAAATTAAAAAAAAAGTTCTCCAAGCGATTAGAACATATAAAACAGCCCGATATCATCTATCGGGCAGTTGCCCACTAGACATAACACCCGTCTGATCAGAGGATCCTCTCTTTTCGACGAAGGTTTGCGGGACTTTACTCTCTATTCTCAAATCTCCAAAAGCACAATCAAGTTATGTAATTCCTGCGCACACTCTCCAAAATGCATCCTATAGAATACCTACAAAATATGACCATCATTTGTCTAAGATGAAACTGAAACGATAATTACAAGTCATTACATTTTATTAAAGGATTAACGTACGTAAATGAGGTTAGTAACGATCTTTACAGTGTAACAAATTAATTTCATTGGAAAGCCGAGGGAAATTTCTTATTAAATCTCAAAAAATAAGCCCTTCAAGATCCCGACATCTCTTACATTTCGTATCCGACACTTACGGTGCCCCTTAGATAATGTAAACCTTCCTTAACATTTTCCTTAGCTTGAATTTACATAATTGTTTAAATAACACATTTAATTACATTATACTGAGAACGACAAATACTTGAGTTTACCTGTTTTAAACGTAAATACTAAATTAGATGGATTGTTGGCGGGAAATTCATCGTTTTGAGCGAATTTGTTAAATGTATTTGAATGGAAAGGAATTCAATGTTCGCTTTGGTTGAGTTTGTTGGTAATGTGTCAATATACTTTTGGTTAGACCCTTTTTCAAGGTCGGGGACGTGGTTTTTCTTGTTTTACAGGGTATACGTGCTTAATAACTCTCAGTACGTGTTAGCATGTCAGTCGTGCGAGCGAAAAAGAGAGATGGAGCTATACGGCCCATATAGCTCAATCTCTTTAACAGTTAAGTTTAGGTCTGAATAGATCGCGTCAAGAGCTCGTGGTAGGGCCTCAAGTCACGATTTTGTATTTGATTTTGGAATATAAATAGTTTGTAGAATTGATTTTTGTCAGAATACATCAGAGGTTGAAAGAGACGCCATTTTTACACGTGTTGTGTAAGGATTTTGGAGTAGTTAGTAACTAATGACGCTCTATTTACCTCTGGCCATCTTTTTTCTTAATGTAAAAGCATTAAGTAATGTTTTGGAAATAGTACATTTTGTAAAAGTGCAGAAAGTTTGTCATTGCGTCCGAGGCGGATTCCATAGGCGATAATGTAATGGAGCCGAGGGCTGCGGTGACAAATTTGTACGTGTATCAAACGAATTTTTTCAATACACTTACGAAGAAATGAATAAACGGGGGTTGAACGGCCAATCGTGGGGGTCGACGTGCACGCAGCCCGACACGATAAATGTAATAAATTTGTGGTGGGGAGAGTACGCGCACTTTTCTGCACTAGCGAAAAAAACAGTCTATTGCGTGCCTAAAAGCGGTAGGATAAGGGGGTTTTGGAGTAAATGTATTGAAAAATAATAAGTCTCCTAATTCTATTCTGTTCATTCAACTGTTTTTTTTTTTGAAATGTCTATTTGTACTTTTTTGTTCTAATTACAGTTAGACCAATTTAAGGGTTTTTTTTTCGAGTATTCCATGAGGGCCCCGATCCCCGAGATCCCCGTACCGGAGGCACCTAAATCCGAATGATACATATAAATGATCACATTTATTTTTTATTTTTTTTCTGCTGTTTTCAGTTAATAGGTCTGCATAAAAAGTGCTTAAATTTGAGTTCATGTTGAGACTATGTTTAAAGTTAATTATTATACCAATTTTATAACGATTTTTACAATATTATCAATTTTGTATGTTTTTTGAAAATACTGATTGAAAACTTTTACTTTTATTACTACTGTTGATTATTTTTATAGTTGATTTTTTGCATGTTTTGAGACTTAAAAGGTGATAATATGATCCTTTAATATGAATTTTTGATTTAAGTATAAGCGATGTAAAAAAAAAAGAAAACTAATTTTGCACATTAAAGTTTATTTTTGAGTTATCTATTTAGTCTGTATTGTAATCTCTACTTAAAAAGAAGAATATTTAATTTTAAATGTCAACTTACCTTTACCTACCATTCTACCTTGTAATCATAATCATCATTTCAGCCGAAACACATCCACGGCCTCCATAGGCCTCCATAAGCCTCCCCCAAGTGTCACCATAACGACCGATCCTGTGCGTCTTACATCCATCAAATACTCGATCTTTCGTAGCTCTTCGGTCCACCTTGTGGTGGTCCACCTTCCAACGCCTTCCGCAGTGGGACATAAAAAGACTTTCCAGCAATTACGTCCGTCATTGAATGAGCGTTATGTAAAAACAAAACAAAATGCACTGCAATTACTACCAGCAATAAAGCCTACTAGGGCAGCAGAAACATCGTTCATCTCGTTTCTTTTCAACTGAAAAAAAAACCTAGAAAAAAAAACCCGACTGCTTACGGACGACCCTAAAACAAAGAGTTTCTTTCATTTACAGCACTTCTTACACGGTAGGACAATGCCTCTTTGTTCTGGAAAGATTATTAACATGAAAATACTATGATTCTGTACTTGGTTCCGCTTGTGTGGTTTATTAATGTTGTTCATTTGTTTTTCGACTGTATTTTTCTTGGTTTTCGTTGTTTTTGACATGGGCTTCAGTTTTACGGGATGATATTTAGTATCCTAACGACCACTAGTTGTTTGTGAAGTAAGCGCATGAGAAAGGACGACACCGGCGAGGTCGATCTGGGAAGAGGCCTGATGACCTAGGCGCCTGCTACGAGGGATGGTTAGAAGACCTGGAAGAAGTTAGGTAAGGCATTTTCTCAGCAGTGGGAGTATAAAAAAGTATAGGCAAAATAAAAAATTGAAGAAATTATAATATGTAGTATGATGACCAAATTTTAATGTTGGCAAACAATATTGAATATTCAGGTTTGAAGTAAGTAGATAATTTTCGCAGCATTTTAGGTCTCTGACAAGAAGCTTCTGTTGAAATAAGCAGTACTTTAATTCTATTCTCTGTACTTTTTTTTGAGGTAGGAAATCATCCGATGACATCTCGCGCTCGAGGGTTGAGTGTAAAGGAGTGTCAGACTTTTACCGGCTAAAGCCACATCCGTGTCCTTCAGTTATCCTATGCGTTCATACTCTCTTAACCACTCGAGCGCCGATTGTACTTACGTCTGTACAACTTGAATGACTTTGAAAAACGCTTAATTGTCGTTTTGTTCACACGTTTTCACGATTTTTTTAGCCGAAAATTTTGGTTTGTATATCTTTGTTTTTCATAGAAAAACCCAGAAAAAGCTTTTTTTATATATTTTTTTTTCCTGGTATTTACGTAAAAACGCTCAATTACGTAATGATGCAACTAAAAATAAGCGATGAAATTCTCCTGGTTTTGCAAAATATAAAACATAAATTAAGTCTAGAAAATGCAGCATATTGAACCTATATTTAGACTAACTTCAAGTAGATATATGCTTTTAAATTTATCATAGCGTCCTTCTCACAATGAATAACCTATAATTTCCACTTAAATCTATTTTTAATAAATTTTAACAACAACAAAAATCAATGTTAAAAACATAATGAAAGAAAACTCAAATAATAATATAGCCCACAGCGCCGTTCACAGATTACCTTTAAGCGGTTAACCATAAAGTTATCACTCCTTTTTTTGGGGACCATGTCCCCCTCGGTATGGAAGTCATCACATAACTTCTTCCGCTATGACTGGTCCTTTCCGTTGTAGGACTGCGATGACGCTTTCGAACAATTGCGCAGCCCAAGTTATCACTCCTTAACACCTCTTCCAAAAGTGCACAAATAAACACAATGATAACAAAATATCTACCCAGATTCTCTCCAATGTTTTGACAATAATTATTTCAGAAGGAGTTCTATCAAGAAGGTAAGAAAGACAAACAAACAGACCCTTTACTTATATTTAGATAAGCTCCCTCGTGATTTACTTGTAAGAATTATTATTGTTTGAAACAATGTATTGCTCTTGGCGACTCTCCATTCAGCTGTAACACGGATAGGGCCGCTTTATTCAGTTTTAAAGAAATATAAATCATTCTTGCCATGTTAAGTTTTAATTGATGAGAACTAAGTATCCCATTTAAAAGATTTGTAAATATCAAAATCTTTTTTTAGGTGGGAAATCATCCTATGATTCTCCCGCTCTAGGGCGGAGCTTGAGGCGCTGTCAGACTTTTACTAACTAAAACCCACTCTTATGTTCCTTTTTCGCATTGCTTTCCAGGATTCTGAGTTTCCCTTTCGAAAGCGAATCCATGGCCTCTACGGTTTTACTGACAGTTATTTGAGACGCGTGTGAAACACTACACGTCTTCGATGACTCGGGCTCGATCCAGTCAGATACAGGACCGTAAGTTAGTCGGTTTGTCGAAAGTCGATTTCCGGCCAATGGGTACGTTTGTAAATCAATCACGTTTTGACGATTAAACTGATTTGGATGAAGTTCGGCATAATCTAAGAGTAGACAGGCTACCCTGTCTAGTCCTAGATTATGCTACTGGCAAAGCAAAAATTATCTACATACTTTTGTCCCGCCGGTACGTACTCGTACCTATGGGTTATTTTTCGACTTTTGTGCTGGTTAATCTGCTAGCAGGAGCAAGTAGTAAGTTAAACTTTTGAGGCTGTCTCATTAGTTCAACAACCACGAATACCTTGTAGTGGATGGTTTAAGGATAACTAGTTGTTAAGATTTTCTAGCTGTATGTAGGTAGGTTCCTCTACCTTCAAAGTTTTGCTGGTGGCTCATCATTCCTCCTTGTTTTGTCATTATAAAACAGTGGGGCTCTTTTCAATCACAAACTCCCAAACGCACACACTTTCATTGTGCGTATAAATAAGGAGTCAAAGACTTCTTTAAGCCAAGAGTGCACAGCTTACTTCTAGGCAAGCGCGCTCTATCGTCTCCTTTCTATAATATAATATAATTTCTCCTTTTGGTGAGATAGTGGTCAAACGCGAGCCTATAAATATAATATTTAAAAAAAAAAAACAATCAGAATAAGATCACAGTTCTTGAAATCCGTAAATGACTACTCACTACTCCAGAACATTAAACTTATCACAAATCTTTTAAACAAAAGGTACTGTTATTCAAAATTAATCAACGAACAGAAAATATGTCGATTCATTACCAAACGATAAACAACTACGTAAAACCGCGGGTCGCTTCCTTCCCACCATCAACATTAAAACGGATTGGTTTGTTATACGGGAATCAGTGCATTTGACACAGGTTAGAATTCAAATGGAATATTAAGTATGAATCTCCGACTCTATCTAATCAAAAATATGTATCTAGTAAATATAACATTCCACATCTACATTGTAATTTAAAAAAAAAACTTAACGCACACCTTTAAAAAAAAAAGTAACAGCTTTTGTCAAACCAAGTGTTTCACGTTTTTATATGTGGTGAACGCTGTTGATATCACATGTGTAAAACTATTTCAATTTTTTTTAAATGTAATTCCCTATGTGTTATTGTTTGTTTTCCCCAACAAATAAAATAAAATATTTAGTACACACTAAGTAATTCATAATTCTTTATGGTTTGGTTGGCAATACATGACAGTAACATATTTTCTCATATTTATTTACTAATCCTTTATATTTACGAACCTTCATCCTATAATTCGATCACAAACTTATCTGCTTTTTAAAGTCATGTTCCCAAGTTAGAACTCATTTTAAAAAAAGCACTAGATGCCATTAAAAAATTACCTGAAGATTTTTGGAATTAAGAAAAAAGTTTTCAGTTTGACCTATAGGTATAAAAACTTTTCTAATATTCATACATATAGGTATGAATATTAGAATATCTCATACATATACTGAAGACAATATCAGTACCTACACTTTTATTAAGACAGTTTACATGTTAGCAAAGAATAAAAACTACCCTCCTGTAAAAATATTACAAATGCAAGTATAAGTACTCATACATAAGTCTTCATTTGTTCCCTACTCCGTGACTCCGATACTACCAAACAGAGCGATCATACGTTGCTTTTCATACTTTCAATAGTACTCGAAATTGCTACGAATCGTCCGTAATGGTCCAACTAGTTCTCTTTGTCCATATATCGTTGTAATATACCTATTTATTACGGATTCTATGTAAGTGTTCCAAATATGAGCTGTTTATACGTTTTGGAGTTGCTAAAACGAAACATATTTAGAACCACTTTGGTTTGTGACAGACACATTGTGTCCCACAAATTTTGACTGCAAATTAGTATCATAATAATTACTTTGTTTCACAAAGGAATTATGACTTTGTGTTTTAACGCTAACCTGATGACAATTTGTCACCGATGAGTTTCAGAATGCTAATTTCAAATGTCGGCTCATGATACCGATCAGAGTGAGAATTTCCTACAGGGGATATATTGTGTGGGTGATAGATAGATAGATAGATATTCTTTATTGTACACCAAAAATACAATTTACATTAGGAAATTAACATTAATAGGGTGTCACAATGGGCGGTCTTATCGCTAAAAGCGATTTTTTACAGACAACCTTTGGATGGATTTGACAGAGAAGGAGAAAAAAAAGATACGCAGGTAGTTCGTGGTGTTGATGAGTGGGTTAGGAGCAATAAACAAACTACAACAACACCATCACAAGCACAATTATTCCATATCACGTAGCTGATTTCATACGATGTAGGCTTTAAGTATTTATTTCATAACGAGCTGTGAGACAATTCACTGTTGTCCGTACGAAGTCCGATGATCTAGAAGGCTATTTAGGTCTCGATCACCTTTTTTATTGCCGAACAGACTCTGTCAAACCATATGGGTACGTCACTCAACGCTTTATCTTGTTGTCAAACTGGTTTCCATACTATTGACTATACCGACACATTATACAAAATTTAAAAAAGGTACCTTGAAATTTTTGCTCATAAATATAAAACATCTAGGTAGTAGTTTTCCTATATACATATATATATATATTTGATCCGAATGACAACGCAGGCACAGACTTCATAAGATAAATCTGCGAGCAACCATAATCCAGCAACATACCGCCAAAATGAGCAATCCAAAAGGATTTACAAATTGCCGAACATCGAATTTTTAATCGGCCTACCCATACAATTCACTTGAAAAGGGGACTGTTTAATCATGAAAAAATGATTTCGTAAAAGAGCGGCGGGATCACCCACACAATAAGTGCTTAATGGGAGAGGATTAAAGGCTTTCATCACGTTATTTCACAAAAACGTCACTTGAATAATATACGGGCGTTGCCCGGATACGTCCATTTAGATTGTGGTTTGATAAAATGGACTGAACTGTCCAGCATGCGACTGATGCAATGGGATTATTACTTGATTGGAGTTTCTTTTTTGTGGTAATCTTGGTTTTGGGTGAATTAAGTGTGATTTATTGCTTTTCCTGGTCATCCTACTCTGATTTATCAAAATTATTGTTTTTTGTGCGTTGCCAAATAAATATGAATTCAACATTATAATCGACTCAAGCTGGATTACAGGATGCATTTTGAAGTGTACGCGGGAATTTCATGACTTGATTCCACCATCTCATTTTTACTATTTGACAACCCGACAAACGGCGAGTATTCGCCCTTACGTTATTGAAACCTCTACGGTCTGGATCAAACGTTTCGCCTCGTCATTTATACAGCGTGCATCGAGGGAATGGAACAACTTGCCTGCCGCGGTCTTCCCGTCAGATTATAATTTAGGTGTCTTCAAGGCTAGAGTGAATAGGCTCTTAATAAACTAGTGCGCCTCACCGTCAACGATTGCATCACTACTTACCTCAGGTGGGATCGCAGTCAAGCACTAGTTTATAACGATAAAAAAGGCTACTTTTTATTTTTTTCTGTCCGCTAAGAATGACTCCTGTATTGATGGTGCTTTCACAGATTTAAATTCAAATACACAAGACACCCTGACTCAAATCAACTATTTGCAGGTTATACAAGTATTTGTTGAACCCGTGACAGCAACCAATTGCTCAACCACTGCGCCAACAGTAAAGTTAATTCTGATACAGAAGAAATTTCCTTGAAATTAACAAAGAATACAGACAAACAAAGAGCTGGAGGCCAAAGAAAAGATGAATGGATTGTGTGAACAGTGATATGAAAGAAAAGGAAGTTAGTGATAGCATGACGGTTGACAGGATAGAATGGATGGAAAAAACGTGTTGCGCCGACCCCAAATAAAATGTGACAAGAGCAGGAAGATGATGATGATGATGATGACAGATAAACAAGACTTTCATCTTACAAAGGTGGGTTGATTTGGTCTTGAATGTGTTTAGGGGCACGTAGAACTCAGTGTCTAAAAAACAATACGGAATCTATCCACATCACAAACATTGTAAACCGAATAGCTTTCGTGACAGAAAATCTGCGTTCAAAGTAGGTAAGTGACTGATTTTTTCCCTCGGCTTTGCTCTAGTGGTCAATACCACAGAAATTGTGCACTTTTCCAGAATAAACAATAGCCTATAGGGTTCTTAGCAACAATATTGCTTTATATTAGTGAAACAAATTTAATTGATCAGAACTTAAGGGTCTATTGAGTTGAACTGTGGGATCTGTAAAACAAATTATTAGGCCCTGGACCGCAAAAGCTAACTGAAAGAACACGGGTGGATTTAGTCAGTAAAATAACGCGGACAAATACCACAGGACAGCACCAAGACAATATGGTGCGAAGTGAAGTGTTACTAACATAGTTTTAAATCATATTTACTAACAAAATAAATTGATGTAGTTTTGTATGTTAGTCTATAAGAACTTATGATATGGTTACTGTTTACCTGAAATAAAATGATTATTAAAATTCTTACACTCCTTTTTGATCCCTCCTGAGCGCAAGAAGTGATTTGATTTTCAACTCTCAAAAAAAGAATATAATATATTAAGTTTTTGTTATGCACCTATATACTTTCATTTGTAAGTCTATATATCAACTGGAGGTTTGTTGTAAGAAATCTCAAATTCTGAGTAAGTGAGTGAAAGAGAAAAAGATTTAAAATAATTTATGCACAAAGGTAAGCTTACCTTTGTGCATAAATTATTTTAAACCTTTTGTATTTTTCTGTTTATAATACAAAAAGGAAGAAAGAAAAACAGTTTGTGTACGCGAAAAGATACAATCTTAACAAACATAATCATTTTATATGGAAGATATGTTCGCGCAAAAGAAAAACTTCCAAATATCATTTAGTATAAACAAGAAAATTTCCCGTTTTCATAATTTTAATTTCCGATAAATAAAATGGCGATCATGAAAGAGTAACCCGTCTCACAGACTTCATCAATCAATACTTGAATCGTATTACAAATTAGTGAGCTCTCTACCCTGAACAAGGGAACTGGCTACTTTATACTTTCTGCTGACAGATCTAATTTGCAATTCAATGGAATAAAGGCTGTTTGTCGTATTTATTGGATCCGATAGATATTTTTTGTTCTATTAACCCGACATTTCTGAGGAACAGTCTGTACATTCATGGAAGCATTTTGTTTAGTGCTAATTTTGGAAGACGCATAGTTCTTGCGTGTTTGTACTAAAATAGAGTATTCTTCTTAGACTTAAATAAGGTTCTATTTATAAGGTAGTGATAAATGAGAAGGAATTCTTATCCTTATATTGTATATATTATTTTGTGACTTTCTGTATCCATCCATCCATCGGACCATGAAGCAGTCTATACATATTATACGATATTACAGAAAATAAGAAACATAAAGAAACCAATAAATAAAACCTAATTTCAAAAAATTAATAACGTATCGTTAATATAAAATTTATTTGGACTTATAATTCCAAGTCAATCCAAAGATATAACACTTCAAAGCAACCCGTTTAAAAAAATGACAATTTCATAGGTAAAGACCTATTATTATAGCAACTTCATGACTGCATTACAAAACAAAATACGATGTATGTGTGAATATATCGACATGCAGGGTTACCATGACGTTCAAAGTAAGATTGTTTCATTCTTATTTCAGTGTGGGTAAGAGACAGAGCTATACAGATTGTCTAGCGCCATCTCTTACCCACACTGGAAATAAGAATGAAACAATCTTACTTTAAACGTCATGGTACAGGTCTTGTTCATGGAAATTTTTCTTAGAAAACAGACTGTCTCGAATTCCTGATTCATTGAGTTTAGAATAAAGGTGTAACTTACCTTATCAAGAACAGCAGTTTCCTGGAACACCTGAACTGTTAAGGCTGTACTTTGGATTATAACTTGCAATGTTGTAAAGTGATGCGTCTTGGAAACTATAACAACGTTGCAAGTAAAGCTGGTTAGCGATTACGTACAAATTACTTAGTAAATCATCTTTCAGTAGTTAGTTTATGCATCGTTTATATCAGTATCAATTCGTGAAAGGTGGACTAAGACATTTTTCTTGCCTTGATATTTTAATCACTAAATCTCAGCGCTACTGTGTAGGTACAATAAATCTTCCACAACTTGAAATTTACTGAAGTAATTTTATGAATTACCAAACCAATCAGATTTAAAAACATCATCATCATCATCATCTTTCTGCCCTTGTCCTATCTTATTTGGGGTCGGCGCAACACGTTTTTTTCTTAAATTCTATCCTGTCAACCGTCATGCTATCAATAACTTCTTTTCTTTTATATCACTGTTCACACAATCCATCAATCTTTTCTTTGGCCTCCCTCTCCCTCTCCACCCATCCACATGTATACTCATAACTCTTTTAGTAACATGCGTTTCATCTCTCCTCTTTACATGACCATACCAAGACAAATGATTCCTCTTCAACTTTTCAGTCACTGGCGCCACTTTCAAACTTCCTCTAATATACACATTTCTCACTTTATCCATTCACGTCACACCACACATTATCTCAACATTCTCATCTCCGCTACATGCAATCTTTTTTCATTCTTGGTCTTTTTCACAGTCCAACATTATGATCCATACAGTATAACAGTATTAGATTTAAAAACATGGGCAAAAAATTACAGATGACGCCTGATTTTTTTGCAATTTTTACATGTGATCATTCTGTCATGTATAAAAACGCGAAGACTTACCATGTATATCATATTTGTATACGATATTTTTTTTAAGTTAATCAGAGAATTATGTATATGTCCGTGCAGTCAATAGTACGGAAGCTTGAGGACGAATGAACGAGTTAAGTGAAAAGTGACACCTGTCACTTAGACAGAATCCGCACTGACGTTTGCACGAACCGAGCAGATAAAAGTGCCGACCGCAGAGTGGCGGAGCTCTTTCTTCTGTCGGCAGCCGAGCGAACAACGTCTAGTTTCTGCGATTGTCTCTCGGCTCGTTGTATGAAATGAATACCTAAAGCTTGCATCATAATAAATCAGTTGTGTGATCTGGAATAGTTTGTTTATTGCTCGTTACCCAGTCATCGCCCACAAAACAGAGTTCCTGGACCATTTCGACGGTGACCAGTATCCTGCGCCGACATATACTTTATAAAAAAAATATTTTTATTTTATTTTTTCTAGCCATTATTGTCTCACTGTCACTTTCTGGAAAAAGGCCTCCCCCTAGTCCCTCCAGACTGGGAGCAACTTGTTTGCTAAAATATTTGATATTAAAATATTGCACCTACCTTAACATATCTCTGCATCATTCAAAGATTGACTGGTGACGGCCGCCTCTGTACTTTAGTATGCGAATTGATATCAATTGGAAATCACTTCTATTGATGTGGGGAGCTACGTACATAATTATAAATACGATTCATTAATTTTATCATTTTGGCATACTAAAGTACAGAGGCAGTAGATAATTACATATATGACAATAACCTTTGGATCACCCACTGCTATACATACATTTTCCTCCTCTATACCTTTGGCCGCGGAGGAAAATTTTATGCAAAAATCGACTTCGGTTATTCTTTCTGGGGTAGTTGAGTAAAAAAAACCAGGATCCGAAACATACACCAATGAAGCCATTATAAGTACGGATCTTTTCTCCGCACCCGCTGACTACAGGCAATAAAATAAAATACTACGATGACACCCGCCATTTTCCTCAATTCAAATAAGAAAAATTACTAAGGTAAAGTGCCCAAGCGAAATCGTTAAAGTGTTCTAGCTCTAGTTAATTTGTACCATCGAAGTAACAATTCGAGATACCTTCGTTTTGTTAGAAAACGTGAGGCCCAAGTTAATAGCGGGAAGCGAGTCATGAAAATAGTTTTTTTTTATTTTATATTTGCAAATAAATATAAAATCAAGTAGGAGTACAATTTTAAAAAACTAAAACTTTAAGTAAAAGCTATGGGCCCGAGCACTGCCATGATGTTGCTAGATGGCGCCGAACTTAACATTTTTAATTTAATAATAATATTCCACAATCATCACACAACGCCATTTAGTCCCAAACTATGCAGAGTTTGTGCTATTAAATACTAAACATACTTATATATTTCTAAATATTAACATACATTTTATTGATAAATTACACCCAAACTTAAAACAAATGATCGTGTTCATCACACAAATATTTATCTTGGGTGGGGATCGAAGCCACGACGTCTAACACAGTAGTCAGGGCCATTGATCACTAAACCAACAGGCCAGTCAAATTTATTTTGTTTTCAGTCTCAACTCGTAGTGACTGATGTTTTATACATAGAATAAAATGCAATGTTTTATTTTATTTAATTTTGTATTTTAAGCTAATTATTTTATATGGATTTCTAATATGGGTTTTTACCTGAATTAAATATTTTTTTGTTTTATTATTTTATAACAATTTTTTTCAAGGTTAATCTTAAAAAAAATGTAGATACTGTTTAAACGACACTAACATAAAAAGAGCAAATATTTTGTATTTTTTTTTTCACGCACGACCGGCTAAATGGATATCGATCAAACTTAGTACACGGGCAGACCATATTCTGGAATAGCATATTTTTTAACCCGGGAGTATACGGCGAGTGAAGCCGTCCGTTATATTTCATACATCCGCATATAAAAAACCGGGCAAGAGCGTGTTGGGCCACGCTCAGTATAGGGTTTCGTAGTTTCCCGTCCGTCACAATAAGTGTCCCCACTTAAGAGTTAATGAACGACAGACGACGAGCAGGAAAAAATACCACCAATACCAACGAGAGACCAACCGAACGATTCAACAATATAAAGGCTCTTATCCGTCCCAACCCTATCAACTCAGAAAAAAATCTTAACAGTGTGAGTAGCCCAAAGTAGCCCAAAGTACAGCGCCATCTCTTGGGAAATTGGGTTACTAATTTATACAAACTAGACGGATTATGTATGTTGGGTTTTCGTTGGTAATTTTGGATTGCGTGAACCGATTTTAATAATCCGTTTTTTTTTAAAGAAACTTTTTTCAGGATAATAAAATATGTACACGGTCACTGAGATTAACCGCGGACAGACAGACAGACAGACTTGGCGAAACTATAAGGGTCCCTAGTTGACTACGGAACCCTAAAAATAGCCGTTACTGTATAGATAAACTTACCTGCTTACCACTATTGACTTATACCAACCCCTTCAAGGAGGAGGAAAACAAGCGTCACTCCCGTTTCCTAGCCCGAAACGAGATGACACCTTGAGTAATAGTCCCAGTATTCGTGTCACATCAGACCTTCATATAATTTTTCTTTTTAGAAAATATAGCTTGTGCGGACGAGATCTTCTCAATTTTGTACGAATCGGTTTTTTTGTTGATATACCCCTATTGTAATTAGTAGTTTTCCGTTTGATTCAGGTTTTGTACGCATAATTTGAATTTACTTTGACAAAAAAAATAATAATAATTTAATGTGACATATCAACAATTATGTTATTTTTTTTTTATTGGATACCTTAATCAGTAGGTACCCAATTGGGTCATCTTGTCGGTCCGGTTGTGCTTTCTAAGAAGAGTTTCAAAAGACAAAACTTACTTGGAGATCCGCAATGCGTATTTTGAGAAAGTGAATTGGGTTAGTTGGTAAGAACCCAGACTTGGAAAAGTAGATAAATTCATGTCGTCTAAGTGAAAATCAATACTCAATACTCAATACTCAAAGGTTTATTGCATTCCACAATGTACGTACATGCATAGATGGTAAATAACATTTCGATAATGGACACAATTGTGGACCCTGTTGGGCACAGCAAAGTACTATGTAGGATAAACTCTTATGGACTAACTTATACTACGTACATTAATCGTTAAAAATTTGAAACATTATATTATTTATTTTTACATTTAATAAGTATATTAATCAGTCTTTTCATATATTTGTCCATCGTGATTCATAATTATATAAAATTAAAATCAAAACAATGAAATAAAACATTTAACAAGAATTCATATTAAAATCACAATAAACAATGTCAAAAATATAGAATTACATTCAATGTCAATAGTAAATTATTTTAAAAATACAAGTCAATCTACAATAAATTAAATTACTTAAATTAAATAAATATATATATATATTTTTTAATTTCATTACATTATATTCTACTTTAATTAACATTTCATAATGTAGCCATTCATTTCTTTTTATTAGAATTAAATATTTTAATTAAATTACTTTTACATATTTATTTAATGTTATTCAATCTGTATAAATTTATCATTCAAATATTCATTTATGCTGTAATAGCATTTATTTAGTAATAGTTTTTTTAATTTTCTAGTAAAAACAGATATCTTTTTTTCATTTCTTAAAATCTCGGGTAATTTATTATAAATTTTTATTGACATGACCAGAGGGCCAGACGAGTGCATTTTTAATCGAGATGTTGGTAGATTTAGGCGCGTTTTGTGTCGGAGTGTGAATCTAGTTTGAATGTCTTCACGTTTAGTGTAGAAGTCTTGGTGAGTGTGTGCAAATTTGCTGATTTCCAGTATGTATATAGATGGTAGTGTTAGAATATTCAGCTTTTTAAAATGGGGTTTGCAGCTATCGGTAGGTTCAATATTGACTAAAATGCGAATCAACTTTTTTTGGGTTATGAACAGTGCTGGTGCGTCTGTGCTATTCCCCCACATTATAACACCGTAATTAAGCCATGAATGTGCATAGGCGTAGTAAGTAACTAGAGCCGTCTGTAGGTTTGTGGTCTTTTTTATTTCGCGAAAAGCGTACAAAAATGTAGAAAGTTTAGCTTTTATTTTCTGAATATGTGCTTTCCAGCTAATGTTCGTATCTATCGTTAATCCCAACAAGGAAAACTCATTGACCAGTTCCAATTTTTGGTTATTAAAATAGAAGTTTACATGTAAGTTACTTTTTTGGTGGGGGTGGAACGTAATAAGTTTAGTTTTTTTAAAATTAATTTCTAAATTATGATCATTTAACCAGTTTATTATTTTGGTGAGAATATTATTAAGGGTATTATTTAAGTTTTCGCTATCGTGACAAGGGGTAAGGATAGAAATATCATCCGCAAATAAGACGCATGGTCCGGAATCTTGTATAGTTTTTGGAAGGTCATTTATGTATATGAGAAAGAGAAGACATCCAATTACACTCCCTTGCGGTATTGAGGCGTTTATAACCTTGCGGTCAGATCGAAACTTTTGTAGTTCATTTGTACTACTATTAAAGAATTCTATTTCTACTAATTGCGTCCTATTTGTCAAATATGACTTAAACCATTCATGGGATTTACCACGGATTCCCACCCCATATAGTTTATTTAGCAGTATACTATATTGCACTTTATCGTAGGCTTTACTCATGTCTAGTAGCGTACCAACAGCGTATTTTTTACTATTTATTATATTAAGAGCTTCCTGAATGAATTTATAAACAGCTAAAGTTGTTGATTTATTTTTGCGAAAGCCATTTTGACATTCGTCGAATACTTTATATTTCTCGCAGAAGGCGTACACACGGTTACACATTGCTTTCTCAAAAATCTTTGAAGCTGTAGGCAGTAGAGCTATTGGACGATAATTGCTTGGGTCAGTTTTATTATTCTTTTTGTGTAAGGGTTTCACAAGTGCAATTTTTAGCTGGTCAGGAAATATGCCCTCCTCGAAGGATTGGTTTATCAATTTATAGAAAGGTAAAGTGAGTTCATCCGCACATTGTTTGAATAAACTGGGTGGGAGTTCGTCAATTCCGTAACTATTTTTGTTTTTTAAACTTTTGATTAATAGGTTTATTTCCTTTGGGTCTACAGGGCTAAGGAACATTGAGTTTTGAGTTGGTGATAGCACAGGGGAACCTTTGGGCTTATTTGTTTGTAAAGGGTGTTCCTCGCCGATTGACGCAAAAAAGTTACTAAAAATGTTTGCAACTTCCTTGGGTTCACACGTTAAACTATTGTTTTTTGTTTGTAGTTTTATATTATTTTGCACTTTTCTTATTGTTTTATTTGTCCGTTCATTTATAATTCTCCACATTGTTTTGATTTTATTAGTAGATTTTTTAATTTTGTTAATGTATTGCATTTTTTTTGCTGTGTTAACTAATGTTTTTAATAATTTCTCATATTTTTTATAATAATTTGTTATTATTGGGTTATTAGTTTTTAGCATAAGAATTTTTAATAATCTTTTATTTTTGCACGATATTTTTATACCTTTTGTTAACCAATATTTCTTGTACTTTGTTTTTATTTTTATTTTGCGTAGAGGTATGCATTTATTCAGAATTTTAGTTAAAGTGTCATGAAAAGCTTTATAGTTTTCATTCATATTCCGGTTTGGTAATATAATAGAGTTCCAATCAGTAGTATTTAACGTAGATTTGAATTTTATTATATTTTCTTTATTAAATAGTCTTTTATATGTGTGCCATGTTGTTTGTTTTGTGGGTACATTAGGCATGGAGATGTGAATTTCTGTTGCGCTGTGATCCGAGAAGCCCAATTCCTCTACTTTAGTGAAAAAGTTGTTTGTGTTCAGGTTTGTAAATATTAGGTCTAAGCAAGTAGATGTTGTTTGAGTGATTCGTGTAGGTTCTTTTATCTGTTGTGTAAGTTTGTACTCTGACATTAGATCTAGAAGTTTACTGGTCTTCCTGTTATTCTCCAAAATATTCACATTGAGATCCCCACCTATAATAATATTTAATTTTGAATATTTATCGTTTATGTAATGCAAAATTCTTTCTAATTGGCTAATAAAAATATCCTCCTCTCTCTTATTCCAATAAATCGTTATTAATAATATATTTTCTTTTGGAATTTCTATTGCACATATTTCTATTACATATTCTATGGACATGTCTGAGATATCTTTCCTCTCTATACAATTTATATGATTTTGAAGCAAGATGCAGACGCCACCACCTCCGCGCCTACTACGGCAATATGACGCTGCGATTTTGTATCCGTCAAATTGGACCATAGTTAGTTTCTCATTTGATAGCCATGTCTCTGATATACATACTGCGTTATAAACAGGGTTTTCTTCAAGAAATGCTTCTAATATATGTTGTTTGTTAAATATACTTTGGATATTTTGGAACAAGATTTTAAATTGTTGGTCTTTGGTCTCGAAAGGAATAGTCACCCGTAAAGTTTATATCACTAGTAGTTTGTGAATTAGTAGTGTATTGTTTATTATGGAAACTATCTACTTCCAATCGGACAGCATTCAGTATCGTTAAACTATGAATGAGGTCTTGTAAATCAGACATTATTATTTCTTGACCTTTGTAATTTAAAGTCCCAAAACGTTGGTTGTACGTATCGTTAGTATATGGTAAATTTAAATTAGAATCTAGGATAAAGGCATACTTATAGGTCTCGGCGTCCATGTAAAGTAAGTTATTAAATGCTTCCACTCGGCTATTAAACATAACATTAATATTATTCATGTATTTAAATGTTGGTAAGCAAATTATAAAGTTAGTATGGATAAGAGGTATTAGGTATTCACGAATGGACATTACGAGATTTCTATAATTTTGTGTCCTCCGAAAATCTTCTTCTCCAATATGAATAACACAGTAATCTGATTTAGTAAAGTCACGAACTTTCCCATTTATATTGCTTAAAATATATTCTATTCCACAATTAGGAGTACGGTAATGTCAATCACAGTCAATCAAACACAGTATAACATAAATTATTAACATAATCATTACAATTTCCCGTTCGACTATAATTTAGGTGTCTTCAAGACTAGAGTGAATAGACTCATAGTAAACTAGTACTGTTCACCATCATCGATTGCATCACTGCTTACCATCAGGTAGGATCATAGTCAGGTACTTATTTTAATCATTTTAAAAATATATATTTGTTAGATCGCAAACTAATTAAAAATAAAAACTTGTGTAAGTTAAGGAAATGGACCTTTCAATCTTATGATATATTTTTTTAAGTAGTGCAGTTTATTTTAAATTACAAATGCAAATGTTTTATAAAAATAATAATTTAAACGGTGTAATTTTCTAAAACTAAAAGAAAAAAGAACAACTTTCACCGACTTCTTGTCAGGTCACTAGACTTTAAGTTCCAGACCTAATTTAAAATTATTGGAAATTCAAAAAGCCAACGAAGTTTACATCTCATAGTGTTCGTGCAAGGGAGCATTTACACTAAGTGTTCTAAACGCGCGTTTGTTCTGATTAGATTTCTGACAGCTCTTCTCTTAACTTGTTTTTACTTCAACTCAACTCATGGTTAGAGCATAATTATAGCTTAGTGTTGGATAAAAATTGCTCTTGAAAATATTCAGCGAATCTGTTTCAATGGCATTTTTTTTCTGAACATAACGACAAAATAGTAGGAAGGAATTCATAAAAAACTACAAAACAATAGGTTCATTTTATTCACTAGCTTCTATCAGCTGCTTCACCCACGTTAATGTCAGAAATTTCCACAAGACAACGATCACCTGGAACAAAACTGTGCTTGATCCTTCTCCAAAGCTCAAAAATAGTGTAAAAGCAATTTTGTAGCTTCAAAAGATCTGCATCCTGCTTCTCCATAGAGTTTGAAAACCGATATTTTTGTTTATTTTTTAGATTTTAGCAGTTTTCTAGTACTCATAGCACAAGCCCTGCTTAGTACGGGACTAGATGGCATTTTGGGATAGATATAAAAAAAATCGGGCAAGTGCTAGTCGGACTCGCGCACTGAGGGTTCCATACAACCTTACCTATGAAAATAGTTCAATACCCGTTTTTTTCCTAAAATTTTGCTATGAGAACTTACTTCATGCTAAATTTCAGGATTCTAGGTCAACGGGAAGTATCCTATGAATTTTAATTCCCTTAACAGTGTCGAAATATCCGTTATTTGTGACATAAACTGCCGTATCCTTTTTTTTCTTTAACTTGGAAGTTCGATTTTTAACAGCTTCAAGGGACCGCAGACTTAAGTATATGGTTTTAATTTCAACTTGATACTTCTACGCGTTCCTGAGATAAAGGGTCTTGACAGACAGACGGACGGACCAAGAAGTGATCCTATAAGGGTTCCGTTTTTCCTTTTGTGGTCGGAACCCTAAAAATACTGTAACCTTTTTTTAGTTGCGGTGGGAAATGGTGGCCGAGCGGTTGTGTCAGATTTTTACTAACTATAACTCACATGTGTCCCTCAGTTGCCATTTTCGTTTCAGGACCATGCAAACTCTTTCAAACGTTCCCGCAGCAATCTATACTGTAGCTTGAATTTGTAGTCTATTTTTCTTAGCGAAAAACCACCAAGTGAGAAAGCATCTTAAGAAAACTCAGAACTAATTTTACGGTCCACTGGTGCTATTTGCGCGCATCTAACTTCATTGCAAAGTGATTTTCCTGTTTTCCTACACACGATGGCACAGGTTGCGAAAACGTGACGACACGGCGTTCGAAAATTAAAAACTTATTGTTTTGTCGTTATAAATTGGTACGTGAGAGCACTGTGTGAAGTAGTTGGAAAATGCAATTGTGTTCAGAAAGAGCTATATTTGATGTCGAGATTGAAAATTACGGGAGTGCACGTGTTGTATTTGTCCTGTGATATTTTGTGCTGTATCTTCTAATAAAAGTATGTAATGTTGTTATAAGACTGAAGACATCGTATAATTCTCGGTAACAAAAGTAACCTTTGGTACATAAATTATATCACAAAGTATGATATTACTTAGTTTGGTGGTTGGTGTGGTATTGGTTGGTGGTGGGATATTTCATTTCGTAATTTAAAAAAAACTACATTCTCCCATTCAATTATGCAAATGATATAATTATAATTTTAAGTCATTTGTGGTGCAGGTGCCGACTCATCACTTGGAGACCTTCCTCAAAGGAGAGTTTTGGCCGAAGGGTGTCGTGTATCGACGATATCGTGGAAGAATACTGACCTCGCAGCGAAACACGACGCCGTCACTTCGTGTACAATAGTGCAAAGATGAAAAATAGATCAGTTATTGTATGTTATTTATATGTAATATTATTATTTTTAAGATTATTCTATGTTCTCTCTATGGACCTTAGTTGCCTGAAAATAAAGTTTTTTTATTATTATTATAGAAAAAGTTTGTGTTACTGCCATCTATCGGTAGAAGTGAGAACTATAAATTATTTATTTAGCTTTTTATTAAATAGTTAATAAAAGGCTAACAAAAAAAAGGCCAAGTTCAAGATAGTGATGTTGGCTTTCAGTCTTACTTTATGCTGAATGCTAGTATTTTGGCCTACAAAGGGATGAAACGATAATCATGTGTATGGAGCAACTTTATTTCACGTGAGCGAAGCTACTGACAGAAGCTAATTAATAATAATAAAAAACGACCAAGTGCGAGTGGATCTTGCGCACGAAGGGTTCCGTACCGTCCGGTGCAAAAAACGATCTAAAAATCACGTTTGTTGTATGGGAACCCCCTTAAATACTTATTTTATTCTGTTTTTAGGGTTTCGTAGTCAACTAGGAACCCTAATAGTTACGCCAAGTCTGTCTGTCCATCTGCGGATAATCTCAGTGACCGTTAGCATTAGAAAGCCGAAATTTGGTACCAATATGTATATCAATCACGCCAACAAAGTGGAAAAATGTTTTATTAGGGTACCTCCCCTACACGTAAAGAGGGGAGTGATTTTTTTTTCATTTCAACCTTAACGTGTGATATATTCTTGGATAGGTATTTAAAAATGAATAGGGGTTTACTAAATTAATTTTTTGATAATGTTAATATTTTCGAAAATAACGCTCTAAAATTAAAAAATATGTGTGCCCCTCATCTAACTTTTGAACCATAAGTTTAAAAAATATGAAAAAATATCAAAAGTGGAACTTTATAAAGATTTTCTAAGAAAATTATTTTGAACTTGATGGGTTGAACAGTTTTTGAAAAGTCATACAAAATAATTTCTGAATTAAGTTTGTAATTTAACCGTAAATGCAAGCATTTTTTGTAACTTAATTTGCATATTTTATTATCCTGAACGTATTTTCTTTTGAAGAAAAAAGAATTATTAAAATCGGTTCACGCAATCCAAAATTACGAACAAAAACCCAACATTCATAACCCGTCTAGTTTATATAAATTAGTAACCCATTTTCCCGAGAGATGGCGCTGTACTGTAGACTACTTCGCGCTGTTAAGATTTTTCCTAAGTTGATGGGGTCGGGACGGGTATGATCTATTTTATTCTCGAATTGTTCGGTTGGTCTCTCATTGGCATTGGTGGTATTTGTTCTTGCTCATTGTCTGTCGTTCAGTAACTCTTAAGTGGGGACACTTATTGTGACAGACGGGAAACTACGGAACCCTACACGCTCTTGGCCGGTTTTTTTAGTTTTTGTTTTAGCGGCAACAGAAATACATCACTTATGAAAATTCCAACTATCTAACTATCACGGTTCATGAGATACAGCCTGGTGACAGATGGACGGCAGACAGACGGACCAGTCAGACGGACGGAGTCTTAGCAATAGGATCCCGTTTTACCCTTTAGGTACGGAACCCAAAAAACTAATCTTCTCATAAAACGAGTGAGATAAGAAAATCAAGACACACAGTGACAACTAAATTATGAAAGAAAATCAGCAAAGGAAAAGAGAAAGAAACATAAATTTACTTTATCTTGCAGTGCAGTCGTAAACGTGGACTAAAAGAAATAATCTACATATATTATGGGACAAGCACCTGTCACGGTGCAGAGCGGAGATTGCAATGTTGCGATTTTATTATTCTAGCTTTTGGTGTCCACTACTTGAAAAGATTAGTTTTGTTGCAACATTTCATATCAATATGCAATTTTGAAGATAAGCGGAACAGAGTGTAAACTCCCGCAAACCTCGGTTCGAAAGGGAGGATCCTTCGACCAGACGGTGTTATGTCTGGTGGGCAGCTGCCCGGTAGACATAACAAGGAGGATCCTCCGTTTTTAACGGAGGTATGTGGGACTTTACACTCTGTTCCGTATACCTCCAAACTGGTGACCCCGACGTGATCCTGTGCTGCGTTGAGTCGTGCGAGTGGATTTGCCTACTCGCTACACAATCTTCAAAGCCTTGAGCACAGGCGTAAGGTAGCCACGTATATGGGAATCGAACCCACGACCTCCGGCATAGCAGTCATAACCATTAACCACTTTCATGACATTACAACCAGCCATTGACCACTAGACCAACAGGCCAGACAAATTTCTGTCTCTTTTGCCTAGTTAACACAAAATTTCAATATCGTCAATCAATATCAGTTGAAGTTAACAAATTTTTATCTATAGTCTAACATAGTAGCACTTCTATGAGATGTTGCTTTCTTAGGTAACTCAAATGGAATGCCTCGGACAGCGCAATGCGAAACCTTCGTGGCACCGCGCTTTTCTTCTGCAATTATATCTATGTATAGTCTTGTAATTGTTGTCTTTAATCTAATATTTACTTTATTAATTTGCAGTACACCGCAGACTACCCCCCTTTTTCTATTTTCAGTTTTTATAGTCCATCGTAAAGTTGTTTGGTAGAAATTGCTGTCTGCGATAAAACCGCCTTTGTACCCATAGATTTAAGTTTGTGTAAAAGTTTTGTTAGTATTTGTACAATAAAGTTTATTATATTCTATTCATTTTAGTTATCAGTGCAAAAAAATACATTTTAATATTGCTAATACCGAAAATAATCATATTATACGTAACTAATTATAAAAAAAAACCCATGTTAACTGCGACCGGACAGAATGAAGCACGTATAGTCACGTGCTTCTGATTCTTTTTCTGTCAAATCACCAAGTAACCGCTTCCGCTTTGGATCCCGTGAGAGGGATTGTCAAACTTTCACTATCTAAAACCCACCTGTGTTCTTGACCGTCCGGTAACCGTCCGGACCGCGCCCAAGTCGTCGACGGCGCGTATTGTTCCGCGCGCGCCTCAGGGAGATGTCAGCAAAACGTAGGGGCCCAGTAGGGTCGAGGCCTACTGGGGCCACGGGTAGTGTGAAAGCGAAACCCGGGGCCCTGGGAAGAAGGCAACGAAGGAACAGGAGTGGGTTTTTAGTCAGTAAAAGTCTGACACTATCTCTCACTCCGCCCAAAAGCGGGATTTGTCATTAGATGATTTTACCACCTAAAAAAAAAACCTGTGTTTTTTCAGTTGCATTAGAATTGCAAATCACAGTCATGAGGATATTTTCACAGAATCACAGATTTTCATACAAAACTAGATATTCTGTAATTTACGAAATCAGAAAATAAACAGTTTGGGGCTAACGAGAAATTATAGAGGGTGAAGTTTAAACTATAATTATGGGCGCTTATTCAGAATTTTGAAATGGCCAATTTACCGCTGTTTGGAACGTCATAATAGCAGAAAATGTTTCCATAAAACGCCATAGTTGGGCATTGTTTGCGTTTGTTAACTAGTGTTTCGTTGATGAGGGACTAGTTTTTAGGCCTACAAAGTTCTGTTGAATCAAAGTAATTGTTGTAAAACCACTATTACCCATTATACGGCATATCTATATTATTGCATGTTTTTTAAAGTTCCGTACCTCAAAAGCAAAAAAACAGAACCTGGGTTTTTTAGTCAGTAAACGTCTGACACTATCTTCCGCTCCACCCAAGAGCGGGATTTGTCATAAGACAATTTTCCCACCGAATAAAAAACAATAAAAATAAAAAAAACCCTTATAGGATTACTTTGTTTTCCGTCCCGTACGTCTGTCTGTCTGTCAAGACCCTTTATTTCGGGAACGCGTGGAAGTATCGAGTTGCAATTAAAACCACATACTTGGATCTGCGGTCCCATGAAGCTGTACAAAAATAAAATTTCTGCGTTAACGAAAAAAAAAAAATACGGCCGTATATGTCGCAAAAAACCGTATATTTCGATACTCTTAATTCTTTATTGTACACAAAAACATACATAGTACACGGAGATAATACAGTTTATGTACAAAGGCGAGTTTAACTCAACAATGAGTTTTCTCCCAGCAAACCTTTTAGTTCAATGATCTTCATCATTTGGATTTCTGACAAAAGACGTCCACTGCTGGATATAGGCCTCCCGCAAGTGTCGTCATTATGACTGATCCTGTACATCTTGCATCCATCGGATTTCCGCGACCCTTACCAGGCCATCGGTTTACCATGTTAGATTTACTGTTTGAAAATTGATAATAGCAACAACAATCTTAAAATTTGTTTTACAAGTGTGAGATTCATTCTTTAACGTTCTGTTAGACTATGTTTACGCGGTGATCGATGTCTACAACTAAACAACATCAATAAACATGCATCATCAATTACGATCACAGTGTTTCGAAATTAAAAAAAATACATGAAAAATACAGAGAAAAAAATACTGGTTGTTTTTTTTCTTTAGCCAGACAACAAATTAATAATTACGTAATATAAAAATGGCCAGGAAAATAATTAAAAACGCCTGCTTTATATTCCAGCCACGTAGAGTGCTTTTTGTCCACAAATTGCAAAGATCTCTCGGTTTATTCAGAATGTGCCATGCGCTCACTGGCCTCATTCGCCAGTCTAATTTATAATTTCCGCGATTAGACCAAAGTTTTTTTTTTATTACTTTTTCGCTTTTACATGACACCGTTTTTAATAAGTCGAGCTACAAAAGAAAACATTTTTATTAAATCAAGATATTTTCAATTTAACGAGTTTCTCATATTGCTTTTGTATTTTTGTAAAATTACGTTGAAACGTATTTTTTATCTATGTGGGATCTTTATTTGATTTTGATAATTGAAAAATAAATTAGATTCCTACGTTTTTTGAAATGTTGAGATTAATGCGAATAATTTATTGTTGTTAGAATTTGAAATACATATATAAAAAAACAAACCTACCATATTATTATGTACTTACACCTACCATATTGTCTCACACCCTAGGTTGACTGGTAGAGAATGCCTAAGACATTAAGTCCACCTTTGTACTTTGTGTTGCATGAAGATTAATAAAAAAAAAACAAATTAAAGATTTTACCACTTATGAAAGTTGGTACCTACCTACAATATTTGGAAAAACAAATAATATTTTCGCGCATAGCAGAAACAAGAAGATAATTTAGTAAATTCAAATAAGCACTCCTGAAATTAACTACATACCTCGTGGTAAAGAACCAAAACAAAAACAAACAATTCTTAAGCCCGTCACACACAACATTTATCCATTTCATCCCGGTAAACCCAAAACTCGGAAACCTCAAGAAACTTTGATGTTCCTCAAATCAAAAGGCTGAAACTAAATTGGTTTGCTGATGAGTCCTTTGGCTCACGTCTTTGTTAAAGCTTTTCCGACTGTTGACACACATTCTCCTCATAGTAATCGCTTGCCTGTCTCAAATCTCAGTTTCTAAAGCTGAAGTCACATTTTGTGAACTGTTGAGTGGAAGAATAAGAGGAAAGAAAGGGAGGTGGTGTGAAGGACTACGTTGTTTTGTACTTACATACCTTAATGCAGTACGGCGAGGATTTTACTTTGAAACACAAAATGTTAAGTATGCAAGTCGTGGCTGAAAACGAAATTTTTTATGTATGTTTTTTAAGAGTTAAGTTTTGCTTTGAAGGATGTTCAGAGTAGCGCCATCTATATCGCCACATGGGAACTAAAACTTTAAAATTCTGCTCCGCGGACTTATAATTCTCCGCGAGATTAGAATATTTACAACAATCCGAAATTAACTGTAGGACCGTTACACGGACCAGATACAACACCCGCCTGGTCGGGGGATCCTCCCTTTTCAATGGAAATTTGCGGGACATTCTATCCTGCATACCTTATAAGTAAAAGATGAAAGAGAGATGAGACGGCAGATAATCGAAATAGCATACAACAGTATAGGCCTAGCTATTGTGACCAGTGAACTGATGTTCTACGCTGATTATGTAGATGCTAAGTTTTATTCTTGGGATGATATTCCATTGGGGTTTGACATTCAGATTTTCCTTCAATACTGGAAAATACATATTATAGCAACGTTCTCAGTTATCTAAGACAGTTTTCCAGGCTTAATTCTAAAATCTTTAAAAAAATATTTGTCTCATCCTCTATACCGCAAAATAATTATAAAGAAAAACTATTCCTCCTTCTACATCATTCATGTGAACGTACCTTTAAAGGAAATTGACCCGAGTCCTCGTCGCTGCTCCGTGACACTACGTGCTCGCCATTTTGATATAACAAGAATAGATCCGCGAATATAATGGTCGCGTCGAATAATTTGCGCTGTGATTGACTCGGCAGATGAAAACCGGGGTAATATTAGAGTTCTGTTTTGGGAAGCTAGTGTAAACGAGCGATAGTTGTTGGTGTAAATATTCAATGATATTATTTTGAGATACAAAAGCGGTAAGCGGTGTATCTTCACAACGCTTACGTGTTACATGTTAGGTCATCATAATCATGTCATAGCATAGCAAAATCTGCCTCATAATGTTCCCACTGCTGGGACTCAGGCTTTCACTCTAGGAGATGTAATGGGCTGTATATATGCTATATGCGGATTGGTGAATGTCACATATCTTCAAATTGTTAGTTCTAGGGTTTTCTCACGATGTTTTCAATCACCGTATTGAAAAAATCAATGGAGTAGGGGTATTACTATTGGAGAGCATCTTAATAATCATAATCATTCATTTATTGTCAGAACATGATAGTTATGTAGATACATTACACGGTCTTAAACAAATAATCTCATCATATTCTACCATATCGGCGTAGAAATATAGGTAAATAAATAAGTGGATAATTATAAGTATTATAGTTTTAATAATAGTAAAAAAACTGGGCAAGTGCGAGTCGGACTCGCGCACTGAGGGTTCCGCACAAACTTACCTACGAGTATGTAAACAGTTAAATTCTTGAATGAAGTCTCGACGATTTTCAGAATAGCAAAAAAATAATGTTTTCTGATTTAAATCTATATTTGTGCTATAAGACCTTGCTTTATGCTAAATTTTAATATTCTAAGTCAACGGAAAGTACCCTATAAATTTCGATTCCCTTGAGTGTCGAAATATACGTTTTTTGCGACATTCACGACCGTATATTTTTTCGTTAACTTAGAAGTTTGATTTTCTTCATAGCTTTAAGGAACCGCAGACTTGAGCATATGGTTTTAATTTCAACTCGATACTTCCATGCGTTATTCGAAGACATGTGACATCCACCAACCCGCACTGGGCCCGCGTGGTGGATTACGGCCCATTCCCTCTCCTAGAGAGGAGGCCTGATTCCCAACAGTGGGAACATTATAAAAGGCTGACTATGCTATGACTATACTTCCATGCGTTACCGAGATAAAGGGGCTTGACAGACAGACAGACGGACGGATAATAAAGTTTTTTCGTTTTGAGGTACGGAACCCTAATAAGTTATAAAAATAAATAAAATAATATATTAGCTTTTCGTAGTAGCGACTTCGTTTGCGTGAATTTAGAAATATCGAAGTCAAAATCAGATAAAAGTTCCCTACATCCTTTCTAGGGGTTCAAGCTTAAATTTCGTCAAAATCTGTTTATTAGTTTTGCCTTGAAAGCGTTACAGACAGACAGAGTTATTTTTACAATTATAATAAAAAGTATGAATTTTTTCGTTTCGCATATTTTTGTACTGTTTAACTTCCAAGATCAAACCAATTGGGATTGGTATTGATTGAGAATAATCATGTTGTTTAAAAAATATCAAAACATCATTAATAAGTGAATTTATAGCATAATTTTTTATTTTATTTATTTAACAATTTATTACACACGTAAGTATAATAAAAGACCAAAATAAAACAGAAAAATAGACCCAAAGGTGATGTTATTTCTATAAAAACCTCTTCCAGCATATCTATATTTACGCAGCTGAGAAGTGAAATTTCATGTCGAATATAAGTCAAGAATAAATAGGTGAGTTCTGGGCAAGCGTGCCCCAATGTCGACCACATTATCGCTCACCATCTGGTGAGACGAGACAGTAATCAAACGAGAGCCTATATAAAAATAAAATATGTATCTCGAACTAGCTATGTCTTTAATTCAAGCGATAACACAAGGAAGGAAACACGTGTACACGTGTCCTCGAAACATTATACTAGATCGCTGTAGGTACATATGATATCAAGCAATTGACTGTCCTACACGTGGTAAAGCGCACGTGTAAGGGTTATATAAACTATACGCTAGAACTACAAGGAACTGAGATTAGATAGGTATAGCTACTTAAACTTGTATACATAGTTTTTTTTTTTTTTTAATTGATATAAACCAGTGCTTGACTGCGATCCCACCTGATGGTAAGCGGAGATGCAATCATTGATGGTCAGGCGCACTAGTTTATTAAGAGCCTATTCACTCTAGCCTTGAAGACACCTATATTATAGTTGGACGGAAAGACCGCAGCAGGCAGATTGTTCCAGTCCTTCGATGTACGCGGTATAAACGACGAAGCGTAACGCTTAGTCCGGACCGTTGAAGTTTCAACAACGTAAGGGTGGATACTCGCCGTTCGTCGACTTGTCCGATGGTAGAAAGGAGATGGCGGAATCAAGTCATGCAGTTCCCGCGCACACTCTCTAAAATGTAAATGTATAGATGCTCTCTTTTTAGGCTTCCGTGGATCTAACAAGGAACTTTTACAATTTTGTGGCTTAGCTCTATGGCTGACTTACCCTCTCGCTCTGCCATAGAACTGGAGAAGTCATAAGATGATTTTGCATTAAAAAAAAGCGTGTTGTAAATAGCCACTACGGAATCCTAGCCTGGCCGTTTTTTTTAAAGACTGGCATTCGTTTATCTCATTTTTTCATATTAAGAGTTTTGGTAGGGCCATTTTATTGAATAATATTAATTAGTAAGCGCAAGATTTTTGTACAAGAAAAACATAACCTCTACATAAAATTTATGCATCTTCCGTTTTCAATTAATGCTGAATTAAGGATTATTTTAGTGTGGTACTTATTACAATGGATGGCCAAAATGTCCCTACATAATGCCCTCTGGAGAACCTAAAAAAACACCATTGACACCGCTGTAAACGTGGCAACTTACTGGGCTCAAAAACTTTTAGGGAAAATAAAACTATCAATTCGAGAAGAAAAAGAAAAAGCATTACTCTATAAAGGCTAGTAATTTCGTTGCAAGAGCAAAGCAGTACCTACATTAAAAATAAAACTTCCAAAAAACACCATTAGAAACCAAAACGAAAGTACAACTATACCAAAAAAGTCTACTTGAAAAGAAAAGAATACGGAGACGAAAAATATACTTTCCCTTACTAAGTTACATTGGAAGAAACTCGAAAACTTATAAAATATGGGTGAAGTTGATGTTACGACGGCTGAAGGTGTAATGTATTGCGGAAACCAGAAATGGCAAAGAAAGTGGAATATATTATAAACTGTTGGGATGTGTACCCATGTTTGGAAGCTCTAAGAGGGTGTTGATAAGATTTATATACAAAAAGCAGCAGCTTTTATTCCATATGTGCGAACAGCTAAGGAGTGGAATTCCCTGCCAGACTCTGTGTTTCCTGATAGCTACAACCTAGGGGTCTTAAAGTCAAGAGTGAATAGGTTACTTCTAGGCAAGCGTGCTCCATCGTCGGCCACATCAGTTGAGCTATTAGTCAAACGCGAGACTATCAATAATAAAAAACGTATTATCTTGTGTCAGTCACTTCCGCCGCGTGGAGTTAGTGCTTCCCCACATTTTAAATTACAGCTTAGGTTTATTAAAACTTTAAAAATCAAAAGCATTTATTTCAAATAAATCATTTACAAGAGCTTTTAGATTGTCAAGAAGTTATTCAGGCAGAATGCACATTCTAATGTTTCCAAAATCACTTTGGACTAGAATGGGCAAGAAAATTTAAGGACCCATTTTTAAATCATGTTAGATATATATTAAAACTACCTTGGTTACATGTTTCTTGTCATTGCTATTATGGGAGAATAATCTAAATAAATAAAGTTTCAATTCAAAAAATAGAATCGATATAAGCTTTATTGTTATTTTTCATCAAAGTCTGTTAGTTCGGTAGTTTTCGCTTGAAATATCAACAAACAACTCACATATTATAAACCATTTTTTACCTTTACAAAATTAGTGTGGTCATAGAACGGATAGTACAAATAAATCGTAAGATAGTAATAAAATAATAGATAGTAATTGTGATAGTGATAGTAATAGTAATTAAATTCAGACAATCAATAGTAAATCTTATTATGAAAACAAATAATATCAAAAAAATCTGCTGCATATGAGTCGCACTAGACCATTTGATATACTTATGCTTGGGGAGACCTCTGTCTAGCAGTGATCATCATAATTTCAATCTAAGGACGTTTCTTAGATTGAAATTATCATAATGATTGATACTAAACAAGTAAGTAAAAAAAAAAACAATCGTCTGGTGAGAGAAAACTATTTTTGTACTAAAAAGAATTAAACTGAAATAATAATACAAACAATTGAAATGTCATTATTTCAGCCAAACTATTTCGCTTATTAAGCGAAAAACGGTCCGTTTAATCATAACAGATCTTATTTCTTCGCATCAGCATTTCTGCCTTTATTAACCGGTTCCGCTGAGTAAACATTTTCCGTACTTACCTTAAAAGAACAAAGGAAATACCATGTGATATGGTCCATTTGTGTTTCGGCTATCTTCGTCACAGATCGGCAATTGTCCCGAAAGTCTCCGGGGACTGGTTGGCTGAATCGTGGCAAATGCAAGAATTGTTCCGATAATGGGCCCAATAAATTGTGACCTCTATCAGTGGTGTTTTGTTCAATGTCATTTTTAGAATGTTTAACATATGGTGGTAATGGGTTAGGTGTAATGGAATGAAAAAGAAATTGATTGCGGCACAGTTATAAATATTTTTTATTACGGGACATAGCATTGGCCGAGTTATAAAATTGCATCACCAAAAAGTTTAAAGTCCCGCAGAGGGCGATGGAGAGGATTATGCTTGAAATTTCCTTGCGTGATCAAATCAGAATTGAAATATCTATAGGAGAACCCAGGTAACCGACATGACTTGAAGAATCGAATCAAAATTAAGTGGCTGCGGGCAGGGCACATTGCTCGTAGAGTAGATGATCGATAAGGTCGATAGATTCTAGAGTAGCGATTGTGTATCAGAAGACACATTTTTGGAAGGCGGCCTACAAGGTGACGCACAGGGTCGGTCGTTGCGGCGACACTTGGCCCATGTCTCACAGTTGACGTGTTCTAGCTAAAATTACAAACTTGTTTAGCTAAAATAAAAACTTACAAAAAAATGAAAATATTATTTTCTACTCACTGCTAACTAAAATACATAAAAAAGCGTTAGTAACAAACCTATAAGGGACAATAGTTCGTAGTAAGGCTCACCTAAATAGATAAGAGGTTCAAATCACATAAAGACGGCAAACTTTATCGGCTATTATTTTCGTGGACAGTTATTTAAATCTAGCAGCTATTTTAAAGATTCTAGGACCTGAGATTATCCTCGGTCCAAGAACACTCTTGAAGCAAAAGGTCATGGGTTTTTCTATCGTAGGTTGAATGAGATAATCCAACCTTTGTGTAGGGATAATCTAGCTTTTAACTAGAAAGAAAATGCGTCTTATACAGAAAATGTTGTGCATTTAGATAATACGCATTTTCTCCCATAAACAAACATTTAGCAAACTAGCTCTTACCAGGAGTTTAGCCTACATGAAAGTAGAAAATTGTCCCAAGAGAAGATAATCCTGGAGTAAAATCTACCCTACCTGTTATTCTAGAACATAATCTACCCAAGTTCTATGCTTCACCAAAATTCGTTCAGCCGTTTTAGAGTGAAGAATTAACAAACATACTCACATATAAATACATATTTTTCGACGGTGAAGTACCAATAACTCCTAACTGTCGAAAGTCAAAGTTATCTGTCCAAAAATTGTTAGGAAGTAATATTATAAATTGACACGTTGGTTTAGTTAGGTGTCTGTTTCCACAAATTAATTTGATGCAGTTGCAACTAAATATCCGCTTCGGATATTTTACGAAGCATGCGGAAACACGCATTTAAAATATAAGCACTTAAAAGTAATTTTATCGAAAAATGTCAGTTAGAAGGTATTGGCACTTCACCGTCGTTTTGCTTTTTCAATACTAGTATGAAGGGTGATAAGTGTAACGTGTATAGTGTGACAAGAGTGAGTATGAAACATGATAAGTCTTCATTTTCAATATTAATTACAGACTACTTTGTTTTTCCGTTTGTCTGTCGTCAGTAAGATGAAATTTTCACAGAATAGTTTTGATCGACATTTGTTTACATTTAAAACGACAATCCGCGCGTCGACTTTAGAAGGAGATTGACAGACATGCTTTTTATTCGATCAACTTTATAAGTAGATTGACAGACAAACGACAAGAACTTCTTATTTACGTCCTTGGATAAATACTCTATATTATAACACTCAATATTTCGCATCTTTAATCCTACCTAAACGAACTACCCAATACCTAAACGAAATTCTTCTAAAAACTATTTTTAACGACATCTGTTTGCTGATCGCTAACTTTACATATTGCGTTAAAAACAGTTTTCTTGAATTTTTTGAAGAATTTCGTTTAGTGAAGGTATTGGATTAAAGGGCCGATTTTATAATCTATGCAGCCGGCGTTCGATTGGTGTTTAACCAAATGGCGCGAAATCACGCGCGAACGCGTTCGCTTGGGGTTTGAGCATCAATCAATTTGTCCAGACTATTTCAAGTTAATGGGGCTTCCAGTTGGTTCCAGTCCTTGACGGCTATTCAGATGCATCTTGAATATTGGTATTTCACACGGAGGAACTGTCTATTTGACCACCATAACTCAGATTGGGTAACAGGATACCCCTTGGCAAGATTGGCGTCAGATTTCCTGACTTCTAACTATCCGTAACGACTATCAAAGATTTAAAAATGACAGATGGGACTTGATGAGTTTGCCGAGACATGGAGCAGTTTCAGAGTTTCAGATTAAGTAGATTAGTAGGGCACACAGGGTCCCTTGGGATCATTTTCTACCATGAAACGGGCTAAGCTGCTCGCAGCAACTGATATGTAAATATTTCAGTAGTTTTCTTCTACATTGTTTTCTCAAAATCCCCGAAATAGCATGAAAGGATGAGTACGTAGGTCAATATAAGTATAATTACTTGCGAAGAAGCCTGGCAGATGGTGCCCAAAGTTTCTCATGCAGCTCGTGGCTTCCAAAGGAAAAAGTTTGGTGTTCGGATGAGACATGGCATAATGAGTTCAACTATTTTTGAACGTTCAACTTTTTGCCTAAAAATGTTATTGTTAGTTCGATTTTGTAATGATTTAGGATATTAATTAGTCCGTAGGGACCTAATGATTTGCTTTAGGTAATGGTTGTAGTTATACATAGAATATAAGAAGAAGAAAGAGAAAGAACAAAGGTGACAGATGTACTACACGAAAATAAGAAAACTTAAATGGAATTGGAATGGTCATATAATGAGGACGAACAGTGGGAAAAAATGGACGAAGGACGTAATGGAATGGTACCCTAGAAATGGAAAAAGACTGAAAAGACGTCAAATCAAAAGATGGGAAGATGATCTGCCGAAAGGATGAAGGAGGATAGCTCGTGGCAGAGATAACTGGAAGGAAATGGGGGAGGCCTATGTCAAAAGACAACCTGACTAAATGGTCGCAAAAAAAAAGAAACATGTAATGTTAAGATTAGATTAAGAATGTTGTTTTTATATAAGTAGTATAAATCAAAACTGTATTATGGTCAGCGAATAAAGGTTTTTATTATTATATTGTAGTTATACAACCATATAATTTAATATTTTTTCTTTTTTTATTCGTATAAATTTGATCTCTAACAGGTGCACGAGTTGACCTTCAAGGTTAAGTAATCGCTCACCAAGGTCGGTCTTTAAAAGGATTTTTGTTTTATTTTTTTATTTGGGAAATTAGTCAATGACTTCTCTCACTCTAGGGTAGAGCGAAAATGCGTGTAAGATTTTTTACTGACTAAAACCCACTCCTGTTTCTTCTTTGCTTTCGCTCCCGGGCCCCGGAGTGCTCATTCGCACGACCAATGGCCCCAGTAAGCTTCAACCCTACTGGGCCTCTACGGTTGTAGTTATACAACCATTAGATAAAAGGGCAAGGGAATATGTTAATATAAAATGGCATTAACGAGCTGGTGGTGTAAAAAAAATAAAACACAGGTTACGCCTATATTATTGGTTTTCATTAAAAGTGTCTATTCGTCTATTCACTGTTCATAATGTAGCCATGTCAGGTAGTGTGACCATAGCCGGCTTTTGTTTTTAAATGGAGCGGTGACAAGTCAGGAAATCGCACGAATGCAACGCGTGGTAGTAGACAGTTTGTACCTTTTTTATTATTTTTGTTTGTGGATTTAACTGAGCGTTTGTTATGTGGACTGTCTTTTTAGACTGTTGTGTACATAGTGGCCAATATAGGTAATTGAATTGACATGAAGGGTGAAACTTGTATGTATATTTTTTATTGTATTTGATGTACAGTATCTTAATGATTATTATGCGTTTAATATCGGAAGAGTGTAAGATAATCATGACATAACAACGCCGTGGAAAAAAAGAAGTTCAATATCAGGCTGTTGTGTATATTCTAATCGCGTGGAGTACTCTAAGGGATATATTTCACCAGGACACCATAGCGGCGCGACCAGTTTCGCCACCATGAGGTCCTAAAGCTACCAAAATAGACCCAATACGGACACCAGAGTCGTAGTCACGTAGTCGTACATCACACCAAGACAGTATCAAAATGGACCTTAACGACACGCGTCCGAGCTGGTCGCGCCGCCAAATTGCTTGCTCAATGTTTGGTCCAGAACAAGTTTCTATAGAGCTGTATACATTTTGTTGGCGGCGACTGGTCGCGCCGCCATAGTGTCCCGGTGAAATAAAGCCCTAATACCGCGAAGAATTTTTAATTTTAGTTCCTGTGTGTCATCACAGATGTCGCTACAAAACACCAAAATTATTTTTCTATCAAATTCAAATCCTATATTAAGTTTATATAACTGTTTAAAAGTATTATTAAAGTATTAGTAAGTTAAGCCTACGTGAAATTAGAAAATTGACCCAAGGAAACATATTTTAGAGATAAAAAGTATCCTACGTGCTATTATAGGAAATGGTTTATCAGCATACCAAGTTTCATCGATATCAGTTTAGCCGTTCCAGTGTGAAGATGTGACAAACATACACTCACAAACTTTCGCCTGTATAATGTTAGTTTGATTTTGGAGGTATGCGGAACAGAGAGTAAAGTCCCGCAAACCTCCGTTGAAAAGGGAGGATCCTCCGGCCAGACGGGTGTTATGTCTGGTGGGCTGCAACTGCCCGATAGATGATTTCGGGCTGTTCTATATGTTCTAATCGCGCGGAGAGCTTTGATTGCGCGATTCAGGATTAGTTCTTATGTGACGCGATAGATGTCGCTACATCACTCCCCTCCGGAGATCGGAGATCGATGGTTCTTGATGCTTCTTGATGCGTGCCAAGCCTGTGGTAAGTTGGTTCCAGTGAGTCGGAACCGAATGCCGCATAGTTCTCGGTGAGTCGGAACTGTCTGCGGTGATGCCCCAGTGAGTCGGGGTGGTGCTGTCCCAGTGAGTCGGGATGATGCTGCAGGCTCCAGTGAGTCGGAGTAGTGCTGCTGGTTCCAGTGAGTCGGAGCGGTGCTGTGCGACGTAGTGGCTTGACTGCTTGCGTCGACCAGGAGAGGTTCTTCATTGCTCTCCATGTGACTGGCCGAAGGTGCAGTGTGCTTCGCCAAGGTCGCTGATGAGGCTGAGGGTGATGACCAGGTATGACCATGTAGACATGCTGGTGGTCAGGATACCCTTTATAGCCGTGGGTGCTGGCTGTATGGCTCGCTGCTCGAAAGCTTGAGGAAGTGATGATGACGTCACAAGGTAGTAGCTGCACGAAGGCTGTGCTGACGTTCTTTGTCGAGGGTCACCAGTTTGGAGGTAGGCGGAACAGAGAGTAAAGTCCCGCAAACCTCCGTTGAAAAGGGAGGATCCTCCGACCAGACGGGTGTTATGTCTGGTGGGCTGCAACTGCCCGATAGATGATTTCGGGCTGTTCTATATGTTCTAATCGCGCGGAGAACTTTGATTGCGCGATTCAGGATTAGTTCTTATGTGACGCGATAGATGTCGCTACAGATTTGTCTAATCAGCCCACATAAGGTACGTTTCTCATATGATCTCCTACGATATCACAGTACCTATTTCCTTCCCGACTCAATTTCTATATTACCGTATTTTCTTATTCAAGAATAAAATTTTATTCACCAACCGTCATAACCAAGTATTACATTATTATACAATGCGGTTCAGTCGGAAATACTAGAACATTACCAGGTTACATGAAACACGGTTTTATTCAAAATGGCTTCATTACCACGCCACGGGGATTATAAGCTTCCAAAACTAAGCATTAAGACCACAATCGGTATGCGAACAAAGTGATCTACCGCCGAAATGGAAAACCACAGAACTGAACTTTTGACATCATACATTGCGGGATTTTTGTAACAGTTTTTAAAGACTGGCTTTTAAAAATACGCAATGGAACAAAAATGAATTTTAAATTTCGATTGTTCGTCTTAGGGTAGCGGTACAGGCATTTGTTTTTAGACTGTTTATTTTTAAGCCGTTACATAAGATTTATATCCAGTCGCACCATTATCTTTGCCGAAACAACGAAGTTTTTTCTTTTAAGAGTTTTACAATAGCACTGGCCATTTGTACGACGAGATCCTTGCCACTAATACTGCTTGAATGTTGACTGGAATATTCGCGTGTAAATAATAAAAGTTCCAAGTTTAAAGTTTTGCTCCGAGCTAGATGTTGACTTTGATAAACCACTAGTTGTTACCCGTGACTTCGTCCGCGTCAAATTCGTGAAACTCAAAATATATAGATAATTAATAATTCTGTGTCCCCCGAGAATTAAATCCCATCCCCGCAGTAATATAAAAAGTAAAATAAGTTACTCTTTGTAACATCAGCTATCGCTCAGTGAAAGTTCCGTCGAAATCGGTTCAGCTCTTTCGGAGACACCTTTTCCAGGAAAAATTTTTTGTTTGTCAATATTTAAAATAAATTTTACGGGCCAGCAAACATCTTGCGCATCCCCAGAACGTCTTACCAAAGTTTCATTACAATCTGATTAATGGTTTAGGCACCCATACATTACTGGGCACGCCATAATTATGGCGGTAAATCACCTCTTTGAGGAGTGGCTGAAAAGACAATACGGCGTCCTCACCTTTCGCATGACGCAGGTTCTCACCGGACATGGTAAGTTCGGGAGGTTCCTGCATCCGATTCGTGCGGAAGAAACGCCTGGGTGTCACCATTATATGGACCGCCTGGAGGACACGGTGGAGCATACTTTAGAGGTGTGCCCCGCTTGGGCAGAGCACCGCCGTGTCCTCGTGGGGGCGATCGGCAGCAACGACCTTTCGCGCCAGGCCTTGTTACTAGCCATGGTGGCCACTTTCTTCTGCGAAGCAGTAATACTCCCGATTCCCAGCCACCATAGGCGCAGGCTTGCGTACGGCGAGCAATGGGTAGCTCGCCGTCCGACCGTCCGGTAACCGTCCGGATCGAGAGCAAGTTGTACACGTGCGCCTCAAGGAGATGTCAGTAATACCGTAGGGACCCAGCAAAGTCGAAGCCTACTGGTGTGTTGTGCGAAAGAGAACCTCGAAGCCCTGGATCGAAGGCAAAGAACGAACAGAAGTGGGTTTTAGTCGATAAAAGTCTGACACGCCCTCTCGCACCTCCCAAGGCTGGGAGATGTCATTAGATGATTTCTCACCTAAAAAAACGTGTTCTTTAACAGTGTCATCCTTGAAAGTTTTTTTTTTTAAACGAACGAACAAGTACTAAAGTGTCATTTTGTGGCGGATAAAATTGTATCATCCATGATGCAGTATAAACTGCATCTAGGATGTACTTAAAAATTTATTAATTAATAAAATAATAATTATGAGACTACTACTAAACAACTAAATTAAAAACAATATAACCACACAAACGGATAAAAAAAGAACTCATAGGATAATAAGAAAAACATCCAAATCGATGTCAGTGAGAAAAGTGCCCAGAACGCTGGCAGCATCGTCACGTTGGATAGCAATGCTGATTCGTTGACCAAAAAAAAGCCCAGCCCTCAGGTAACGCAAAAAGTACATAAAATATAGTTTGGCACTTCAATTTTCAAATTCGTCTCTACAAATCGAACCCGTCTCTACGAGTCGAACCAACAAAGCGCGCTGTAAAATACTTTTACAAAGTAAGTAGTATCCATAGAAGAAAAAAACATCGTTCAGCTAGCAGATATTCAATTGAACTTTCCTGAACCAGGCATTAACGAAACAGAGTGTCCTGATGTACAGTTGAACAAAGGATTTAATTTTCGACCCTCTTTCCTAGGTACACTGTCTAATTACGAGACTGTCGCCCACACTCGGCTTTTAACCTAAACTTTTGCTTTTGTGCTAACACCCAGCCCAGCTGTGGTGCTGTGCCGAGTAAATTTACTTGAATTTCAACCCAAAAGGATACATCCCTCTCACTCTTTTACATATAGGTGGAAAGAGATAGGTGGTGCGGTAAGAATCGGTTAGGAGAGCAGGGAAACAGTTTAAATTGAAAATGCTACCCGGTGCAGCAGTGGACATGATTGGTTTGTTACGCAAATCGTTTTTGTTTACTATATATGTTTCTAAATAATTTGTGTGAATGTACCAGCTTCTATTTTTTTGTTTCTTTGAAAACTTTCTTGAGTATTTTCTTGATAATTTCAACACTTTAAAATTATTTTTACGTTTAGGAACAAAAAACATAACATATGAGGCCTTGCTTCGTGCCAAATTTTACGATTCTAGGTCAACGGGAAGTACCCTATGAATTTTGAGTCCCTTGAGAGTTTTGATATATACGTTAAGTCCGCCTCTGTACTTTTGTGTGCATAAAGAATAAATAAATAAAATACGTTTTCTGCGATATAAATGGCCGTATCTTTTTTTTTTTTTTTGAAAACTCAGAAATTTAATTTTTTCACAGCTTCGCGAAGGTATATAGTTTTAATTTCAACTCGATTCTTTCACGCGTTCCCGAGATAAAGGGCTTTGTCTGTTTGCTCGTCTGTTGCAGCTGATTTACCTTGAAAATAATAGACCAGTAGAAAACGCGCCTCAGCCTTTTCGACCGACCTGATTAAGTTATTCGAAACTGGGCTTATGCGTGCCACGTGATTTTTTTAAAAGAGTTGCCTTGACCCTGGGACACAAAAGAGAACACAAAAACACGCTTTAGGGCGGGAGAAGTCATTGGATGATTTCCTATCTTAAAGAACTCATTCGGCCGTTATCTGATTTACTTAAAACTTGATGCTCTATAGTTTTTTGTTAATTACTACAATTTAACCGTTAAAAGTATGAAAAGTGCAATGTAAAAGACTAAAAGTTTTTATTTAATCACGCCTCAAATATCGATCTGTATTGCTTATAACCTGCCCCCCTAGTCAAGTTAAGATCGTTTCGTTTGCGTCGAACGCTTCGAGTAGGCCACGCCTCCGATTTCTTTGTTCTGACCAAGTGACTGAGCATTGAGATGACGTCAAAACAAAGGAATCGGAGGCGTGGCCCACTCTAGGCATTCGACGCAAACGAAACGATCGTAACTTGGCTAGGGGGGGGGGCTGTTATACCTACGGTAGGACACGACCTGTAGGATACCATTTTTATATCATCGTTATACGTCTCTAATCTCACTTTAGGCGCTTTACTGTTCGAGCGCTGTCGGATACCTTCGGCACTCGTCGGGCTGCATCGTCAAAGTCACGTAGACATATGCATAGATATTGAAATCTAACAAGAAATTAGTAGATAGATATTTTTTCCTGGCGCTCTTTTTTTACCATTTATAACCTTTACAAACGTCAAACTAAAAAGAAACTCGCCATAAATTTTACAACACAAGCCCACTTTCGAGTCAGCGCTTGAAAAAAGCACTGTACAGTAATTTTAACTATACATAAGTGAAAAAGGTGCAACTTGTTAACATTGGAGAGGAGAAGTTCCATACATGTTGGCTACCAGTACTAATTAGCAAAGTTACTATCTAGGTCAGAGTGGACAAAGCAAATGAGTTTTAAGGAGTAACTTTTTAATGTATTTTTTTTTTTCGTTTCACTTGTGACGGAACTTTGTAACAGAATGGCATATTCGCATTATGAATAATTATTATGGTGCATGGAACATCACTGTAGAAGTTTTTTCTATAGTGACGTTTCATGCGACTTAATTTTTTAGGTTTCCGTAAATAATATTTAAAACGAGACCCTATTACTAAGATTCCGCTGTCCGTCCGTCCGTCTGTCCATCTGTCACTGGGCTGTATCTCATGAACCGTTATAGTAAGACAGTTGTTCACAAATGTTGCCGCTATAACAACAAATACTAAAAAAATTGAATAAAATAAATATTCCTTAAATATTTGTTGGCTCCCATACAGCAAACGTGAATACTTTTTGCTCGGTTTATACAGCAAACGTGATTTTTTTTTTTGCTCGGTTTACGGAACCCTTCGCGCGCGAGTTTCACTCGCACTTGTTTTTATTAAACCAGCTTTTTTAGCTCCAATAAAAATATGGTGTAATAGTAAAAGTATTCCAGATGCTTTCCGAGGAGCATAATATGAAATGTGACCTTTTGAAAACCTTGGGGAAATCAACCTCACGATGTATAATGCTACCTCGACGTTGACATCTGACATTCTTGATGAAGAGTCAGTAAGTTCACTGCTCGATGGACATTAGCAAAAGATCTTTGAAAAAAAAAGTAATTCTTTTCAGTTTTCACCGTAAAGTATGTATGTGTGTTTCTAGTCCCAATTCAGGTAAGTAGCGTAAACTAAAGATTTATGAGAACAAAATGATTACGGTTTTTTTTTTTTTTTTTTAGTGTAGAAATCATCTTATGACTGATCTCTCGCTTGTGGGTGGAGTGGGAGATAGTGTCAAAAATTTACTGATTAAAAACCCACTATTTTTCCTTCGTTGCTTTTCGTACCAGAGCCGAGTCTTACTTTCAGAATCAGACCCTTGGCCCCAATAGGCTTCGACCTTGCTGGGCCCCTAATTATTACGTTTTGTTATTTAATAATTTCACCTAATTCATTGGTCATGTTATGTTTATTTTAGGTGCGCATAACCCCAGTTTTCTGAGGTAGGAAATCATCAGATGACTTCTTTAGCTATAGGTTGGAGTGTCAGACTTTCACTGACTAAAACTCACCAGTATCCTTTCGATGTCCTTTGCATTCCATTCAGGGCCAAGAAAATAATTTATAATTTATTTTAAACTTGATCAAGCCTCGAAACAATCAGACATAGTTATAGCTCTAACGTGATTATATCACGTTCAAAACGTCAGATCCAGGTTGGCAGGTGCATTTTCTACTTACTTTCCTTTTCTATATAATGAACAAATGGTTTGAAAGTTTCTCACTCATAATAAAAGGATGATACTGCGAGTATCCACCCTTACGTTGTTGAAATTTCAACAGTCTGGACTAAACGTTTCGCTTAGTCGTTTATGCTGTGTAAATCGAAGGACTGGAACAATTTGCCTGCTGCTGTCTTCCCGTCCAACTATAATTTAGGTGCCTTTAAGGCTAGAGCGAATAGTTTCTTAATAAACTAGTGTGCCTTACCATTGATGATTGCATCACTGCCTACAATTAGGTTGGATTGCAGTCAAGCAGTCGTTTATACCATTTAAAAAAAAAATGATCGTGACCCCACCACTCATCATTTCAGCCGAAAGACGTCCACTGTTGGACTTAGGCCTCCCCCATAGCATAATAGCATAGCAAAATAGCATAGCATAATCAGCCTTTTAATGTTCCCATAGCTGGGACTCTGACCTCCTCTCTAGGAGAGGGAATGGGCCGTAATCTACCACGCAGGCCCCGTGCGGGTTGGTAGATGTCACATATCTTTCAATTTTTGGTTCTAGGACATGCCGGTTTCCTCGCGATGTTTTCCTTCACCGTTTTGAGAGCAGTGGTGATGAAATAAATTTCACAAAGTAATTCGCCTGGCTGGTTTTGAACCCGCAACCTACAACTCGTAAGTCGGGGCCGTTACCATTCGGCCACCACTGCTCTTCAAGCAGCTGCTGTCAAGCAGTGGTTTATACCATTTAAAAAAAAAATTATCTTGACCGCACTACTCATCATTTCAGCCGAAAGACGTCCACTGTTGAACATAGGCCTCCCCCATAGCATAATATTATAGCAAAATAGCATAGCATAATCAGCCTTTGAATATTTCCACAGCTGGGACTCAGGCCTCCGCTCTAGGAGAGGGAATGGGCCGTAATCTACCACGCAGGCCCAGTGCGGGTTGTTAGATGTCACATATCTTCGAATTTTGTTTCTAGGACATGCCGGTTTCCTCGCAATGTTTTCATGCACCGTTTTGAGAACAGCGTTGATGAAATAAATTACACAAAGTAATGCGCCTGGCTGGGTTTGAACCCGCAGCTTTATTCACTATTCTAGAACAAAAAATATCTTTCCAGTGTCTCTCTTAAAAGAGTCCACTTAAATCCTGTTAGCACTAATTGTTTTATTTGCGTTTGTTTCAGATTCGTTCTGCAAGTAGAACAAACAGTTCCTGCTGCCGAAACAAAGGTAACTCAGTGGAGTACGGAAGTTCGTCAAGTAAATGAAAAAGTACGACTGAGATGTTGAAAACTGTATGTATCTTGTAAGAGGTCGTGTGTACAACACAAAACTAGTATTTTGTGTTATTTTTCTAAACCTAACTTCTTTGAATTTTGTTATAGATAGATTTTCTGTTTTTTTTATATCCGTAACAATAGCTAAAAATCTTCTAATGACACCCGGGAAGCTAGTTCTCTCATATCATGAGAGATGTCAATGAAAATCGTAAGGCCCCAGTAGAGCTGATGCCCGCATGGGCCACAAAGAGTTTCTAAAAGGGATACCTTCAAGGACCACCTGGAACGTAAATTGCAAGTAAAGGACACAGGTGTGTTTTAGTCAGTAAAAGTCTGACACGCCTTCTCGCCTTCAGTCTAGAACGGGAGAAGTTGAGAGAGTACCTAGAATAGAGCATTGGATGATTTCAATTATAAAAAAATATATAACTGTACAACTAATTCAATCTTTAATTATAAATTGATAAAACAGCAATACGTATACTAAAATGCTTCTTTTTTTAGGGTTCCTTAACTCAAAAAGAAAAAACGCAACTCTTAAAGGATCACTTTGTTGTCAGTCTGTCTGTCTGTCTGTGTATCTGTCAAGACCCTTTATCTTGGGAACACCTAGAGCTATCGAATTAAAATTAAATCTGAATCTGCGGTTTCTTGAAGTTGAGAGAAAATCAATATTCTAAGATACCTAAAAAAAAATATGGCGCAAAGAACATGTATTTTGCCACTCTCAAGGAATCAAAATTCATAGGCTACTTCCCGTTGATCCAGAATCCTGAAATTAGGCATAAAGCAAGGAACAACACTAACACACACGGTAACACGACACGGTTTTTTGGTAATATAGGTACAGGAATAAATCTGAAAACAGTAAATTTGTTACGTCACAAAAAAAAATCTTTTTTGCGATTCGTAAAAATCTTCGAGATTTCATTCGGTAATTGAACTATTTACATTGGTAAGTTTGTACGGAACCCTCAGAAAAAAAAATTGGGCAAGTGCGAGTCGGACACGCGACACGTATATGCCCAGTTTTTTTTTCTTTCCTATTCCAGACACAGTGATTGAACTTACATTATGACCGTAAAACCACTTCGTAAGGTAAACCAATGAAGGAGTATTTTAAATTCGTCTTTTCTGGGTTATAAAAGTAAATCATGGCCGGCTTTAAGTGCTGGTCCTAAAACTGTGCATTTTATATGTTTTACTTTATTCTATGAGCACAACGGGATTTTTCTGTCTGTGCACATAAAAACCAAGGAGTTAACCTCTTGAGGTGATGTCGAAAGAGACGAATTTTGTTCTAAATCAATGATTACTTTTCTTCGTATTTAAACAGAAATGTTGGAAAAACCTAAGTATACTCGATAATGGTAAAAAAAAATTCTAAGTTGTTTCATTAAATTGCTACGAAAATCTACAAATACCTAATTCAGAAACTTTGTTGAACATCTAAACATCTTAAGGGGGTGCAACTCGACATACATTTTCACTGTTTTTCATTTAACCGCTCTTACGCGATTATGACTTTATTAAACATTTTTCATTCGATATTTTGGAAACACTGTATCTTGTGGATATTATCTAGGCTTATAATGAAATCAATTTATAAATTTGTGTAAAACTTGGATTAGTTTTTAGTAAAACCTCAAAAAATCTGCTAATTTGACACTTCATAATTTACTCAAAACTTTAAAAAGTCAAAAAAGTATAACAATAAACCTTGCAAATTTAATCAAAATTTTGACTAACGATCATCGAAATCTTTTCAAAAACTTTTGAAGGTTAAAAAAATACGTATTTCCTAGAACTAGTTTTGTAAAATATTTGAGTAAATCACGGAATTACCGAATGCTAACAGAGTTTTCAGGCGTTATCTCTCTTTTTCGCGTTGCTTTTTCGTCAAAAGTCACGTTGGATTGCGTTAGATGAAGTAAATAGCTTTTAAACCATGCTCAATGTTGACAATAGGTGAGTGAAAAAGTACCCTCTTAATGCAATCGAAACAAAAGCAACGCACGCAGTCATATTTTTTCCTATGGCATAGTACAATATTGCTTATTTTGCGACCATAGTATCCAAGGTAGACTAGTCTAGACTAGTAGTAGAATAAACACTGAACTAGCTATTTAAATCAAATCAATTTATTATCATCATTAATTAATATGTACGAGTAAATGACAACACAACGATAAATAAAAACACTGGCAAACGACTTATGAACAACTTTTACCATGGGCAAAATCGAAATCGTGAAAAAAAAAATCATCTGTCCCATTTTTTAAGTCAGAAAATCTTGAAATAAAGGAGATATTAAACTTCACCAGCTCTTAAAAAAACCCACGTTGTCACTGCGGCCCTGAAATAGGGAAACTGAAGGAATTCTGGTTGATTTTTAGAAGTCAAATACTCAGTCTCGCTCATCCCCTAACACATTTCCCAACTTCCAAATAGAACACTGACATAAAACTAACACCAAGAAAAATCATATCAAACATTCCTCAGAACAAAATTCTAAGCTAATAATTGCCTAATCTAAAATATAATAAAATCAATCACATGTACCACTCAATTCATTACTAAATGTATTAGAATATTCAATAAACCTCACAATGGCAACGTTCCAATGCTACTGATAACTCAGTTGTTCCTAATCTGTAAACCAGAACACGATTTTCTCATCACAACCTATAGATAAACCTTGGGATAGAATAATCTGGTTGTGGTGGCAGCTTATAGTTAGTTCCTGTTTGAATGGTGTGCTCCGATTTGATCTGAAATAGTTAATTGTGAATGTATTTAATTTTCTCTCGTTTTGCAGTAGTAATACTACCGTCGTAATTAAAAAGGGCACAACTAATATTCTTTCTTCATTTTTTTTTTAAATAGATAATCGAAATTAGAGTGTTTTTCTGATTCCGAATATGTAATTAACTCAATTCGTAAAAAAACGTCAGTTGTACCCTTTTTAATTACGACGGCAGAATACTGCTTATAGGGTATTTTTAGGGTTCCGTGCCGCGGTTGGCAAAAATGAGATTTTTATAGGATCATTTTGTTGTCTGTCTGTTTGTCTGTCAAGAACATCACGAACTTTTTTCTCAGGAATCCGTAGAGTTATCAAGCTGAAATTAATACTCAGGTCGGCTAGTACTTTCAAAAGCTACTAGAAAAAGCTAATTTTCAATGAATAATCATAATTATGCCTTTGAGAATAAAGAAAAAAATCATTAAAATTTGTTAACTATTCTTTAAATTTTTCGCACGCACTTGACTCCAACTCCACTTATAAACCAAGTCTTGTACACCTGATAAGATTTCCAGAATCAAGGACTTAGATTTTGCTCTTACATGAAAACAAGATGATTAATGTTACATAGCATAGAGTTCAACATGCTATAAAAAGGTTAGAAAACGTGGGTATACGAAAGTGTTAGGACCCTTTGGGATTCTTGGTTTAAAAAGGAAAAAAACAGTACCTTAAGGAGCTATTATTCTTTCAGTCTGTCAGTCGGTTTTCGTTTTATACACCCAGAGGTAAGAAGCTAAAAAAGTTTTCAAATAAAAAAAAAAACAGTCAAGTTCGAGTCGGACTTGCTTCTCAAAGATTCCGTACACCGGGCCGGGTGTCACCATTGTGCGGATCGCCAGGAGGACACGGTGGAGCATACGGTAGAGGTGTGCCCCGCTTGGGCAGAGCACCGCCGTGTCCTCGTCCTTGGTAAAGGCCATGGCCCGAAGCGAGGTGGAGTAGCATGAATGATTTCCCACGTAAAAAAGGGTTCCGTGCAAACTTAGCTATATATATAATGTAGTCCTAATCGAGTCTCGAAATTTTTTACGTACGTTCAGTACAGTTTTTAGACTTGTGCTATGACACCTTGCTTCATGCAAAATTTCAGGATTCTACGTCAACGGGAAGTACTCCGTAGGTTTTGATTTCCTAACGAGTGTCAAAATAAGCGCCTAAACGGAGCATAAATGTTCTTATCTTTAGATTGCGTTGACTTATAAGTTAAATTTTTTTGCTGCTTCGAGGGCTAGCAGACTTAAGTATTTGATACTAATTTTTGCTTCATAACTCCACGTGATTTCAAGAAAAAGGGTCTTAACAGACGGACAGATAAACGGATAGACGGAAAACAAAGCGATCCTATAAGGGTTACGTTTTTATCGGCTTAGGTACGGAACCCTAAAAACTTAGTACCTGGTAGAAAACGCGAAGACTGCTTGTGTTCTTAAGAACTTACGGTTCTTTTTACCCGATTTCGCAAATAGGAAGGTTATGTTTTTAGAGTGTATGTATGCTTTTTTGGCACGTCCTAGAGTCACTTTAGGTGCTTAGTCCGATGCAGTTGATAGCGTCAAACCTATAATTGAACTAAATTGAATATCACCATCTGCATGAGACTGCTTAAAATATTATTTTTGAACTTTTTAGCCGTTTTTTTTGCAGGCGTGTTATTTGACCATGTCAACATTTTTCATTATTGATTGACCTTCACTGTCTCACCTGATGGTTAATAAATAATGTAGTCAATATTGGAACACGCTTTCTTGTGACTTAAATGCTCCCAGGCCAGCCACCGGGAAGCAGAATCCGGCTGGGAATTCCATTCCTTAGCGGCTGTACACAAAATAAATGTGTTTTCAAAACTTTTTATGCATACGTATGCCATGACTATCATTTTAACTGAACAAGCTTTAACTGCTACTAAGATAAGATACTTTTGAGAGTTATTAGCATTTAGTGAAAGCTGCATTTAAATTAATATAAGTATTTCATGCCGTCTGTGGCTTTGTCCGCATCCAGGATAGCTACCCTGCTACCAAATTTCATCAAGATTAAGTTTGAATAGAAGGATTTTGATAAACAATTTTGAGATTCTTTTATGCTTCTACAAAAATATGATCAGTAACGGGTACGGATAGAGCCCCATATTTTTTGTACTAATTAAAAAATACGGGTGTATAGATTTTTTTCAGAAATTCGTTCGCAGCTAGAGACACCATACTAATACTTAAACTCAAATCATTTATTTCAATCACATCCTAAACTTTACATTATCAGTGTGTGTCCTGTGGCGAATACGCTGCTTGTGAACAGTGCACTTGTTTGGTGCACCTCAAGCGCATTTCGGGCAAGTATACGCTATCTACGCATGCGTAGCTCGCATGGATGCAGTTTAGTTTGCACATTGTATCTCTGCGGGCGATAAGAAATATGTAGGTGCATGTGCAGCGCGCGGGGCACTCTGCGGGCGGCTCAGGAATGGTGAACTTAAAATGCACGCACGCCGTTCGCGAGTGGTTTGCAAGTGGCGCATTCGTGGCACATTCACCAGATGTGGATTAACCCTGAAAAAAAAAAGATGCAAATTATTTATAAATAAAATACTTAAATTTATTCAAACCAAAACTCAATTATATCAAAAACAGCAAATATCAAGCGGCTCAAATTGGAATATACCACCTGAATTCGTATCGCAAGTAAGCAGTTTGACAGTTGAACATAAATGTTGAACAGTTGGTAACTGTTCAGTTCTGAACAAAAACCTAACGCCTTAGTTAAGGAAATTGTTAACAACTGACTGTAACTGAGTTTAATTAATGGACAAGTGAAATAGTGTTGCAGTATGGTAGTGTAGGGATTTTTTGAATACAGCACGTAACTGGAATAATGCACACTCTTTCACATCCCAATTAGAAAAATAACTTACAATCATAATTTAAGCTCTGAAATTTACTTAAATACACTTAGGTAGTGTTTTTGTAAGAAGTTAGTTATCCTAAATGTAGGCAAATTCCTATTATTTATTTATTATATTATCCTAACTTATGGGCATCGACGCACTAAATTGGTAGCTCATCACGCATCGGTGTCTACGCACGCAAACACAAACACTCTATAGTGATGCAATCAAGATTTATCAAATATGTATTAACCTACAATAATCAATAATTATTTTAGGAAAAAACAAAAAGCAAAATGACAATGGGATCGTGTTGGAATGACGAATTTATAAAAAATAGCAAACTTGGGTCCCTGGAATCGCACATAGGGTACTTTTTATCTCGAGAGATGTTTCATTAGGATAATTATATATGATGTTAACAAATAGACCAATTACAGACACTTTGAATTGGCAACCTGTTGGGCAGTCAAAAAAAGTGAAGCTAAATTAAACGTTCCAAAGCATAGATCTCTTTGGAAGAAGAACGTGCAAGAACTCCAAGGACACCTTTTTTAAATCATATTATGAGTTACATAAATCTTGGTTACATATTTCTTGTCGCTTCTAATATGTGAGCACAATGTAGATAAGTACAGAAGTCACTGGCAGAAGTCATAAAAGAATCGTTGGGAATATTAATCTTATAAAGTGATTAAAAAAACGATGCAACTTTGTATCGGACAGTGCATAATTTTTGCCGATGACAAATTTTATCGGGCATATGGCTTGCAAACCAAAAGGTTATGCTATTAGCATTAAAACAACCCGGAAGAAGTTTTCTTAAAGTATTTTTTTTTACAGGTGTGATATCTAATGACTTTTGCACTCTGGGATGGAACGAGAGGGTGTGTCAGGTTTTTACTGACTAAACCCCACCTATGTTCTTCTAGTTGCGTTCTAGGACAATGGGTTTCCTTTTCAGAAATTCCCCATGGCCATAGCGGGACGTTGAGTTCAAATATTTTCCTTTGGCACATCATATATTTAATGTCTTTGCGCGCACCCTAGAGCTTCAACAGTTTATTGAATTTTAGCTTGGGAGGTTCGTTAGTTAGTAGTTTTAGTTGTGAGAGTGACACTGGGTATCATAGTCGGCCTTATAATGTTCCCACTGTTGGGACTCAGGCCTCCTCTCTAGGAGAGGGATAGGCCGTAATCCATCACGCGGGCCCAGTGCGGGTTGATGGATGTCACATGTCTTCGAATTTCTGGTTCTAGGACATGTCGATTTCGTCACGATGTTTTTTATTTCACCGTTTCGAGAGCAGTGATGAAGAAATAAATTACACAAAGTAATGCGCCTGGCTAGGTTTGAACTCGTAAGTCGGGGCCACTGCTCAAAAAATCATTGAAACTTCATGTGACATCACGCTTTGTTACACTTTATTTGTCGACACTGGGTACATAAAAATTAAAAAAAAAAATTAAATGGCGGAATTTTGGCGCTAAGTTATAATTATGTTTTCAGACATTTTTTTTCGTGACATAGTCATGTAAGGTATCATAAAAAAAGGTTCAAAGAAGCAATTTCAAATGTATTCTCGCCCAAATGAATCAACTAAAAATGGCTCAAAACAAGTCACTTTAAGAAGAATGCAAACATTAGAAAAAATAATCCGCTAAAGTATTTAAATAGATGATGCAACTTTGTATGGCAGAGTGCATAATTTTTACCGATGACCAATTCCATTGGGTACATGGTTTGCAGGCCAATAACTTTTACTATTAGCATTAAAACCACTTCGTAGAAGTTTTGTTACTGGTCGTGCACATTTCCCACTCAGTTGTTAGCTGCCTAATGCAATTCAAACTACCCCTTTTAAATTCTTATTACCTACAGTATGTACTGCTTTACTCTGAGTAATAAAGCTGTTCAACGTGCTATGTTGGGTAGACGTAAACACCTTGCTAGCCAGGAAATGTGATGTCTCGTTGCGTGATTCTGCAGTCGACTGTGTAAAAGAGTTACAATTTCAATTTAGATAACCATTTAGAAGTATGTGGAACAGTGTAGACCCATATACGTCTATTCAAAAGGTGCATTTCGATACGGATGTTATGTCTAATTCGGGCAACTGCCCGATAGATAATTTCCGGTTGTTGTGTATGTTCAAATCGCACGCAGAACTCTAATTAAGTGATGCAAAATTTCGAATTTTACTTCCAATGTTGCGTCACAGATGTCGCTTTAACCACACTTACATTATAAAGGCGACAGTTTGCATGTTTATGTGTGTATGTGTATTTTTTATTCCTTTACACACAAACGGGTGAACCGATTTTTTGGATTGGATTTTTCACACACAGGTAGACCATATCCTGGAATAGCATACAGGATTTCTTTTACCTCAAACTTTTTTCTCCCTATGGGAATAATTTTCTACTTTGACGCAAGCAAAGCCGCTATCCGAAGTAATGTTAGAATTTTAGTGACAGTGAGTAAATGTAAATTGAAATAATAAAAAATAATAATAATATTCCACAACTATCACACAACGCCATCTAGTCCCAAACTAAGCAGAGCTTGTGTTATGAGTGAATTCGGTGCTCCCAAGGTTTGTGTTCTTATTTGGTTGACGGCTGTGCACTCGAAGAGCACGTGCGCGACAAATTCCTCTCACTCCATTCATCCTCTGCACAGAGGACTATCCGTGATATTCATTGCGAAGAAGTGTTTGTTCAGTGAACAGTGTCAGGTGATGGTCCCAGCAACCAGACGCAGACTACCTCTGTCTAAACACAAAATGTGGTTAGGGTTTTGTTTAAGTATGGCATAGCTTTTTTAGCCTGCCTGCATTTGCCAGGGACCACAACCTTTCCGCTTGCGCGTTAGTGTGCTCACGTAGCCAAACACGCAGCTGACCAAAGGGTATTGGCACGATGGGTTCAGGTCCAAAGACCACCATACCAGACCCCCGCTTTGCCAGCTCATCAGCTGCGTCGTTGCCCAGTGAGCCACTGTGTCCTTTTATCCACTGCAGTGGTGGTCAGGGCCACTAACCACTACACTAACAGGCCAGTCTTTTGTATATAAGTTTTGCGGTTATTTATATCTGGGTGATGTTTATTTTAAATCGGTCTCTTCTCGCTCCACTTAAAGTAGGAGAAGTCATTTAATGATTTTCTACACCCGAAAAAATAAGGCTTATATCATATGGTGCATACTTTTTTTCGGTGGGAAAATCATCAAATAACATCCCCCACCCTTGGGCGAAACGGAAGCACGCGTGGAAACGTAAGCGCCGTCGACGACTTTGGTTCGGTCTGGATACTAACCGGACGGCCGCTTGCTAATGCGTATGGTGAGGATCCCGTAATGTCTTTCCAGCCACTCCTCAAAGAGGAAACTTACCGCCATGATTATAACGTGCTCAGCCTTAAGTTGCGACAGTCGCATTCGCCATGAGATCCCGCCGGAACTCAGCCTTGTTTTGCGGTCTACAAAGCACTTCAAATACAAACAACCTACTTAAAGCAGTATTTATTTAAAGGCACGTAACTCAGACAACATTGTATATTGAAGTCACATACTTAACAACAGTAGTTAGTGAGGCTTAAACCGAGATTAACAATTCCTCGGATTGCCAACAAACTGCGTTGCAGTTCTGGAGTTTAATTTACAACTTCATACATGTGTTGTTTTGTACAGAGTTACTTGTTTGTGTGTTATATTAATGGGGCAATGTAAATGTTTACTTGCAATAATTACGTCACCGAAGTCAATAATTTTACTGTTTATTTTTATGGTAATTTCGTTTTGTAACGACTGTAGTTTGTTCGCTCATTTCATTATTTTTACTTGTTTCCACTATGATGGTTTTAGGAAACATGGGTACAAGCATAGCATAGCATAGTCGGCCTTATAATGTTCCCACTGCTGGGACTCAGGCCTCCTCTCTAGGAGAGGGAATGGGCCGTAATCCACCACGCGGGCCCAGTGCGGGTGGGTGGATGTCACATGTCTTCGAATTTTTGGTTCTAGGACATGCCGGTTTCCTCACGATGTTTTCCTTCACCGTTTTGAGAGCAATGGTAATGAAATAAATTACACAAAGCAATACGCCTGGCTAGGTTTGAACCCGCGACCTACAATTCGTAAGTCGGGGGCGTTACCACTCGGCCACCACTGTCTCTTATCCATTGTCCTATTTATTTTTACGTAATAATTTATCAAATGACTTTTATACGCTATTGCTAGACGCTTAGGATGCATCTGCGTTTCCGTTCAGTTAGTTAGTACTGCAGATACATACAGCTCTGGCATATTCGTGTATGAACCAGGAATCGGGGAAGTTACTGGAGAAGTTATTCGAAGATTTTCCTCCTAAAAACAAGCACATTTTGTATCAAAATCGTTTATTTACCTCCTGTACGTATCAATGTTATTGATGGTTAATAAACAAATACGTTAGCGCTGTTTACATAATAGTATCAACTAACTGAATGGAAACCTAAGATACGTCGAGCGTATATTTGCCAATGTCGAGCTTCTGTGCCTCTTAGGTCTTGTTTACTAACAAAACATCCTTCAGTCTTCCGTCAACACAAACACCACTTAAATATTTCAAGACTTGAAAATACAGTGCAAGAGTGAGTAAGATAGAAAACATAGCTTATAAAAAAAACAAGGAGAATGAAAAGGACAGCTACAATCTTATGACTACCGTGATTGATGCTATCATTTTTACGAAGCACATAAAATGTATCAGGTGCTTCAATAGGGTTCGTATTGGGTTGTTCAAAGATACGTGAGGTCGGAAACGCATCAAAAACTGCTTACCAGGCCGCTGTTATAGATCTTCTGCCCTTTTTAAATATAAACTAGTGTGTGTTTCTGTTTACTTTGAAACTTGAGGTTTTTAAATAAAAATAAACTGCTGGATATTATTTTAAAACATTCATACAATGGTGTAAATAAATCAAGACTCAAGGAGTGTATAAGTGCAAGCGTGCTCCATTGTCAAACAAACATTCGTTCGGACGCAAACGAAACGATCGTAACTTGGCTAGGGGGGCAGGTAAAATTGTGAACAAAGGCGAGCCAATTATGAATAAAAACATGATCATTCTAGACAGTAAAAGTCTGACCCTACCTCCCACTCCACCTAGAGTGGGCGAAGATATTGATATCCCACCTACAAAAAAAGTCGAAATGTGATGACAGACAGCTTCCTTAGTGCCTACCACCGGTCAATGTGTTTATTATGTACATTTCAGCCTTACTGACTTACTTCTGTATTCCGAGTCATGACCTCTTAACAGTTACAGCTTTTTATATTATTATTATTATTTAAATTTACTTGGAATGTAGGCCTTAAGGCCTCGGTTGGGTAGAGTTCGGGAAGCTGCGCGATATCTTCTGGTCCGACATATCAGTGCATGTAGTTTATTTATTTATTTTTGGTGATGACATACAGCTTTGAAACGTGGCTGATCTCAATGGGCCTCAACAGAAGACTTAAATTCACCCAAACCGTGATGATGGATAGGGCTATACACGGAATTTCCGTACGTGATCGAATCAAAAATGAAGATATCCGCAGGAGAACCCACGTTACAGATATACGCCAAACTTTGGATGCTATTATATATATTTGAACCATTGTTTTCTACTAGCTAATAATTACGACAAACTTTGTAATATTTTTCTGGAAATAATTATTTTATTATTATATTAAACTTAAATGGCAGCGGACAAGTCACAACAGGTGCTCGATGGGGCCGAAAGGTTCTGGAATGGCGACTGCATACCGAAAGAGGCAGCGTTGAAAAGCTTTCTACAATGTAGACCGACGATTTGGTAAAGGTCGCGGGAATCCAATAAAAGCAAGATGCAGGTATAAGACGACGGTCATTGTGGCCACACTTGGGAAGACCTATGTCCAACAGTGGCCTACTACTAAGCGGGTAGTACCTTATTAAGTACTACCCGCTTTTACAAGGAGCTTAAAAGAGCAGTCTAAAACTCTTTTCTTAATAGGCGAATTGAATAAAAACAAAAGAATATAAAATGAATTAAACATATTCCCTGACCATTATTTAGTCGTTTTTGTCTTTACCACCATTTTCCTGTCATCTATATTGTTCACACCGTGATCATAACCAAATTTCTATGTTTGCTTTCCTTTACGATTACGACGAGTATTATAGCCAATCATGGCCTACATGAGTGTTAGGCACCGCATTATACGTTTGTTTAAGCGAAGCTTTTTGTATTTTTTTGTCTTTGAGGTGATTGCGTGTAAGTGCGATGTAAGAAAGGAGTTATTTTATTGTTAACAGCCTTTCCACTAATAATTATGAGGTGTTTTTACATGTTAAATCATCATCTCACTTTTCCGGCTCTGTGTCGAGCGGAAGGAGTGTTAGACTTTGACTTTAAAACCCACAGTAACCCTTTAGTTGCCCTTTTCCATTTTGCGAGGACCGTGGCAACTTCTTCGAATGATACGCAGCCCTGGTAAGCATCGACCCTAACTAGCCCCTTTACTCTTACTGACACTTTTTAAGGCACACGTGGACTCAGTTTATCGTCATGTCAAAATATCACTCAATTTATGGAAATATTGTACAGGCTATTGATTAAGAATGAATAAATTGCGAAGAAAATGGAAAAACCACTGCGAGTAGTATTTTGCTAGCAGCAAATGTTATGAACGATTGATTCCATTATGTATTTACCAATTATGACAAATTTTCGTAGACAATTTCGTTTTTTTTTTACTTTTGACTTCACAAATATGTTCAGTAACGGGTACGGATAGAGCCCCATTTTTTTTTCTTCTAATTATAAAATAGAGGTGTATAGGGTGTATAGCTTCATCCCTCTTTCTCGCTGGCACTCTCATGTTTTGTAAATCTGTAAAACACAATAAAACTAAGAAAACTGTAGTTTCACGGGCTACCCTGAAGCCTAAGGGCGCTTTCAATTCGGACCTTTCATGTCGGACCGCTTACTGTGCCGCAGCTGGCCGGTTGCAGTACGTTGGCAGTCCGACAACAAGCGCCTAAATTGAAAACGTATCTGGCTGCCGTGCGTTTGTATGCCAGTGATGCGATAGTCAATACCACACTATTCAACACCGAATTGAACACGCGGTGCTTGTGACATTGCCGTCCTGTTGTCGACCGTTCACGGTACGGTTGCCGCAAAGCATCGGCACCGCAGTAGGCCGTCAAAAACCGCATAAATTGAAATAGCCCTTAACGCGATCGGGACGCTTATACCGTTCGGCACTCCAATTGGCCCGCTCCAAGATTTTAACCAATCAGAAAGCCAAACGCGGTAAACATTTCGATCGCGTTAAATTAAAGCGACTCGCAATAAGGCCTCAGACGTTATTGTCTACACGTGTCCTCAATATAATTTCGTCAAAGACCTACAATAAGAATACAGACTTTTGTGACAGAACCTATTTTATTTATATTGCTTGAAGTGATCTCTATTATAAAGGAAAACTATTTTCTTTATGATCGTTTGCGTTTTATTGAGTTTAGATGACTCGCCTTTTGTGAAGTTTTGCGCAATTTCTTTGCCTTTGAATTTACGGTTGAGATGTATTCATTAAAGTAGAAGATACTGATGATGAGTTGTTTTGGATCCAAATAAATCAAGTTTTTAAGAGTCTTTCTACAAGATATCTAAAATTACAAATACCTAGTCAAGTTATTTTTTTTTTGAGGTGATAAGTCATCCAATGACTTCTTGATCGAGGTAGGAGCAAGAGGGCGGGTCAGAGAGTACGCGTGGAACATTACGCGCCATCAACTCGGACTTGGTCCTTGCCGGACAGCTGAACGGCAAGCTACCTATTGTTCATCGTCTGAAGTCCGCTTCTGCGGAGACCAGGAATTTTCCTGCGACTCCTGACGCTCTTGGTGTCTTCTGTCCGCTCCGCCCAAGAGACTTCAACGGTATGCTTCATTCAACGTGACCTCTATTACCTCGTCACGTACAATTTAATATTACAAGAAAAAAAAACGCTGTTAGTATAGTATTTTCAATTGTGTTAGCATAACTGCAGGAAATGCAAAAAATACTCAGGATAGACTAAAAAATCTTGTTTTAAAAACAACTGAAACTACATACATAGATTTTCCATTTAAAAAAATGATATTATATTGAATTTTATCCAAAATGAACATCTTTAAAATAATTACGGATAGGGAGAAAAGGCCAAAAAAGAGATGGATTGTAAGAGAAGTGATATAAAAGAGAAGGGAGTCAGTGATATCGTGAACACGTACCATGTCCACGTACGAAGACGTAGCGTTGGAAGGCTTCTTACAAGGTAGACCGATGACCTGGCAAGGGCTGCGGGAATCCGATGGATGCGAGACGCACAGGACCTACCAGGTCTAAGTCCAACAGTGGACGTCTTTTGGCTAAAATGATGATGATAATGATGATATCGTGACGGTAGACAGGACAACATGAAAGAAAATATACGTTTTGCGCCGACCCCATGTAAAATGAGACAAAGGCAAGATAATGATGATGAAAATTATTAATTATATTGCTTCATTAGTAACTTAAATATCCATAAATGAAATACATACAGAAACACACAGCAATTAACCCACTCTTGATAAGGTTGCGAAACCAACCCTCAAAGGGGAGTCGGAACCGAAATGCCACAAGATAATATTTAGCAACGCAATCAAATAAGCTGCGACGTCGTTAGTCGACTGATCTCTAATTACTTGGAATATGTATACGTGTATAGATACTAGTGACAGAAATGATGTACTATTATACCCACTGTGAAGGAAATAGGTGGTCAAATTTTTAATATTGCCCATGGCAATGAACAACTTCCATAAATTATTCGTCATCATCATCATTTCAGTCGATACACGTCCACTGTTGGACATAGGCCTCCCCCAAGCGTCCTGGTCGTGTGTGTCTCGCATCCATTGGAATCCCGCAACCTTTATCAGGGCATCGGTCCAAATTGTAGGAGGCCTTCCAACGCTGCGTCTTCCGGTACGCGGTCGCCACTCCAGAACTTTTCACCATCCCTCTGCCGGAACGGCCATCTTTTCTGCGAGCAATGTGCCCTGACCATCGCCACTTAAGTTTGGCAATTCTTCGTGCTATGTCGGCAATCTTGGTTCTCCTGCGGATATCTTAATTTCTCATTCGATCACGCAAGAAAATTCCGAGCATAACCCTTTCCATTGCCCTTTGGGTGAGTCTAAACCTTCTGATGAGGCCCATTGTGAGCGACCACGTTTCAGAACCATGTGTCATCACAGGCAAGACGCACTGGTCATACTTTTGTCATGACTTTCATCTTGAGACACTCTGGTATGTGTATTAATAAACCATAAGCAAACCATAATAATAATAATTTCATAAACAAAAACAATGACAACATTTCAATGAACAACTTCTATAAATAATTAAGTTTAGACCCCCTTGTTACCCCCTTAGCGGATGTCTACATCATATAAGGAACCTCACCATTCAGCCAATAGACGTCCACTGCTGGACATAGGCCTCCCCCAAAATATGTCGCCAAAATGAACGGTCCTGTGCGTCTCGCATTCATCGGATTCTCGCAACTCAGACCTTCTCTTTCTAGGAGAGTTAATGGGCCGTAATCCACCACGCGGGCGCAGTGTGGGTTGGTGAATGTTTTCGAACTTTTGGTTCTAGGACATGCCGGTTTCCTCACGATGTTTTCCTTCATCGTTTTGAGAACAGTGGTGATGAAATAAATTACTCAAATTAATGCGCCTGGCTGGGTTTGATTCCGCGACCCACAACTCGTAAGTCAGATCTGTTACCACTCGATCACCACTGCTCTCATGTCATACTTGTATTGACTAAAACCTGTCCACGCCATCTACGCGCCATCACGTATGTTAACGCCATCTAATCTCAAACTAAGCAGAGCCTGTGCTATGAGTACTAGACAACTGATAAACATACTTATATATTTCTAAATACATACATATTATAAATAAATTACACCCAGACACAGAACAAATGATCGTCCTCAACACACAAACATTTGTCTTGGGTAGGAATCGAACTCACGACCTCCGGCATAGCAGTCAGGGCCACTAACCACTAGACCAACAAGCAAGTCAATAACTCCAAAATCTTAATAAATATAAACCAGAGATCCATGTGCCACCCCCATCAAAAAGTTTCTTCCTACATCCGCTATAGAAATGAATAATATAGGTCTCCAACAGCTGAAGTGACATAATCATACTAGCGTGTCTCTGAGGGGACGAATTGCTTCAGAGATAGACAACGTACATACATGACCTGTCAATTCTCTATAGCGTTCTGACAGGTGTTAATTATTGCCATATGTTGAACGGCAGGCACCGGCTCCAATATAATTTGATATGGAGTAACGTGATTCATCTCGTAAAGTAAACATTGAACCTTTGTCAATGAATGTGGGCTTTGGTGTTGATAAAGAATTGAAAACTTATATTTAAATGAATAAACAGAAAATTAGAGCCATGGTGGCCTAGTGGTATCGGCCTCAACTTACGAGTTTTAGGTCGCGGGTTTAAATTGAGCTAGGCTTATTACTTTGTGTAATTTATTACAGCAGTACTACTCTCAAAACGGTGAATAAAAAAATCGTCGTCGTAAGGAAACTAATATCCTAGAACCGACGATGTGTCATCCACCGACCCGCAGTGGAACTGCATAGTGGATTACAGCCTGTTCCTTCTCCTGGAGAAGAGGCTTGAGTTCTAGCAGTGGCATTATGAGGCAGCTTTGCTACTAACGAAAAATGAAGAAAGAATAGTTTTTCTTTCTTTGCCTCTCGTGTCATGATCTTCATCCTTTTATCAATATCCCGAGTGTGTCTACCAATATGGGCCACGGGCAGGAAAATTGATTTTTTTGTTTCATACTTTCAACCGTTACCACAGATTATTGTTAGGTTACTCTGAAGCCAGTCGTCTTTCATTCATCAACAAAGAAGAAGACATTATACAAGTTCAGGTACCACGCTCCTACAAATGCACGTGAAAGGATTGTCAAATACGAAACATAGAAAGAATCCTACCGATAGAAATCAGGAAATACCAGCATGTAATTACGTGAACCCTCATTACACACAATTAGACGACCTAATCATGGACTTTGATAAATTACCAAAAAATAATTTGGACGTTAATTTCACACCTACGTCACGCATCCATCTCAATTTCGTATCCCTCGTAACGCGACATGAATACAACATAATTATATGAACAAAACGGGGTTATCTTTACTAGCTAGCGGCCCAGGATATGGCTGGGTGAGCAATTTTGCTTTGGGTTGAGCCGACCCAAATTTGAATATGCTTGAAAAAAGGTACTGTTTGTGGTCGGTATATACGATCAGGGCGTGTGGTTTTAGAGTGTAGCATTTGCTTGGGTTTTAATCAAATTCTAAAATAATACGAACTTTTCAGTGATTACAGTTGTAATGTTATACTCGAAGATTTAAGACGCTCCTTTTACGCTCGCCTATCGTCAATATCGAGCATGGTTTAAAAGCTTGTTGCTTCATCTAAAGCAATCCAACGCGATGTTTTATGAAGAGGCAATGCAAAAAAGAGAGATAACGCCTAAAAACTCTGTTGGCATTCAGTAATTCCGTGATTTACTTGAATATTTTACAAAACTTGTTCTTCCTGGAACAAGTTACATATACATGTGTTTTTTTTAAACCCTTAAAATTTTTTGCAAAACTTCTATTTTTATTCTTTTTTTTTTGAGTGAATTACGAAGTTGAAGTATCAAAGTTTCGGATTTTTTAATTTTTAGTTTATATGTGGCGTTATAGATGTCACTACTTAACTACCAACAAGATAGTTGTATGCTATCACTTGAAATTCTCCACAGATGTAGTAATAGCGCTAGCACAGCACGACGAGCTAGGTGGATGGGATGGCGCAAAAGCTGTGCTTATATTAAATGTTCTTTCTTTCCTTTCTTTTAGTAGTTGTGGTTTCTCTGAAATGATGATCATTATTATCATCATGATTTAAGCTGAAAGATGTCCACTGTTAGACATAGGCCTCCCCTAAGTGTCGCCACAACGAATTTTCCTGTGCATCTGGCATCCATCGGATTCCCGCAACCATGTCATCGGTCCACCTTGTGAGAGGCCTTCCAATGCTGTGTCTTCCGGTACGTTGTCGCCACTCCTGAACCTTTCGTCCCCATCGACCATCTGTTCAGCGAGCAATGTACCCCGCCCACTGGTACTTAAAATATTGGCGACTCTTCGGGTTATGTCGGTAACCTTGGATCTCCTGCGGATATCTTCATTCCTGATGCAATCACGCAAAGAAACTCCGAGCTTAGTTTTTTCCATCGCCCTTTGGGTAACGTCCATTTTGAGCTGAAATGATGATATTGATTTGTTACTCTACAATTGTCTACTAAAATAAGGCAACGTACAGACAGGCCCACATATTAACAATATGCAAAGATTAATTTATCCCGGGGCATCCCTTCATCGTGGCCCGGACGTTAATTTTAATATATACGTCTTGTACGAAGCTACCGTTTCCGTCATTATATAGTTATTGCGCAATAAATTTTGAATGTAGTAATTGCCCTTGTGAAATATGCTTTAAGGCATAACATATTTTCGTTAGGATGTAAGCGAAATTATTGGGTATGAACATGTTACCTTCGTGAAACTTGTTTCAATGTAACTTGTTAAGCTGTTATGTTTTTGATGGTAAGTAGATAATGTCCATGATGAACAACCTTTTTTTAATAAAGTGGAAAGTCGTCTTTATTTTCACTCTCCACGGAACGGAACATCAGGCTTTTATAGTCTTCAGCTGCCGTTTGTGTTCTACTTGTGACCCACGTATGCCCCTCAAGTTGAAGGGTAAAATCAACAAGTCCGTGATAAGGCCTGTCTTATAGTATGGATCAGAATGTTGGGCTGTGAAAAGATGATTGAAAAAAGATTGCATGTAGCGGAGATGATAATGCTGAGATGGATGTGTGGTGTGACGAGAATGCATAAAGTGAGAAATGAGTATATTAGGGGAAGTTTGAAAGTTGCGTCAATGTCTGAAGAATTGAAATAATCGTTTGTCTTGGTATGGCCATGTAAAGAGGAGGAATAACGTTTTATTCCTCCGTTCAACACGCGTTCATGTTACTAAGAGAGTTATGGGTATACATATGGATGGATGGAGAAGGAGAGGGAGGCCAAAGAAAAGATGAATGTATTGTGTGAGAAGTGATATGAAATAAAATATGGTTAATGGTAGCGTGACGGGTGATAAAACAGGATGGAATAAAAAAACGTGTTGCTCCGACCCCAAATAAAGGACACAAGACGACGGGACAAGGGCAGGAAGATAATGATGAGGTAGGGCCATGGTAATTCTATTGAACAAGCTTTCGCAGGCATCGATCCGGGCGGTTCCCATCAATTTTTTTGGCAGTTCTTTGAAGAATACTTGAAAAACGAAGTCCTGTCGATACAGGCTTGGTCATTATCGGACAGCCACCCATTGATCCTAGGAGGAGTAGCAGGCGGGCGTGTCCTTCTGTGAAGCAGTAATACTAGCAAAGGAGCCGGCCGCACGTGCAAGATAACGGCCTTTACACCCTAGCCGCCTGGATTCCGAACCCAATTTCTAGCTACCGTAGGCGCTGGCTTGTGGACGGCGAGCAATGGGTAGCTCACTATCCGATCGTCCAGTAACCGTCCGGATCGAGCCCAAGTTGTCGACGGCGCGTAATGTTCCTCAAGGAGATGTCAGCCAATCCGTAGGGGCCCAGAAGGGTCGACCGGAGTGGGTTTTTAGTCAGTAAAAGTCTGACACTATCTCTCGCACCGCCCAAAAGCGGGGGATGTCGATGGAAGATTTTCCCACCGAAAAAAAAAAAACTGATCCTGATTTCACAAATCACAGTTTAATTAATGTTTAACATTAATTTTGTGACAATTTTCGTTCCACAACTGGGCCTTATCACAATTATATAACACTTAACACTAATATTATAAAAGCAAAAGTTTGTGAGTGTGAGTTTATTATTTATTTTTTAAAACTTCACGTGTGGTAGCGGTACCTACATAGGCGTACTTAATGCAACAAGGCATTCTCTACCAGTCAACCTTTTGGTTAAAAGTGAGACATCAATGTGGTAGGTTTGCACAATAAACAAATAAACAGATACTTCAAACAGAAAAAAAACAGAAGTAGTTCATGTTTGTTACTTCATCACGCTCGAATGGCTGAACGGGTTGGGATAAAATTTGGCAGTCGGGTCAGATCATGTCTTAAAATAGCACACTGAATACGTTTTATCCCTAGAACATGTTCACTTGGAACAATATTTTACTTTCACTGGTAAAGTCTCTGGCTGCAGTTAGTTGGTAGATAAAGTTCTACTCTTCTTCTACTATTTTCACACACACGCGCACATACATTATACACTACACACATTTCACTAAAAATGACACTTTTCCTTTACACTACACATGTCATTTTATAAATCTTTCCTGCTCATAATCGTACAAACAGAAGATTCTTGTTTATGTGCCGCAAAATGCGATTATAATTAAAAGGGTGTGAGCCTGGAGATCTGTCATACAGGTCTCGAACCTAGTTCAGACTCCAGCTCTCACAAAGGTTTCTAGCCTTCAGGCAAAATTTGTATAATATACTTGTTACAATGTACCTTTATGAGAGAAAATAAATGATATTTATTATTATTATTATTTTGCGGTGGATGAGCTATCTACTTTTATAGCATCATAAGATTTGAAGTTCATAAGTAGTACTTTAGTAAACAGGAGGCCAGAAATTGCTTTAGAAGTGCTAATTATATCTTCAAGAACATCGAATTTATGCCTGTTCAAATGAGATTCAGAATGTTTATTTCTGAAACATAGGTAACATAAGAGTTTTATTATACATAGGCGCTATGTTTTGCCGTAACTAATAAAACCATTTAAAAAAATAAAAATAAAGAACTAACAGAGAAACAAAAAATTAAAACTAACAAATCTATTGTTAACGTTTGTTAATCTCCAAATATGACACTAATGTTTTAAAAGCGTACGTTTGTATGTATTTTTATTATATCTTCTCGCTCAAAAAGCTGAACAGATTTCAATGAAACACAGGTAGACCGTGTCCCTGAATAGCACATAAAATACTTTTTACAAAAATTATGTTCATTGCGAATGTTTTACTACTATCATACGGGTAAAGCCACTGGGCAAACGCTAGATGCATAAAAAAGGTTAGATGAACCTTTAATATTTAAAACAAAAACCTCGTTAAATATTCAAATCGAAAAACATAATCTTCTACTAAAAATAGTGCTAGCAACAAATTCAAAAGCAGTCACTAATCCGGAATATTTCATATGTGCCGGTTATATGAAATATTCCGGAAAAACAAAACATTTTAAATACAAATGCAAATATAAGTTACATGCACTCAAAAATAGATTTGCGAGTTCTCGACTAATAAAACATTCATAGTCTGCTCTCGGGTTTATGGACCTTAATATATTTTTTATTATATCTTCCTTTTATTCATCGCTTTCGTGTCAAGTTTGCTATAACCGCGGGCTTCAGTTTTAGCTTGAAAATTTTCCTTTATCTACTGTTCTTTCGTACTTAATTGTCGATTAAATAAGAGTTGTTTTATTACATGCATTTATTACATACAAGCATTTGTTTTATATAGGTAAGTATTAGGTTTTTAATTTCCTGAATGCTAAACCTAACTTTGTATTCGTATTCTTGAGTGTTGATGGTCGTCCTCAACCTGAATAGTTTAACGGGGTCACGAAACAGCTGCCAATAGCTGCTCTAGGTTAGAATTTGCGCTAGTTTGGGTTAGGTTTAGGTTAAGTTTGAATTAGGTTTGGGTTAGGTTTGGGTTAGATTTGGGTCAGGTTTGGGTTAGGTTTGGGTTGGGTTTGGGTTGGGTTTGGGTCAGGTTTGAGTTAGGTTTGGGTTGGATTTGGTTTGGGTTTGGGTCAGGTTTGGGTAAGGTTTGGGTTGGATTTGGTTGATGAGATAGTGAGTGAGTCAGGACTTTTCCTTTTATATATAGGTACTCATAACGTCAAAGTGCTATAAAGAGTGCCGTCAATATTATTCTGAATATCCAATATTTTACACTGGACTCAGTTTCCAACATTTGCCTAACTTATTAAATAAAAGGTAAAAAAAATGGTGAAAACAAAACTTATAGAGAAATTAGGTCCTGCCAGCGGCTTTGCCCGCGTAATGGCTGGTATCTCTATACAAACTTTGGACCCTTGTTTCATCCTCTCTTATTAAGTTAGCTCTAAGATATCAGCAATGTTAAAAGCTAGCATAAGATAACTGTGTGAAGGGAAAATAAATAAATAAATTATTATTATTATTATCCTCTCTTATTGCTTGTCTCATAAAAGGAAACTTTTTTTTATTGTTAACAGGTTCGCGCTTGACCACTATCTCACCTGGTGGGAGGCAACGATGTAATCGAAGATGGAGCGCGCTTACCTGGATGTAACCTATTCACTCTTGACTTAAAGATGCCAAATATGCAAAATTTTACGATCTTAATCCCAGTACGTTTTATAGTTTCGGCTGTGTGTTGATATGACAGTCAGTCACTTTCTCACTTTATATACATAAAATCAAAAATATTGTCACCATATATAAAAAAGACAATTCAACAAAGGAGTTCTCACTTTGGTAAATCTACCCATCCATCTAGTAAACAATCGCCTTATAACTCCTCCAATACAAGTGACATTTTCACTTTGTCCTACAATCGAGACATTAATCATTCTCTTCACTGACAAGTCTTTTAAAAACTTCTACGGAACACGTTTACCTATCTGTCAACGATTTTCCCTTCAATCATGCAACTCAAGCCTATGATTGATACACTTCGGAAAGTTTCTGAGAGAATAAATTGATTGAACATTGGATGTGCTTTGTATTCGATATAAAAGTGAGGCTGGAGGAAATTATGATTGATATTGTACTTGGGTGATGCGTTGATTAAAGTAACGTTGATTTATCGGGTCTTAACAAAAACTTCTAATGACTTGTTAAAAAAAAATGAACGCTATACGCGGTGGCGTTGGCAGGGCTCCTACAAGGTGGACCGATGACCTGGTGAAAGTCGTAGGAATGCAATGGATGTGATACTCACAGGACCGTTAATTGTGGCAACACTTGGGGAAGGCCTATGTCCAGTAGTGGACGTCTTTTGGCTGAAATGATGATGATGCTGTAAATGTGTAACGTTAAATCAATTATGTGTATCCTGAAGTGTTTAGACGTAACACTTGCAATATCAGCCATGGGGCTCAAACACGACGAGGGTAAAGTAAAAAAAATAATACAAAACAGTTACCTTTCAGAAGAGCGCATAATAACCTCTCCCTTCTTCTTCCTGCAGATGCCAATCTGGAAATCTCTTAATCGACTGTGGACCTAGATGGCTGCTGTAAAAACAATCTAGCCAAATAGGGCTTCTTCGAGCCTTCTCAAACACAGTACTAGTGTCCTGCTGCTCCACAGGACATGCATCAAGGCTATGCTGCCCGTCCTGCACAACAACCTGTTTTTTTCATGATTTTAAATACGAGGCTAATGGTTGCCGAAGGCTGGTCACAAAAAAAATACTTTGAGTGCATCGACACAAAAAATAAAAATAAATAAGAAAAAGCTTCCATTTAATTTCTTTATTTTATTTTATTTTTTTGTTATATTTTCTCATGTTATGGAATATGAAATTTTTATTAAGTTAATGAAAATATCAGAAAATCTTGAAATTGCAGATACTTTTCACTTAACACTCGTTGCCATTTAGATTTATCTCGCGTCACTGATACTGGTTCCAATTGGTTTTTTTTAATGGAGAAGAATGGGCAAGAAATTATAGCATAACATAAGCATAATTAGCCTTTTTAATGTTCCCACTGCTGGGACTCAGGCCTTCTCTCTCTAGGAAAGGGAATGGGCCCGTAATCCACCACGCGGGCCCAATGCGGGTCGGTGGATGTCACATGTCTTCGAATTTTTGGTTCTAGGACAAGCCGGTTTCCTTACGATGTTTTCCTTCACCGTTTTGAGAGCAGTGGTAATGAGATAAATTACACAAAGTAATGCGCCTGACTGGGTTTGTACCCGCGACCTACAACTCGTAAGTCGGGGCCGTTACCACTCGGCCACCACTGCTCTCCAAGAAATTACCCTGATTTAAATATGCTTCACTAAAATACCCATTCTATTGACTGTCTATTCATATTTCAACTAAAAGATTGCAGAAGTTTTTAAAGATATCCAAAGTCACTGATGGATAAAGAAATATTATAAAAAGAATAAAAAAACTCCGCTCAATACGAACAAAAGTACTAAAAATAACCGAAAGAAAAACTGAACAAAGTATTCAAAAAAAATCGGAGTGATGGATATAAAAATAATTCATGAAATTAAGCAGTTACTTATACTGCTTAAAATTCATTTGTACCCAAAAAAGTTGGGTTGAATTCAGTACGGAGTTACGGGTAGCAGAAAAGAAATACAAGTTCAAGAAGAAAGCGAACTCGAAACGAAACGCTTATAACAAATTTAATAAGACGCCTCTTAAAGAGGATTTCTTTAAATATTTCAGTCAAATATGCAAATGACTAAAAGGAAGTTATAATCTTTTCTTGAATAATGAAATTTTAATTAATTCTCCGTTCAATAAGGGTGGAAAAATGTGGTTGGTGGCTGCATTACGCTACCTTAACAAATTGGTTTCTGGTCCTTCCTCGGGATGCTTTTTATAAATAAATTGATTTACTTCATCGGCTTATTTTTACCGGGTCTGAAGTGTTTCACAATATTTTTGTTGCGTTTTTCATTTTTTTTTAAGTATAAGTCATTCTCATCGGAAGGAGGGATTGCACGCCTGAGGGAACGAATGTCCTCACGCCCCAGCCGCCGAGATTGCCAGCCACGTTAGACGTGAGTTTGCGGATTGCGACCAATGTGTAGCTCGCCGTTCGGCCATCCGGTAATTGAACGGACCGAGCCCAGTCGTCAACAGCGCGTTGTGATCAACGCGCTCCTCACAGAGGTGTTAGCAAATCGTAGGGGCTCACTAGAGCTGATGCCTGCTAGCTAGAACCGCGGGGAATTTTCGAAAAGGAAACCCGAAGTCCTAGAACGCAAAGGGCAGCTGAAGGACACAGGTGTGGTTTTAGTCAGTAAAAGTTAACGCCCTCGCGTTCCACCCTGAGCGCCTCTGATGGGAAAGTTAAGAAAAAACTACATCACCAAAACCGATCTATCAAAATTAATAGATATGCTGAAGTTACGTATAACATTAAAGTTTAAGATTAGTAAAGCTCTCTTTATCTTCAAAAAATGGTGAAGGAGCAGAAAGGCATTATCCTTTCACTGTAACATTTCTTCATTCGCCTTTATCAATTGTGATGTTTATCATTATTTTAATGGGTATTATATATGCTGGAAGCCGACCCTAAGTTAATTTGCCTTTCTTTAGTACATCGCAGATTCCGTTTGGTAGCCCTTCGTCACATTGGGCAGGCAACGGATGTAATGGTTAGTATCTTTCTCTTTCCCACTTCCATTTTCTCTTACTTCTCAGAACAGACTGGAAATATTTAATGTACAGAAATAGATAAGTACCTGCCTAAAATGCTAAGAAATAACCCAAGGTTGAGCCCAATTAAAAAAACAAAACCCAAAAATTCAAAACAAGTTCTGAAATTCATTTGAAAATATGATATGACTTCTATTTTATATTAAACTAGCTGAACCGGTGAACTTCGTACCGCTTAATAGTAAGGATAACGCCATCTACTGGTATTATTATATATTAGATCTTCGCTATTATACAAAATTTTATGAATTTATAATAATCGGTCCACGAAGCTGCAACGACACGATGGCACGAAGCTACCACTTCATCGACAGATTTTCATAGTTTTGTGTGTAAGCTTCACGAAGGCGTACACTTAGCGTACAATGACAAATACGCGTCTATGAAGCTACGCGTCTATGAAGCTACGCGTCTATGAAGCTACGCGTCTGTGAAGCTACGCGTCTATGAAGCTACGCATCTATGAAGCTACTCGTCTATAAAGCTACACGTCTATGAAGCTACGCGTCTATGAAGCTACGCATCTATGAAGCTACTCGTCTATAAAGCTACACGTCTATGAAGCTACGCGTCTATGAAGCTACGCGTATATGAAGCTACGCGTTTGGGAACAGTAAGCTTTACTCAACAGTGATGCATAGAATAATGGCAATACCTTTTTGGGTACAATCCTACAGAGCGGAACTTACACCAGCCTAGGCATTTTAAGGGTCTCCTCTTTCATAACAGGTCTTATCTACTTCATTTGATACCCACATGCCTTCTTCATTACCTACGTTTGTTTAAGGATTCATAAAATCTCCTAATTTAGTAACGCAGTCTACAGCGTAGCTCATATTGCAAAAAGTTAGGATATATTAAAATTATGAAAGCTTCATAAACTGGTAAACGTAGTGTGGGAACGAGTTAAAGTGTAAGGAAAATGAAATATGTAGCTTTAAGTAAGTTATAACTGTATTGCAGGTCATAAAACGTGGCAAAGAATTCAATAAAATTTAATAAATTCAAGCTTCGTGGAAGCATGTAGAATAAAATTTTAAATGCTATTAAGTGAACCGGGATACTCTTTATGAACGAACACAACTATTATTTTTTATGTACAAATTACATAATTATTGACTTCTCCCGCTCTGGGTGCCGTGAAAAACAGTGTTAGACTTTTACTGACTAAAACCTACCTGATTTTTTTTAAGTTGCCCTTAGCGTTCCACCACCGCGGTAACTTTTTTTTAAACGTAGCCGTACACTAGGAATTATTACTGTATCGTGGTTGCATTCGCAAACATTTAAACACATAAACAAAGACACCCAGAACCGAAAAAAATATTTGCAGGTCATACAAATATTTGTGTCGTACGGGAATCGAACCCGCGACATGCAGCACAGCAGCTTATCCCTCAACCACTGAGCCAACCGTGCCAATAAAATAACACTGGCAACCTTTCATGCTGACAACTCTTTGAGGTTCGCATGGAAAACGACACCCCCCGAGTCGGTCTTGATCGTTATTGGACAGCAAACTACACATTGTTTGCCGCACGAAAGCTCCTGCCTATGGTGGCCGGGAGTAGGCCTCGCATCTCCTGAAACCAATGCATCTAAAAAAATCTAAATAAAAATGCAGTCTATAGACCTAGTTTGGGGACCAGGAGATAATACTTCTTGCAAATTATATTGTATCTTATTACTGAACCTTTATGAACAATTTATTGAAAATAAACTTATTATTATTATTAATGAATGACTTATTAATGTAGTGCTAACCGAGAAAGATTGCACCAATTAGCCATTAGCACCATTTAGCTGAACTAACTGTTAATATAAAGGTTAGCTGTAAATCCTAGCTGTATACTAGATTCATTTAAAGCCTTAAGCATCGACGCCGAGTTGCTGGCCTGTCGGTTTTCTATCGCTTATATTTCAGGGAGTGTGTGTTGGAATTGTACAATTTAATTCCACCAAGTCCGTTCCATCATCGGACCACTAGACTTACGGCGTTTTGCCATCGGTACACGGTGGACATCCCACCGTACGTACGTACAAAACGTTTTGGGAACACATTCATTATGCGTACAGCTAGGGAGTGGAATTCCCTGCTGGAGTCTGTGTTTCTTGATAGCTACAACCTAGGGGTCTTTAAATCAAGAATTACTTCTAGGCAAGCGTGCTCCATCGTCGGCCACATTATCGCTCGCCATAAGGTGAGATAGTGGCCAAACGCGAGCCTATCAATAATAATAATAATAAAAAATATTCGTAGATTTTACCACTTGCCGCAAACAAAGTTATCTTTTTCCAGAACTACACCTATCTGGTCAGCTAGTTACTGATGTAATATCACTTGTCCAGAGCCAAAAAAAATATCTGTATCAGTTCCATCGCTTTGGATTGCCAACGTAGGTACTTAGGTAAACGATCCAAAGTAATAGCGAAAGCGAAGCGATGCGGCTAGGTGGGAACATACAATTGATACTCTATTGCGGTGGCCTACGTGACCAGACGTGGGTGTGGTGCGGCGATGAAAAAAGAGGAGCGGATGCGATCAGCTGGCTTAATATTTTCACGTGACCTCTTGTTGTGGGGTGACTTATTTTCTATAAATGGCGGCTGAAGTGGCGACATAACCGTCGCATCGCGTCATATTCTCGTGAAGCTGCGGATCGTTTCGCAACCGCAACCTTTGAATTGCCCGAATCTTTTTTTTCTGTTTGTAGTATCTTTTATTTGTTTATTGTGCAAACCTACCACATGTTGTCTTATTTAACCCAAAGGTTGACAAGGTTGCATTAAGTCCGCCTATGTACCACTACTCTACATGAAGTTTAAATAAATAAATAAATCTATATTCCTCACTCCAAAACCCGTTCACTTAGCATAATCTCCGTACGAACATCTTAACTATTCAGTAGGCTTCTTATTTGTCGTTAATTATAAAAGGGACTACCGCCAGATTATCCCAAGGAGCGCCACCAGCCTGAAGATAAGAGGAATTATTAAAATTAACAGCTGTTTCTCCGCCGCTTATTAAAACCTTCGAATATTGTTTCGAGTCTCTGCTTTTAAATCGTAATTTTGTTAAGAAAAATGTTTTGGGGTAAAGTTTGTAATTTGTGTCGGTCTTGTAAATACTTGTACTTTTTATAAGAATATTGATAGCGTTTGACAACTTTGACTACACCATCATGCACAAAGATAGGACAACATTTTTTTTTTATTATGGATAGGCTCGCGTTCTATTAGTACCTAATGGTAAGTAATGAGGCGGCTCACGATGGACCATGCTTGCCTAGAAGTAACCCATTCACTCTTGACTCAAAGACTCCTAGGTTGTATAGCTACAATCGCCGCTACAGCCACAGCTATAGCCAGTTTGTGTTTCCTGATAGCTCAAGGAACACAGATTCCGGCAGGAATCCACTCCTTAGCCAACATGGTGGAATATATTCCTCGAAAAGTTATTCGTCAAGATTACAACCCTCAGCATTTAAGATAAACGAACTAACGAGGAGGATCGCAGCACACCTGATAGTAAGCTATGATGCGGTCGACATTCATTGTCACACACTTGCCTAGAAGTAACCTATTTTATGCAACCTGTTCTATGCAACCTATTCTATACAACCTGTTTTATGAAACCTATTACATTACTCTTAATTTAAAGCCTCCTGGTTTTTAGCTACCAGCCTCCTTAGCCAATTTACGATCGTTTCATTTGCGTCGAACGCCTCGAAAAGGCCACGCCTCCGATTCCTTTGTTCTGACGTCATCTCAACGCTCAGTCACGTGGTCAGAACAAAATAATCGAAGGCGAGGTCAACTCGAGGCGTTCAACGCAAACAAAACGATAGTAACTTGGCTAGAGGAGCAGGAAACATAGAGTCCGTTAGCAAATTTCACTTTTTAGCTGTACGCAATTTAAATATGTTTCCAAAACTTTCTCTACGTATAGTTACTTTTCGAAATAACACAATATCAATACCAATAATAAATATTAGTCATAATATCCATCATTCTTTATATAGTATTAAAACAAAGGCTTTATTCGTTGGCCCGTTTATCTAGTACCTCCAAAACCAAGCAACATAGTGTTGTCACAACGACTGGTGCTGTGCGTCTCGCATTTACCAAACCGCGACACTCACCAAGTCATCGGTCTACTCCAGAACTTTTCGGCCCCATCAACCTTTCGTAATCCAATCAGGTATGAAGATACCAGCAGCAAGAGAAACAAATAGTTACTGACATATCCCAAAGAACCGCTAAACTTAAGTAGCAGAAGGCAGAGCACATCGCTCGCCGAAGCTAGTGATGAAAAAAGTTGCAACGCAAAAAAAAGAATGAGTTACTACAAATTACAAAGAGACATAATAATCCTTAGAACCAGTTCATGCAATGTAGCCTCAAGCTCTGCCAAGAAGCTGCTTAGCACCCCTATATTGTTCCTGTGAAGCGAAATGAAAGTGAAGTTAAGTAAATAAGCCGCACTTACTTACTTAGGTACTTGCTTCTACTCGTACCATGCAATTAGTTACTATTACTGGGGTTGCCAGCGCTTCTGTTTAGTAGTGACTTGAGTGGTTTAAGTTATGATTACAGTTTCATTTAAAACGTTATTTAGCTTCGATTTTTACGCCTAAGTGCTTTTGTTTTTTAATATAAATACTAGCTGACTTAGTAAATGTTTTCTTGCCATTTAAATTATCAAAGAAAAAATAGGGGGCGCGGGCGTAAGAGAGTAAAAAAATAGCCTAAGCCCGTAGTCTCAGATCTACACAAATATACACAAAAATCGTTTATGCCGTTTCGGAGGTGTTTGCTAACAAACACTGTGACACGAGAATTTTATATATTAGATGGACATAGTAAGGTTATAATTACTCTTAGTTAATATTTAAGTAATTTCTGCTCATACTGGAATCTATCCGTGGCTTTCCCTGACATAAAAGTAAATAAATATTCCATGGGGAAATACCTCTGAGATAAGTATCCTGTCCTATTCTAGAACATCGCCCCCTCTGTGTACCAAATTTCATCCAGATCCCTTCAACCGCTTAAACATGATGGAGTAACAAACACACACACACACACACACATATACACACAAACTTTCGCCTTTGTAAAATTAGTGTGATATTTTGGTTTATTTATTAACACCATTAAGCACCGGCACGGCATAAGTCCGCCTTTGTACTTTTGTGTTGCATGAACTTTTTATAAATAAATAAACAAATAAATTGATGTACACACAAACACTTAAAAATGAAAAGAACAAATACAGATAGAAGAACACAAAGGTACTGCTAATTTCAAGTGAAATTTCTTCCAACAGACCTGCGACAGGAGGTTTTTAGGGTTCCGTACTTCAAAAGGAAAAAACGGAACCCTTATAGGATCACTTTGTTGTCCGTTTGTCTGTTTGTCAAGAACCTTTATCTCGGGAACGCGTGGAGTTATCGAGTTGAAATTAAAACCATAGTCAAATCCCTTCGTTTCTATGCGGGGTGCATAGAAACGAAGGGGTGAATGGAAATAAAACTTTGATTAAGAGTTTCACTTTGATATATGATCATATTTTTAGATTCAATAAAGTAATATGTTTTAATATAACTTTTCTATAATTTTGAGTTCTCAAATACTACTCGTACAAACGATTTTTCAATAACGTGACAATCCCGATTAAAGTTCTGTTTCTATTCACCCCTGCGTTTCTATTCACTTCTTTTTTACGGTAAAGTCAAACGGGGTGAATAGAAACAAAACTTCAAATGGTATTTTCACGACATTTGAATATTTTTTGCAGCATTTAACGATATCAATTTATTAAGGAATTCTTATTCTAAAAGTCGATGTTTTGTTAGAAGCCGATAATGTGGTATCAAAGTGAAAAACCAAACCAAAGTTTTGTTTCTTTTCACCCCTGAGTTTCTATTCACCCCGTTTTACGGTATTTAGGTCTACGGTCCATTAAAGCTATGAAAAAAAATCAAACTTGTAAGTTAAAGAAAAAAAAGATACGGCCGATTCTGTTGCAAAAAACGTACATTTCGACACTCTCAAGGGAATCAAAATTCATAAGATACTTCCCGTTGTCATAGAATCCTGAAATTTGGCATGAAGGAAGGTCTCATAACTTAATTATAGGAAAAAAAACAGAGTATCGTCGATTGAAATTGTTTTATTGAGCTTAGGTTTGTTGATAGATAGAATATATTTTAATACTTTATTGATCATCAAAATTCTTACATGGCTCTTTTACAATATTATTATTTATATATATGTGTACGATATCAGTCTTATAATTACTAGGCAGCCTTTAGGTCACGGCGTTATCACTTTCCGCCTGACGCAGGTCCTTACCGGACACGATTCTTTTGGGAGGTTCCTTTGTTGTATGCAGCAGGAACATACGCCCCGGTATCACCAATGTGCAGATCGCTCAGTGGACAAGGTATACCATACGGTAGTGGCATTTACCGTCCTTGTGTAGGCTAACATTGGCGGGAACCTCTCGCATTCGGCCCTGGTTCAGGCCATAGTACGGAGGGAGAGGGAATGGAAAGTGGTCACCAAGTAAAGGAGACTACTGAAACCGTGAGGCGCACTCAATAGCCTTACGTTCCAACCCCTGCCGGAGATACCTCGGGCATTGGCAGTCGGAGACACAATTTCCGGCCATCGTAAGCGCGGGCTTGCAGACAGCAAGCCATAGATACCTAGCGTCCAGCCGTCCGTTAAAGACCAAGCTCGGGTTGGCGGTGGCAGCCCGTAGTGTTCCACACGCGCCTCAAAGAGATGTCAGCAAGATTGATGGGGCTAGTGAGGGCCAACGCCTACTGGGGCTGCGGGAATTGAAAGAGTTACCGTAGTCTTGAAATGCAAAGAGCAACTGAAGAAACACAAGTTGGTTTTAGTCGGTAAAAGTCTGACGCTTCCTGTCCCTTAACCCAGAAGAAGAAGAGAAGAAGACTGGAGAAGTTATTTGACGATTTTTCACCTCAAAAAAACACACGCTGCCTATCGCTTAGCCATTACGTCAACCTGACTCGTTTGGAATCTATATTTTCTAAGCCAGTTGCTACACTGTTAAAATCTTGTGGTATAAAAACACCGTGAAACCATTATAACCCTGTTCACCACCAAATCCGTATCCAAATTATATCCTGAATGCAAATATAAAGCTCAAAAAATATTCCCGTCCGGGTGACGGGAGCTAGCGCGTAGAACTCTAACTGTACGTCGAACCGATTCAATTATGCAGCAGATCAAAGGCAGAACTTAATTGGAGGCGGTCTGTGGTCTCGTTAAATCTTCATTAATAGCTGGAATCCCTCGGTCGTCGCCAACAAAGATACGGGTGACGGAGACTGTTTTATTTTATGAAGTTCTGTTTGATCGTGGGGTTAGATTTTTAGTTTTAGAATTTAAAAAGCGGTGCGCCCAAACATCAAGCTGGTGTTAGAAATCTTTTAAAATTCTCGCCTTTTTTAATAGAATATGCATGAGTTATACATTTACACCTTTCTTGTGGGCTTGTGGACGACGAGCAATGAATAGCTCGCCATCCGGCTGTGCGGTAACCGTGCGGTCCTAGCCCGAGTCGTCGATGGTACGTAGTTTTCCACGCAAAGAGATGTCCCCAAAACCATAGGGACCCAACAGGGCCGAAACCGATTGGGCCCATGGGTTAGCTTCCAAAAGAAAAACACAGGGTCCGCGAAAGCAAATGGCAAAGCAGGAACATAAGCGTGATTTTAGTCGGTAAAAGTCTGACACACTCTCCTTCTTCACTCTAGCTGGCTTTCCTACAAATCATTCTGTCTATTGGTGAAAATCGCACGATAGTCGGTTTAGTAGTTCCTTTTTAAGTTTATCGCGAAAAGACAGACAGATATACGCACTGGGGAAAAGAATATGGATGTGAAATTGTAATAATATTAACAACACATGTCAACATAAGTCGCATCAGCACTAATGGTAGAACAGAAATGCTAGAGTGCGCTCATGATATGCATTGTATGTTTTAAGACAAGACGTGACTAGACAGACGTGTTTCGACAATTTGAGAAAGACCAGCTAACGGTTTATATATTTATTTTTACTAAAATCTTTTTCATGCTGGACAACGTCTGCCGTATAAGTTTACGAACTAGACAAAAACAGGTCATAATATTTTCAGTATGCAGTTCCAGAAAAAAAATATCGGGAGCTAACACATAGAACTTTAGCTGTACGTTAGTGTTTCATGTTTTTGTAGCTTGAAAAAAATGGATATCGAGATCAATATTAAGCAAGTTTTCTTTTAAGTATTTTAAGTAGATTGTAAGCTTACAAAATAAAATACAATTAGATCAGTTAACCCAAAGACGCACTGAAGTCCGGCTTGATTGGGTCCTGATGTTTTTACATTTGTTTTTTTAATTACGGACACTGTAACAATCCCTAAGCTTAGAGCCAAGAACTTTGCGAGAAGCGAATTGAAAATTATGTTCTGAAATATTCGTAACTAGTTGCATTAATACACGCTAGGTAACTTGCCTAGGCGCTAAGGGCGTAGTGTGGCCGGTCGTAAATATTTTAGAATGGTCGGTTCCATTCGTCAAGTGCGCGCTACTTTTCATGCGCTGAGCAAACCGCTTGTCAGTACGTTATTAGACTAAAATTAAAACCTAGAAAACTATCGCCCTTCAAGTAGCATTTCTATCGGAAAATAAATACTTATAGATATATCGGAAGGTATAAAACCTACTCAGTACATAAATTCTAATACAATTAATACAATTTTTTCAGATATAAATCTAAACACGGAAACCTTTTCGTAAAATGATTTCCTGGTACGTACGAGTATTAGATTGATTTTGATTTATTGATGGTGACTAATCATAATAAAATATGCATGAAAAAATAATTGAAATCCAATAGAAGCTTAAATCAATAATGGACATGATTGAAAAGGCGTACAAGAAATCATTTTGTCAAATCAGATCATAAGGTATGCATCAAATTATATGGGAGTTACTAAAAATTCATATAAATATTATAAATGTTTTTCTGTCTGTATGTTAAGCTTTCACGGTTAAACTACCGAACCGAATTTGATGAAATTTGGTACCTACGGAGCTAGCTTGAACTTTTAGGATTTTTTTTTTATTCTTGACGATGCGGTCGACGATGGAGCGCGTATACCTAGAAGTAACCTATTCACTCTTGACTTAAAGATTTCCGGGTTGTAGCCACCAGGAAACACAGATTCCGGCAAGGAATTCCACAATGAATGTGCTCCCAAAACTTTTTTGCGTATAGGTCCACTATGTACCGGTGGCGCATTGCCGTACGCCTGGTAGTCCGATAATGTAACGGGCTAGGCGGAATAGGATGGACAAGGGGTACTTTTAATGTCTTCGACTTAAACTTCGCGTCCGCAATAACCAATATTCACGTGGACATAGCCGCTTGCAAAAGCTAGTAGCTTATAATACCATAACTTTAAAAGTTTATTTAAAATTGTATTTACTCATAAAATACGACCCTTTTCTTTTTAAATATCAGCTTAAAAATACTACAGAAAGAGTTACTCAATATTATTCTAAAGTTGCAAGTTCGCTACGAAAACAAGATTCCGACGTTTTCAAAACGCAAATGTTAGCAGAGTAAGCGAGGCTGAAGACATATTGTTTTTATTCAATACAGTATTCCCTTGTACAAGTTATTAAAGCTCAAATATATTATTTGTTGAGGCAAGACTTTCTGTTATTTTGGAATAATGTTTATGATATTAAATTCTGTCCTCGGGGAGAGAAGGCAATTCGCCCCAACACGGGCTCACCCTCTCTTTGTCTAACTTGTGATGGTTTGCATAAGTTTGTTTCGTTCCCACGTGTTTGTCGGAAGTGATTTCATGGACCACGAAGAACAATTTACTAAAGGCGTACTATTCAAGTAAAAATAGATTTTGTTGGAGACCGTACAGTTTTAGTAAGTAACTTCATGTGTGTGTGTCAATTCATATTCTTTTCTATCTAGCCTAAAATGTGAGTACGATGAGTTTTTTTTTTCGGGGGGGGGGGGGGGGGGAAATCATCCTATGAAATCCTTCGTTGTCTTTCATACCACGGCCAAGTCTTCCTTTCAGAAGCAGACCCCTGGCCCCAGTAGGCTTCGATCCTACTGGGCCCCTACGGTTTGCTGACATTTTCTTGAGGCGCGCGTGGAACAGTACGCGCCGTTGACGACTTGGGCTCGGTTCGTACGGTTACCGGACGATCGAATGGTGACCTACCTATCGCTTGCTGTCCGCAAGCAAGCGCGCCTACGGTGGCCGGAAATCGGGATCGCGATCGCGGTTGCTGGGGCGAGAGGGTCGCTCCTTCACGCGTGCACGTGCGGCCTCCTCATTTGCTAGCATTACTGCTTCGCAGAAGGAGGCGACCGCCAGCCACTCCTTCTCGCTTCGGACCATTGCCTGTACCACGGCCTGGCGCCGCAAATTGACAGTGGTGGCACCCGGGCGTTACTTCCGCACGAATCCGATGCAGAAACTTCCCGAGCTGACCATGTTTGGTGAGTACCTTTTTTTTTTTTTTTTTGGGTGGGAAAATCATCCTAATGACATCCCCGCTCTTGGGCGGAACGGGAGATAGTGTCAGACTCTTACTGACTAAAAACCCACTCCTGTTCCTTCATTGCCTTCGTCCCAGGGCCCCGGGTTCCGCTTTCACACTACCCAGGGCCCCAGTAGGCTTCGACCCTGCTGGGCCCCTACGATTTGCTGACATCTCCTTGAGGCGCGCGTGGAACAAAACGCGCCGTCGACGACTTGAGCTCGGTCCGGACGGTTACCGGACGGTCAGACGGCGAGCCACCCATTGCTCGGCGTCTGCAAGCCCGCGCCTACGGTGGCCGGAAATCGGGATCGGAATCCCGGCGGCGATTGGGGCGTGAGGACCTTTGCCTCACGCGATCGGCCGCCTCCTTTGCTAGCATTACTGCTTCGCAGAAGGAGGCAACCGCCTGCCACTCCTCCTCGCTCCAGACCATGGCCTGTACCAAGGCCCGGCGCCAGAGATCGCTGCCGCCGATCGCCCCCGCGAGGACACGGCGGTGCTCTGCCCAGGCGGGGCACACCTCTACCGTATGCTCCACCGTGTCCTCCGGGCGGTCCACACAATGGCGGCACCCGGGCGTTTCTTCCGCACGAATCCGGTGCAGGAACCTCCCGAACTTGAAGGTACGGACCCCATGAGGTCTTTCCAGCTAGTCCTCAAAGAGGGGACTTACCACCATAATTGTGGCGTGCTCAGCACTGGATTGCATTAGTCGCCATTCCACCATGAGATCCCGCAGAAACTCTGTCTGGCAAGTCGCGACAAGTCGCGGCAGCGGAGTTTCGCCCCAGCGTTTCATCTCCACGCGCAAATCGTGAATGCGTGCAAGAACTGTTTGTTGCCTCCAGGTCCCACGGTGGTAGGCCAGAAATGAGGCTCGCCAAACTGGCCATCTGGCCAAACTGGCCATCCGCAAGGTTTGGTCCCGAATATACAAGCATATGAAATTAAACTCAGGTAATTCAACATGCTGTTAGCTGTAAAAAAGCAGAGCAATTCACTGCCGGAGTTTATGTTTCCTGATAGCTATAACTGACTAACTAAGGGTCTTTAAGTCCAGAGTGAATAGATTACTTCTAGGCAAGCGTGTACCATCGTAGACCATATTGAAGCTTACCATCAGGTGAGATAGGTAGTGGTCAAACGCGAGCCTATCAATAATAATAAAAATAAATACAATTTATGAATTGTTGACATCGAACTTATGTCTCTCTAGAAATGTGGAAACAACTACAATAATATTAATAGCTAGTTAATATTTAAGTCTATTATGTACATATATTTTGTTATTTCTTGGTAAACAAGTCACTACAAAAATATCGTCACACATCTCTGCCAAAAAAAACATAATCTGAGTTTCTTTTGTTGATTTTCCTCAGAACTGTTTGATACAACGATCACCAATAGTTCTTTTTTTATTCGATATATAAGGGTATTTTATTTAAACTATTTTACAGAAATAAATATTATTTCTCATTTTCAGATATTAAGTTTTTTTTTTTTTGATAATTATCAAATAACTTTTTCCGTCCCGAATGCAGCGAGAGGAAGTATCAAACTTTTACTGATTTAAAACTATTTGTGTTCCTTCAGTTGTACTTTGCATTTTGGGGCCGCTGTAGCTCTTTCTAAGAATCCTGCAGCCATAAAGGCACCATCACTCATGCTGACATCTCTTTGAAGCGCACGTGGAAAACATTACGAAACAACAACAACAACATTACGAAAAAATTCGTAACTCAAATCTCTATTAAATATGCAAGGTTTCCTTAAATGCCCAAAAAGCCTTTTTGAGGGATTTACTGGATCAATTTCACACAAATTTATACTTGGTTTCAATAAAAGTTATCAGTATTTCCAAATATCCCAAGAAAGATGTGTAATTATGTCATAATCACATAAGGGCGGTAATATGGAAATGTATTTCGGGCTGGCCACTCTTAAGCATATATCTCCACTAACATATTGACATGTCCCTAGCTGAGTAAGAACCGACACGCATCACATTAGGCAAAGCAATCATTATCGATAATTTACCTATGCACTCCGTTCGAATATGTTTACACTATACAGTCCACTGTCGTTGCATCAATACGCTAGTGAATCTGATCCCTGTCAATAGACTACTTGAATGAGATTCAATTTGATGTAGTTAATATACACAATGGAACTCATCTGAAGGCTTAAAGCCTATGTTTGGAGTTTCTTTGCGTGATAGTATTGTATATGAAGATATCAGTAGGAGAACCTAGGTTACCAACATAGTATTGCCAAACTTAAATGGCAGTGATAAGCCACATTGCTCGCAGAACAGACGGTCGATAGGGCTCAAGATTCTGAAATGCTGGTAGATAGAGTGTTGGAAGGTCACAAGGTAGACTGATGGATGATCTGGTAAGGGTTGTGGAAATTCCATGGATGCGAGATGTACAAGACCGGTCCTTATGGGGATACTTGGAGAGACCTATGTCCAGTAGTGGATGTATTTCGGCTGAAATGATGATGATGATGAATTGTAAAGGTGAAATTAAAACAGTAGAAAAGTTAAACAGTTTTCCAAGAGAGAATAGACGAAGACCTTGAAATAAATCGGCAGTCGCGTGTTTTAGAAGCCATCAGTCGAGGGATAGGCATCGCCTTCTATCGCTGCGAATTTTACCGCTGCACTGAACTTTTCGGCCCCATCGAGCATAATAAATGTTCTGCGAGCAATGAGCCCTGCACATTGCAACTTAAGTATGACGGTTCTTTGGGCTAGGTCCGTAACCTTGGTTCTCCTGCAGATATTTTTATTTCTTTTACGTAAGGTTCACTGTTCGCATACCTCATGCGGAACAGAGAGTAAAGTCCCGCAAACCTCCGTTGAAAAGGGAGGATCCTCCGACCAGACGGGTGTTATGTTATGTCTGGTGGACAGCTGCCCGATAGATGATTTCGGGCTGTTCTATATGTTCTAATCGCGCGGAGAACTTTGATTGCGCGATGCAGGATGAGTTCTTATGTGACGCCATAGATGTCGCTACAACTGTATAATACAATATATTACCCCTATCAAAAGTTAGAGTAAGCAGTACGAAAGAAACGTTTCCTCATGGATTCCTGTCCAAAGTCACGCTTTAACGTTTATATTACCGCACTGAGCGCTTACTGACGCACCATTACGAATTCGCTTCCTTCTCAGTCCAACATCTTGTATCCAGCAATAATGATTACCAAAGCGGTAATGTTTGCTAAACTTTCTATTTTTGTTTGGAAATTTCAAGAGCATGTTTTCCTCTGTAATAGGTTTCCTTTTTCTTTTCGAGCGCTTGCCTTTAAAAGTATTATTGTCAACAACTGACTTGGCGTTCTACATTCTCGAGTTTCTAAAACGATGTTGAAGATAAAAATATCGTAGATTTTTTCCTTTTTACAAGTTAAGTTTGTTCGAACGAGTCTGGCCTTAAACATTGAGTTCTAAAAATATTTTAGCTTGATTGTTGCGGGTTTTTTAATTGTAAGATGGATAAAACTCTTTTTTGGTTTTTATCTTTAGTTAAAAGGGAAATGACATTGACACAGTTTCGAACGTGAAAAAGTGTAATCTTAAAATATTTTTTGTGATCTGGAATGCTGTGAATCTTGAAAGTAACCTTCTTGATTCGAGTTTTCAAATAATTAATTAATGGAGTTGTTTTATGCGATTAACCATTTTTTATCGTGACTACACTCACGTGCATTTTTTAAATAAAAAGTGGTATAATTATAGTTTATATCAGTAAAATAAATCCAGTTTCCTTCGATTTACTTTTACAAATATAATAAAAAAATATGCATGATGATATTAAGAAAATAAACGTTATACCACAAACAAGTAAATAAGAATGTTTAATGATAGCAAGGTCTATCTACTAGTGCGTAGTGTATCATCGGTTCAATTCTCACACAGAACAAAAACATAATATGGCCTACTGATAATTATAAAACATAATATTCCACAACTATCACACAACGCCATCTAGTTCCAAGCTAAGCAAAGCTTGTATTATGGGTACTAGACAACTGATAAACTTGGGCTCGGTCCGGACGGTTACCGGACGGTCGGACGGCAGGCTACCCATTGCTCGACGTCCGCAAGCCCGCGCCTACGGTGGCCGGAAATCGGGATCGGAATTCCGGCGGCGGACAGGGCGTAAGGACCGTTGCCTCACGCGATCGACCGCCTCCTTTGCTAGCATTACTGCTTCGCAGAAGGAGGCGACCGCCTGCCACTCCTTCCTCGCTCCGGACCATGGCCTGAACCAAGACCTGGCGCGAGAGATCACCGCCGCCGATTGCCCCTACGAGGACACGGCGTTGCTCTGCCCAAGCGGGGCACACCTCCACCGTATGTCCTCCGGGAGGTCCACACAGTGGCGACATCTCTCCATCGGAGGACGATATGTCCCCCGATCTGGAGCGCTTCCGGTAGGCACTCACGTTTCTACCGGAGTCGCCCGCCACCTCCTCAACCTCCGAGCCCTCCGAGCTCCTTCCGGATGCCGCGTCGGACTCCGACCGCGCATCACTCTCCATGGGTTTTTTGAAAAATTTAGAAGATTCCATTGCTGTTCCCACGAGTATTTTCAATTTGTACTTGCTCAAAGTCAGTGGTTCGCACCAGAGACTAATTTAGCTACCCATTAGTCAAGCTAACAACCTCCCTCACGGTGCGCCGCCGCTTGGAGGTTTGGGGTAATTTTTTATAGAGGTTGTCTTCCTCGCGGCCCAGGCGGTTAAGCCACGACCCTCGACCCCCATCAAAAGTCAGAAACATGATCTTGGACAATCTCTGGGGCTACGAGACTAACAGTGGCAGAAGGAGGAGCAAGTCTTCCTCCTGCCTGCCCGGTGGCAGGGTGAGTGCGCACCGAGCCCGCTCTTACTTCGCCACTGTGCTCTCTGCTATAGCAGAGGGACATGCGTTGGAGTGATCGTTCAGACTGACTGACAGAATATTCGCAGGCGGATATCAAGACCCCTTAGGCAGAAGTACCCAAGGGGAGTCGTTGGCCGCCTCCCAGTGCACCGTCCCGCAGACTGGCCTTCACCTCGGACGTATCCGCAAGTACGTGGAGGTTTTCTGTCGTAGCACCCCATAATGTAACGGTTAATTTATCTTTAGTTATTCCCAATATAATAACTGTTTGTCCCAGACGACAGTTAATCGTGTCGTTCTATATATGGACACCTTCATTTAGTTCATTAAACCCCGAGCGAACGCCGGCGTTCGCTCGGTCATTGTCTTTCTATTGTGTCTCTAATTACGCTACTCAAAAGGTTAAATGGATAAGCCACGATACTTAAAACTACACGGTTCTTTTGCACAATATTTTTTTTAAAAGATAATAATATGAATGCATTATCAACAAAACTGAAGCTGATATTTTATGACATGAATGAATGTGTATTATTTACACATTATATAAATTCTCAATGTTTTGCTGTGCTATTCGTTGTTATTTCAGATAAATGATGTAATGAATATGCTTTTATTATATAACTTCCCTGGAGTATATATGTACAATAAAAAAAATGCAATTTCATTACATAATAATTCATGAAGCTTTTTGCTACATATGTTTTAGAAATATTTATAGGAAACAGATGTTTAATTCTATTAGTCATCATCTTCCTGCCCTTGTCCCGTTTTATTTGGGGTCACCCCAACATGTTTTTTTCATCCATTTTATCCTGTCAATCGTCACGCCATCACTTACTCCGTTTCTGTCAAATCACTTCTCACACAATCCATCCAGCTTTTCTTTGGCCTCCCTCTCCCTCTCCATCCATCCACATGTAACACTTGGTTTTAGTGAGTAAAAATCTGACACTTTCTCGGGCTCCACCCAGAGCGAGAGAAGTAATTCGATAACTTTCCACACTCAAAAAAAGGCAAACCGATTAAACAATACTTCATTTTGTTATGGAACGTCACAAAGGATTCGAGCATACACCTTAAGCCTTTAAGCCTAGCCAGATACAATGCCAATGTACAGATAGGGACGAGCCATTAGCCAATCTCCAACAAGTGCTGGATAACCTTTACGCTCTACTGAATTTAACGATACGCTCGTGTGGGATAAGACATTGATATATTCTGTGTAAAGAAAAGAAGATGGATTTACATTTAATAATAGCGACTACATATTTTTTTGGGTTCCGTAACTAAAGGGTAAAAGCGGGACCCTGTTGCTATCACTCCTCTGTTCGTCTGTCTGTCATCAGACCATGTATAATGAACCATGATAGCTAGATAATTGAAATTTTCACAGAGGATGTATTTCTGTTGCTGCTATGACAAACACGTGATTTTTTTGTCGCTTTTTTTTCTTTCATGGGCGAGTCCGAATCGCAATGAACGGTTTTTTTTTCATATTGAACTATTTGTGCAATTAATGTAATGGGAATAACTTAGCAATCATTGTTACGTGGATTTGCTTTTACTCTGAGCCATTCTTAATAATTACGAACACTCGACCTTTCGAAAATCCTGTGAAAGCCCCAGGAAGTTTCAGTGCTTATGGGTAAAGTAAGGCAAGGTATGTTAGTCAGAACCCTTATGTATAATTGACCTAGTAGATATCTAAGTCGTCTACAATACAATATTAGGTAGATACGTGAGTGGTCTCCTACAGAGTGAATCTTGCTTTTTGCAAGAGCAAACGTCGCAGAAGAAAGATGTAAAATCCTAAAAAGATTTTTTTTTTTAATTTATATAAACCAGTGCTTGACTGCGATCCCACCTGATGGTAAGCAAAGATGCAATCACTGATGGTGAGGCGCACTAGTTTATTAAGAGCCTATTCACTCTAGCCTTGAAGGCACTTAAATTATAGTTAGACGGGAAGACTGCAGCAGGCAAATTGTTCCAATCCGACGATGTACGCGGTATAAACCACGAAACCAGCGAAAAAGATAAGATGCTGATAGTGGACTTGACCGTACTTATGGGATAGTCCAGCCAGCACTACTCCTAGCAGTAGTTCTCATAGTTAATAAAGATTTATGTAGGTAGAAAGTACCGAAAGAAGAAAAACAATTTATTATTTAACAACAACTCGTTAAAATTTACGTTTAAAATCTTATCGTTAAACAATGAATATAATTCTTAAGCGCTGCAAAACTTTCGAGAAACAGATTTCACTCAAATAGCCACCGAAACCTATTTTGAATCGTTCGTGGGTACCGAAACTTGGGACCGTTTTAAAGTTTGATGCAGTAGCTTCGCATTTAGCGGCAAAGCTCTAATTGTTTTTGGGAGCTGATTTTACTGTACAACTTCCATCTAGAAGTTTATCTTGGTATATTATATTATAGTTAATTGTTTAGGTATAACTAGAACTGTAGTTAAGCCCTTACTACGGCATGATTGAGTACCTCATCACATCATCATCATCATCATTTCAGGCGAAAGACGTCCACTGTTGGACATAGCCTCTCCCAAGTGACGCCACAACGACAGATCCTGTGTGTCTCGCATCCACCGCACTCCCGCTCCCACTCTCACCAGGTCGTCTGTCCACCTTGTTGGAGGCCTTCCAACGCTGCCTTTTCCGATGCGCGGTCGCCACTCTAGAAGATTGAGTACCTATGGGACAGATAATGTAGAAATCTTATATCAGTCCTGAGATTTCTTTAAAGGTCATCAAATGACTTCTTTTGCTCCAGGGTGGAGCGAGAGGGTGTGTCGAACTTTTATTGACTAAACCATGTGCAGTGACGGATTTACAAATTTTCAAGGTTTAGGCTATACAGTTTTTGCCGCCCTTGCCTCTACAATTGTGGTTTCCTGCATTATTTTTACAATCCAAAAATTACGTTGAAATTACACGTAAAATTATTTTTTAAATAAACTCTCGGAATGTGCAATGACAAGTGAGAGAGAAAAGTTATCAGCAAAATTTGTTGCAGACTTCTATCTGTGAGACATCAGAAAATCGCCATGCAAAAATCTTTTTGATTTCTAAGAGGCTGCAAAAAAAAAAAAATCCGTCCCCAAATTTGCCGCCACAAAAATCTGCGGCCCTAGGCTCAAGCCTACTCAGCCTGCTGGTAAATCTACCATTGACCATGTGTCTTCTTTCAGAAGTCAACCCATGGCCAAAGTAGGCTTTGACCCTGCTGGTCCCCTATGGTTTTATTTTATCTCTTTGAGGCGACGGTTACAGGATGGCCAGATGGCGAGCTACCCATTGTTTGCCATCAGCAACCCCATGCCTACGGTGATTTCAGAGTTTAGTGTGTAATTAGTTGAACTGTTTTTGTAACCGGAATGATATTATCACTAAGTGATAAAACTTTTTATGTACACTTCCATTCTAATATAATATAAAGAGGTAAAGGTTGTTTTTATGTTTTGTTTTTGTCTCAGAAAGTACTGGTCCAATAGCGAAAATTTTTTCACCGATAGAAAGCTGCTTTATTTCTGAGTGAAATAGGCTATATTTCATGTACGCGTGCGAAGCTGCAGGTAAAAGTTAGTAATTAATAAAGAATAAAAATAAACTTTGGAGTTCTAAGGTTACCTCGACCTTACTATCAGTATTATCACTTATGACGATCGTCACATTATGGGAAAAAGTCGAAAAAACAAAACGGAATGATAATTTAAATATAATTATATTAAATTACTAAAGCTGATCCTACAAATTAAATCAACTTCTAAGTAGGAACATGTAATAATTGTCTTATAAAAAAAAAACTATTTATAGCAAGTGCGACCTTGCTTATATACTTATAATACTTTATTTTTACATTGAACGTTATATTATTTCACAGCAAATTGTTTTTTTGTACTTATTTTTCCTACTACTCTTACACACAGCGTCTATATCTAATTTTTTCAACTTTCCTTTCACTGTTATTATTATGCTGGAAGAGATTTCTTTAGAAATAAGCATAACCTTGTATTAATATTTCTTGGTATGTCTGTACAAAATAAATAAAAACTACTTGACAAAAAATCATTTTCTCAGTACGAGTAAATATAGTCCACACGCGTAAATGTACAAAAGGTTCAATGTTTTACCTTATCTGTAAAATAGTTGACCCATACATCAACAGGAAAAATAAATCTCTTTGGTTGGGTCAACTCGCAAATTGGAGGTGAAAAAAATTGGTTTAAAAAAAATAGCAGAAATGCCGAGGTGAATGTTGAACACGTCATTCCTTTTTTTATACACTATAACAATTTTTTTTTGGTGTTCTATGTTATGTGTGCATATAACACGGCATTCGTAATAATTGGCCTTATAACGTATGGGCCGTAATCTACCATGTGGGCCCAGTGCGCAAATATTGGTGAAAAATTTTTCAAACAATCAATCAGACCAATACTTTCAGAGATTCGGTCCTCACGCCCCAACCGCCTATGGATACGGAGTTAGCCACTAAACCGCTCTACGGGTTGTATTTCTCTTAGTCTGGCCCCTCACCCTAGGCGTGTTAAGGCAAAGCAAACGCTACCGATACACACCTAGGGTTTTTTGGAGCACGCAAGCCCCACCACGACGTCAACGTAGAGATACGGCGATGGGGTTATTATTATTATAGTCTTACTGGATGCTGCTGAGTACCCGTCTTTTACATAGAGCGACTGACTATCAGACTTCCATAACCCATTTACTGAGCAACATGATACTCCTTAAATATAATAATATAATATAATATTCCACAACTATCACACAACGTCGTCTAGTCCCAAGCTAAGCAGAGTTTGTGTTATGGGTACTAGACAACTGATAAACATACTTATATATTTCTAAATACATACATATTTTAGATAAAAGAAAATAGACTGATGGTCAGACGTCCTGACGAATGACAACCAGGACCAAAGGCTTTACGTAATTTTCGAGGCAGCGGGATTCAGTAATGTCTTATATAAACTTAGAAAAGTACATATGAATTGAAAAATTCACACCCACAACTTTAAACATGAGACGCGGGTGTCTTTACCACTGGGCTATCATGACATTAACATGTCATAAGGCAAACTGTGGAATAGTGGTGGCCAAGTGATAACGGCCCCGACTTACAAGTTGTAGGTCGCGGGTTCAAACCCAGCCAGGCGCATTACTTTGTGTGATTTATTTCATCACCACTACTCTCAAAACGGTGAAGGAAATCATCAGGGGAAACCGGCATGTCCTAGAACCAAAAATTTGAAGACATGTGACATCCACCAACCCGCACTGGGCCCGCGTGGTGGATTACGGCCCATTTCCTCTCCTAAAGAGGAGGCCTGAGTCCCAACAGTGGGAACATTATAAGGCCAACAAAAAAAAAAAATCTAAATCGAGATTTACCCGGGAATCTTTAAGTTAAGATTGAATAGGTTACTTCTAGGTAAGCGCGTTCCATCGTCGACCGCATCGTCGCTTTCCATCAGATAGCCGTTGCTCGAAAGAGCGATTACTCTTAACGCCTTAGAAAGCAAAGAGCAACTGACAGAATATAATAATAATAGCTTTATTTATTCCTTACACAGATTTTACATTTCTATCAATTATTGTTTGAGTTAGTACTTGTTTTACTTATCTTAATTCGTTAATTTCGTCAGCTGTTTTAAGGACCGCTCTGGTGGTAAAAGCCTCCTCCATTTATCTCCATTTGTCTCTATCCCTTGCTAGTCTGTTCCATGCAATTCCAGCTGTGTCAACTATGTCATCACTTCATCATTTGACCGGCCTGCCCTTTTGCCTTTTTTGTGTTTATAGTACCAATTTGTGACAATTTTTGACCATTTGTTCCCTGGTGGTTTGGACATGCCCAGCCCATTTCCATTTTTGACTAATTATTGTTTTTGCAACACCGTTTTGATAACAGTGGTGGCCGAGTGGTAACGGCCCTGACTTACGAGTTATAGGTCGCGGGTTCAAACCCAACCAGGCGCATTACTTTGTGTAATTACCTATTTCATCACCACTGCTCTCAAAACGGTGAAGGAAATCATCGTGAGGAAACCGGCATGTTCTAGAACCAAAAATTCGAAGACATGTGACATTCACTAACCCGCACTGGGCACGCGTGGTGGATTATGGCCTATTCCCTCTCCTAGAGAGGAGGCCTGAGTCCCAACAGTGGGAACATTATAAGGCCGACCTTATGCAACTATGTCATTGTTTTTACTATATCCTTTAATTTGGTGACTTTTCTGATATTTTGTATTTCTCACTTTATCACTTAGCTTTAGTCTCAAAAGACTCCTTTCCGTGAAGGAACATAGTAGATTTTAATCAGCAAAAGTCTGATACTCATTCTCTATGTCCCTCTTACTCCACCTATATAGTGGAAGAAGTGATTTGATGATTTCCAATATAAAAGATAAGAAAGGTGGTCACAATATGGTCCTTTACAGTTGTTATGTCATCTACCGTAGAAAATGTCACAGATCTATAGAGTAGTGTTGCAAGGAAACACATTTCCACCGTAGGCGCTTGCTTGCGGACGGCGAGCAATGGGTAGCTCGCCGTCGAATCGTTTGGTAACCGTCCGGCCCGAGCCCAAGTCGTCGACTGTGCGTAGTGTTCCACGCGCGCCTAAAGGAGATGCCAGCAACCGTGGGGGCCTAGCAAGGTCGAAGCCTACTGGGGCCATGGGTGATGCGAAAAAGATCCCCGGGGCTGGAACAATGGCAAAGAAGGAACAGGAGTAGGGTTTTAGTCAGTAAAAGTCTGTCAATATCTCCCACCCCGCCCAAGAGCGGGGGATGTTATTAGATGATTCTCCTACCCGAAAAAAAAAGGAAACCAGTGTCTTAGTCCATGTTACACTTTCACATTCAATTTAACTTATACGCATCATGTCATTACTAAGTCCTTACTTAAACAGCTTTCTACGTGTTAGATCTTTCACGGATATTTAATAACAAAACTATTTAACCGATCAGGTCATTCACCTATTCTGCCTTGATTATATAAACCCTGAATGAATGAAAATCAAAGAGTTTCACATAAAACTGTGAGTAAAAATATATAGCGCAATAAGGCCAATTTTACTTCACTTGTCATAAAAAAATAATAACCAAAAGCCTCAATAGTCAATTAATACTCATTCAATTACAACCAAAAAAAAATGTTTGAATAAAATAAAGCGTTCATTCGTTCACCTTTTAAAGGCAAAACTTCTCAACGTTATATTTACTGAAGCCTAATAAAATAAAAACACAAAAGAATTTGTTCGAAATTAGTATACTATTTTATCTAAAGCTATTGATTGTAGAATCTGTGCTACGAGCAATAATCCAAACTGTAACTCGAGGATTGTAGCGCGCCCGCGTAGCCCCGCGTAGCCAGTGCCGCCGCGACTTCGTAGACCGTCGGACGTGTAGCGCTACGCTGCTACGCGCTCTACTACGACTCGAACCCAACCGTAGACTCGGAACCAAGTGACTCGAACCCACTTAGTGTAGTGACTAAACTGTGACCGTGTTTGTGTTTTAGTCTCGTGTTCTAAAATTAATACGTTTTACAGGTAACAATATAAATACTCACCAATAAAATAGGTTTAAGTTCTACCACTTTTGGTACTAGGTTTTATTTTAGACGGGGAACGTTAAACGTTAAGCGCCGGTAACTAATGGACCGTTGAGATAAGAAGGCTTTGTGGAAGTACAGTTATTAGCCGGTTTAAAGAGCCGGTCATTGATAACAGTTGTAAGGGAAAGCCTTTAACCGTTACTTAGTATCTCGAAAATGGTTATCTTTAGTATTAAAATGATGTTCAGCTTTAACAAAAATGAATATTAGTATAAGCCGTTACATTTTTTTTGCGTTAAAATAAGCCCGGTTAAAATAGAAGGACAGTTTGTTTAATAGCTTCTGTAAATACTCCAACATTTTTTGGCAAACAAATGAAAGCGATAAAACCATTTAGGAAATAGAATTTTTATTTGTATTTACTTTTTATTACCAGTTCTCTGTTAATTGTGTTTTCAGTGCTAGAGCGTATTCCTTTTTATGGATACTGTTAGTGATTTTTGTTTAAATGTAATAGTATATTAGATTACTTCTTGCCAAGAAAAAAACCGTATGTAGTATACTTTTTATTTCATCTTCTATTCGGTTGCTGATTACTCTTTGGTACTGACACGGTACTATGTACTTTCTGGAAAAAAAAAAAACTAGTCATTGCCTTTTCCATTTTCGTAGTCGGTTAAAATTGGACAACGACTTAAGTACAATTGACAGACATTTTTTATTTATTTATTGGGTTAGTATCGTCGTCTTGTTAGCCAGTAACAATGGCTGGTGGTGATAATTTTTTGCAGAAGAATGCTATTCGAAATTTTTCTACCTATTATTATTATTGATAGGGTCAAATTTGACCGCTGAACTTGATGGAGTCAACCATAGAGCACGTTAGCCTAGAAATTTATCTAATCGTACACGTATAATCTATATAAATAAAAGCAAAATACCACTCACTGATTAATCATGAAATCTCAGAAACTATAACACTTACAAAGTTAAAATTTGGTAGGTAGGCTCTTTTTAGAGTGTAGACATCCGCTGAGAATGGATTTTACTAAATTTACCCCCTAAAGGGATGAAACGGTAGTCCAAAGTTTGTATGAAGAAACCGACTTTCACGCGGGCATAGCCGCTGGCAGAAATAAGTATTTCATATTATACTAGGCGAATAATTACAGACAATATAGTAAATAAATAAGAATTCGTTTTAAACTGATTTTGAACTAGACTGTCTGTATATTTTAGTTGTAATTGAAATCTAGAAGCAATTTTCCCAAAATATGTTAGAAATATCGTAAATTGAGTAATAATACAAAAAATAAGAAAAAATATTTTAAACTAATTGTAATGGTACGGATCCCTGAATGCTTTAAATCTTGAAGTTCGGTCGGTTTTTATTAAAGTGTTTTTAATGAGTAGTTTTCTTTCATATGACGATCAACTTTTAGAACTAGGCTAACAGAAAAATCACGACGTTTATTACATACTAGTAGTAGCCGCCCGCGGTTTTACCCCCGTATAATCACTTCTTACCTGTCAATCAATTATAATTTTTTCAATGTTTTTTTTTCTTATAAACTAAATATGCTAAAGCAAATAACACAAAATAAAATCGGTCAAACCATTTCTGAGTTTTAGCGAAACTAACAAACAATAATTGATTTTATTTAAAGTTTATAAAACATCCTTTGAAATATGGAAATATACGTATTCTAATATACTATTATACTATTCGAATATATGTATTCTTAACGAAAATTTCTTTTTTTAAACATTGGCAGACTCGCGTTTGAATATTATCAACACTTGATGGTAAACGATGATGTGTTACGATGATGTGTGTGATGATATGTGATGGGATGAAGTAACGTATTCACATTTGACTTTTTAAGACCCCAGACTTAAACAATCAGGCCGTTATTTTTGAGGGTCAAATCTTCACTGAACATTATAATCTTTGCCTGAGGCATGTTATGCTAAACTCCTACTTAGCTTAAAACCACAACTGGGGCCGTCCGTAGTACATCTTATTGTTTGGTTAGGATTTTAGCAAACGATTCGTAATTAAAAATAAAAACTGTTGTTTTTAATAATATTATGGGTTCCCTGAACCTGTACTGAACTGGTTTGCCACCAGGTTGCAGGTTTTAAACCTTAACGAGGATTTTATTTTCTAAAATACTGACTAAGGTTTTAATAGTGAAAAATGCATTGGGTCATTCCATTAAGCCAACATGGTGAATAATTGAACATACACATTTTTGTTTTCTCTTAAAATTTTGTACACGTTAAATCACACTTATATCATACTATTTTAATAAAGGCAAAAGTGTACACCTATAAAAAATAATGTATGTGTATATAGGTTTGCTACACATGCTCCGGCATACTTATGCTCCGGCAGCTGAATGGATCGGATGGAATTCAGCACACAAATAGTCTACGGATTATCCTAGAATAGCACATACGATACTTTTTTTCCTTCGGGAATTTTCCCTGTGTAAAAAAGAGCATACGTTCCCAAGGGATATTTTTTTTTAACTTTTGCACGAGTGAAAACATTGCCAGAAATCAGTAAATAACAAAATACGACATAAAGGGTTAGACACAGTTGTAGCTATAGTACACGTACATTTTGTCTGTTATGTTTTAGTCAGCTCGGTGTGATAGGAACTGAGCCTATTTCCCTTATGTCGGACATTGCTGTACCACAGATATTGCTGCGTGTGTTCAATAGTATTTGTTTTACTCTCGGTTTTATATTTGTGTTCTGTATGTGGTTACTGCATGGGTGCTATTGGATGCCTGAAATAAATGCTATGTTTTTTTACTGTCCGTAGCCAGGCACAATCATAGACTTTAACACTTCCCAAAAATAAAATCAAGATAAATAGATAGATTATGCTGTTTATTTTACACCATAAAAGATTCAGATACAATAGGACCTTAATAGTGTGGTTAAAGTTATAATAGTTTTTTTTATTTTTTTTATTTGATTTATACTAGTGCTTGACTGCGATCCCACCTGATGGTAAGCAGTGATGCATTAAGAGCCTATTCACTCTAGCCTTTAAGACACCCAAATTATAATCGGATCCTCATCGGGAAGACCTCAGCAGGCAAATAAAAATAATATTAATATTTATTCATAAATAGCTAAAAAAATCATAAACGGTAGACAATCGCAGTTAATTTTATGGGAAGAAAATCAACTAAAAATAAATAGGTGCTGATCACTAGTGGCCTATTTGGTGCAGGCGCGAGACACACAATGTTAGTTTTTTTTTATCTTAAGTGTTTATAGTTGTTTCTACATTGTGTGCATTAGTGTATGTGTGCCAAATAAAATATCTTTCTTTCTTCCTTTTCTTTACTAGTCACACAGGTCTCTAGTTAAGGTAAAAATAATATAGAATAACCTATATTTCGAAGTATTAATAACTTAAAGGTAGCGCTTCAAATCAACGCTGGAGAGGCAAAGAGGAATTTCAATTTTTCAAATTGAAAAATTGTTCTGCAACGGGTGAGGAAAGCGCTTATTTTTGAGGCTTATATAAATCGACCTGGCCTATATCAGAAGTGTGAAATGAATTCAGGTTTCCGGAGCACAGTTAAGTGAAGCGAACTCATAATTTTTAAAAAATATTTTACTATATGTGTGTTTGTATTTGTAGAAACTAATCTACACTATTATTATAAAGAGGTAAAGTTTTTGTTTTATTTGTAGGAGGTAGACTCTGTAAGTACTTGTTTGATTGCTAAAAATTTTTCACCAATACAAAATTGCTTTTTCCCTGAGTGACATAGGCTATATTTTATGTACGTGGGTGAACCCTCGGTCAAAAGCTAGTGTTTTAATAAAAATGATACATTAATACACCCACGCACTACGTAGGTATATTATTTTTTGTATTTTTTTTTGTTGTTATTTCATTTGTATTATATAGAATTGGCAAATTGTGAACTGGATCTTGACAATTTTTATTTATTATAAGCTTAAAACTAATGGTAACGGTTGTCAAATATAAAAAAGTAACATACTCCATTTAATATTTTTTTATACTCAGGAATATTTCAAACGATTTTTCAAAAATTTTCAATAGTCCTACTAATACAACAAATGTAAAACCTCCATGTTCGTCAATCAATAACCGATGAAATTTGTACACATATAAGTGCATGGCCAGGCCATGGAACATTTCACCTTAGGGCTGACGACGAGCAATGGGTAGCCCAACGTCTGACTGTCCGATATGGACCGAATCTGAGTCGTCAACGGGGCGTATTGTTTCACGTACGCTTCAAAGACATGTCAGCAAAACCTTAGGGGCCCGACAGGACCCTGACCCGCTAGGACCACAGGAAAATGTTGATAGAGAAACCATAGTCCTAGAATGCTTTAGGGCACTGATGGGGCTCCCGCAACACTGTAGTGCCTCGGGGATGTTTCGTAACGATGCGTAAGCGGGGTGCATCTCTGGTGCGCAAGGTGCGCGGCAGCACCAACAGTGTTCTGATGATGATAGCCGACAGGTTTGACTGACCTTATATAAGGCGCTGCAGTAACTTACATGTTACCTGCAGTCATCGATAACTGTGTGTGTGAAATATTTAAATATTGTTTTGTTTGTTGGTGTCACGTTTTGTGTTATGTTCTGTGTTATGTATAATTATGAATCCTAGTTACTTGAACAAATAAAATGATATATATATCATCATCGTCATCATTTCAGCCGAAAGACGTCCACTGTTGGACATAGGCCTCCCCTATATGTCGCCACAATGACCGGTCCTGTGCGTCTCGCATACATCGGATTCCTGCAACCCTCACCAGGTCATCGGTCCACGTGGTCGCCATTCCAGAACCTTCCTTGCGTGATCGCGTCAGAAATAAGGATATCCGCAGGAGAACCAAGTTTACGGACATAGCCCGAAGAATTGCCAAACTTAAGTGGCAGTGGGCAGGGCACATTGCTCCCATAACCGATGGTCGATGGGGACGAGATATATATATAAAAGACACGGGTTGATTTTAGTCAGTAAAAGTCAGATATTCCTTTCTGCTACACTCTAGAGCAGGAGAAGAAATTGGATGAGTTTCCCACCTAAAAATAAAATAACATGGATTTCGTTTTCCTATTCCATTCAGTGTGTTTGAATGGAATTATTTTAATTTAAATGTGGGCAATACCGCTGGAAAAAGCTTTGAAAAATTAATAATAGAATTTCAATCCTCACAATATCATGCACAATTAATCAAAATATTCATAGGCTCGGTAATATAAATTACCATTCCTAGTGCTAAATAATACAACCGCACCGTAAAACATAACGCAAATAACGTAAACAACTTTATAATATTGTTTACTACTTTCGTGACGTCACAAATTAAGTGGGTTAATAGAATTATATTGTTAGGCTATTTTCATAATAATTTATTCCTGGTAAAGTGACGAAAGCTGTTATGACTCATATTAACTGGATTCATAATTATTTAGATTATTTTTATGACAATTTTATGTAGTTCAACTTGCTTGAACTCGCGCGAGTACCTAACCCTTTATTTTAGTAGGGTTTTTTTATGTGGGAAATCATCCCATGACTTTTCTCGTGCTAGGGTGAAGTGGGAAGGCGTGTCAGACTTTTACTGACTAAAACCATACCTATGTTCCTTCTTTGCATTGCGTGCCAAAAAAAAACGAGTTTTCTTTTCAGAAGCAAACCTGAAAAGAACTGAATGACTCCAGTAGACTACGGCTCTGCTGGGCCCCTACGGTCCTGTTGATATCTCTTTGAGGCACGCGTGGAATACTTCGTGCCGTCGACGACTCGCGCTTGATTTAGACGGTTACCGGACGGCAAGACGTCGAGCTGCCTATTGCTCGTCGTCCCGGGTCGGAATCCCGAGGCTGGGGATTGAGGATGTTCCCTCATGCGTGCGACCGGTTCCATCACTAGCATTACTACTTCACAGAAATAGGCGACCGTATGCCATTCCTCCTCGCTTCAGATCTTAGTAACGTAGGGCAACCCTTATCACTGTTTGTTGGAAATTGACAAGTCATGACAGCATGTTGAATTTTTTATGGATTCGGATCCACATTGCTTCTTTATTCCAATGATTGGTTAAGATTTGTTTTCAATATACCAAGCAAAAATAAAGCTTGGGACCAAAGTGGTTGCTATGTGATTCTTATGGAGTGATTGGTTGTATTCAAAATCGGCTTTTTAAAAATTGATTTAAACTAATGTTTGACTGCGATCCAACCTGATGGTAAGCAGTGAAGCAATCACATCAATGTTCAATGTTCACAGAATAAATCTGTCACATCCAGTTTCTGCGATATTGCTATTTAAAATAAACCAGTATAGTCAATACATCCGCATAATAAAAACATACATTCTCACGAAAAACATACACGGGTATTCTACAATATACGTTTGTAATATAATTTATGTATTAATTTCAGTCTGTTGGCTCTACCGCAAGAAGGTCTTATTTCTTCCAAATATCTTGATTTTGAGTGTATAAGGACGAGTCCCGTCGCTAAGTCATAAGTTCATCCCATCATTTTTGCTTAGATATTATGAAACGTATATTTGAATTTGAAAAACTAATATAGACCTACCAAACTAATATGAACTGGTGAGGGTCGCGGATATCCGATGGATGCGAGACGCACAGGACCAGTCATTGTGGCGACACTTGGGGGAGGCCTATGTCCAACAATGAACGTCTTTCGGCTGAAGTGATGATGATAATGAATATAGACCTCTGGATTTTCTTTTTTAATGTCGAAAAATATGGCCGCTTTTTGGTTTGACCTCACTTAAATGAAAAATTTTGTTGCATTAAACTTTTGACGACATTTTTCGATATTCAAATATATTAGGGCCATCATTAACATTATTTTGATACCAGCCAGTGAAACTTAGGTAAATATTTACAAAACAATTGTTTGGTAAAGAATTAAAAATGAAACACTGTTTCAACAATAAGACGTTAATTGCTTCGTGTCAGTAATTAGCCACTTGAAAATATGTCAGATAATTAAATAAGCAGTTTGCCTTCAAAACTTTAGGAAATTATATTTTTTAATCGATATTTACAAGCAAAGAAACTCTGAAAATAATAATACTTTTGACTTTTATAACTCTGAGTATGTATTTCAAATTATTATTTTTTTCCACAATTATCACACAACGCCATCTAGTCCCAAACTAAGCAGATCTTGTGGTATGAGTACTAGGCAACTGTTAAACTTACTTATAAATATATTTCCTAATACATACATATTATAAATAAATTTAACTCAGACACAGGCTAAATGATCGTGCTCATCACAGAAATATTTATCTTGGGTGGGAATCAAACCCATGACCTTCGGCATAGCTGGCTACTAACCACTAGAAAAACTACTAAGTATTTCAACATAAAACTTAAATATTAACTGACTTTTTGTACTAAACCTAACCACGCAACGTATAGACAGAGGTAACCGACGCCGTCCGTACTGTATACGGGATAACTCAAATTAAATTTATCGTATAATTATATTTTATTATTTACTATTAATTTAATTTATTTTAATACACCGTTCCATTTTCCGCAGTTATATGTAGTGTACAAAAAACGTGTTGCGCCGACCCCAAATAACACGGGATAAGGGCAGGAAGATGATGATGATGATGATATGTATGTTATTTAACACGAACACTATATGCAAAAACAAAATACACTGAGGCGTCGAAGTACTCCTCCAAATCTCTATCTTCCAGAAATATACACAGAAGACTGGTAGCATTACTACGTTGAATTTAAATGGTTTACAAAAGTATAAAAACCAACTCTATAGAAAAAAAAAAACATTTCAACTGAGAAAAGAAAAGATTTTTCCATTCACAAATGTGTATCATTCATAACTTTTTACAACAATAAAAAAATAGAAAATTAAAAAAAAAGTTTTACAATTGCTCCGTGATTTACGCACTGATCCTACGAAGTTATTTTTATGGCTGAAAAATTCACTCGCTCAAGCTTATTTTAATTTGCTGAACAGCCATCTAGGGTATCATTCTGGCCTACAGAAACCGTACATTTTAAACTCATGTTTCAAGTCCTATGAATAACTGATTACGTCATCTGTACTTAGAATTTATTTTCACATCGTCATGTTTGGCTGGCGGAATATAAATATACATATATAGGACTGGAATTATTAGACCCTTGGAAGTTTTCATTTATATAAAAAAAGAAGGTCGACAAAACAAATAGGACCAAACCATATATCTTCCCGAAAACTTTGAAGGGAACAACTTGTGGAAAAGGGCAACCCTAGCCGTTGTGCTAATATTTATGTTTTATGTAACTTTTCTGCAAAAAGTTTAAGTATTCTTTTCTTAAGCTAAGGTCGAAAAAAAAATATTTTTATTGATAATTTATAGGGACGGTTAACAATGGGCTAACAGGTTTTTTTTTGCGTTAAAATGGTTTTTTGTTTGCTGCGGAACCCCAAATTTCATTATAATTTTACCAGCCCGTATAACGTTGAATATGTCTCCCTAGTGACCACTTCAATGAATGATCAAAAGGAAAATTGCCATAACCTTGCTTGTTTGATACCTTATTTTATTATATGTCCGCTGTTGTTACGGAAAACAAGACATAACATGGATTTTTATATTTCTTTTTTTATCAAAAGTTGAGAGCAGTATTGTAATGTTCATCATTCATCATCATCATTTCAGCTGATAGACGTCCACTGCTGGACATAGGTCTCCCCCAACTGTCACCGCAATGAACCGTCCTGTGAGTCTCGCATCCATCGGGTTCCCGCAACCTTCATCAGGTCATCGGTCCACCTTGTAGTGGGCCTTCCAACACTGCGTTTGCCCCAACGGCCATCTGTTCTACAAGCTATATGCCCTGCCCATTGCCACTTAAGTTTGGCGATTCTTCGTGCTACGACGGCAACGACATATAATGTTCATCAGACCAAAAAAAAAAAAAAGATATTTGGAACAACGCACATCATGGTAAAAATATTGGCGAGACAAAAAAGGTATCATCATTATCATTTCAGCCGACGGACTTAAAGTGCAACAAACAATGTTGCCCTGTGAAAGTAGAAAATAATCCCAATGGAACATACTCCCAATTTAAAAACACACACATGTACTAAATTTAATACTTACAAATCCATTTGTGCGTGAAGGTAACAAAAATAATAAAATTTTAATTTTATATTTTTCATTTTTTTTTAAATCCGTGATAAGACCTGTCTGTATGTATGGATCAGAATGTCGGACTGTGAAAAAGATTGCATGTAGCGGAGATGAGAATGTTGAGATTCTCGTACCTATATGTGTGGTGTACCGAGAATACCTAGATAAAGTGCGAAATGAATATATTAAAGGAAGTTTGAATGTGGCGCCAGTGACTGAAAAGTCGAAGGGAAATCGGTTGTCTTGATATGGTCATGTAAAGAGGAGAGATGAAACGCATGTTACTAAAAGAGTTATAAGCATACATGTGGATAGATGGACGGGGAGAGGGAGGCCAAAGAAAAGATGGATAGATTATGTGAAGAGTGATATGAAAGAAAAATAAGTTAGTTATAGCATGACGAGTGACAGGGCAGAATGAAAGAAAAAAACGTGTTGCACCGACCCCAAATAACATGGGACAAGGGCAGGAAGATGATGATGAATATCAGTGTAATGAAACAAGATTGCTAAAATAATGATGATCATAATGAAGTATCACTACTCGTGGGGATAACTATAACTACCCAAAACCAAAATTGGATCTCCATCAGCCAAATTGTTAACCCACTTTAGTGATCCCAAAACAGTTCGATATGAACAAACCCCGTTATTTACCTTCTGTCAATAAATGTACTGAGATTTGGTTAAACAGCGCAAACATCACAATGTTTCTTCAAGTTACAACAACCGTTTGATATGTCAAACGCATTGTTATTGTATTACCCTTTCCCTATCCTTGTTGATTCGATTGTGTAGGTAAAGTTAATATTTATTGGTACCTATCGGAGTTTGCGGGAGTACGTAGGTGTATATATCTAATTGAAAAGGTAAATAAATGTTATTACTACAAGATATGTATCAATGTACGTTCTGTGTTTGTGGCCTTCCGAATTTTCTGAAATCCGATCATAATATAGAATGACGTGCAAAAACTACTGAAAATTCGAGGTAGGTCTTTACTAAGCTTTATGGTTGTGTTGGCAATATAAAATATGAATATATAGTTATAAATTTTTGAAAAAAAAAAAAATTATTATTAACACACATGGATATAGAATGACGAGCAAAAACAACTGAAAATTTAGGGTTGGTTTTTACCCGGCTGAGGGATCGTGTAGCAAATAAAATATGTAATAACAACTAAAAATTTTGAAAAAATAATATTAACAACACACTTACACTTATACTTTATTGTACACCAAGATAATAAATGATACAATTTGAACTTTAAATTTAGAAATTTACTAGCGGCCGTATCACATTTCGCGATTTTTTTTAACGAACCCGGAATTGCCTTTAATTATACTAGTAAGTATTGTATAGTTAAAAAAACTAGATATAAAAAGACAATAAATGAAAGAAATTGTAATGCGAAATCCCACCAAACTTAAAATTGCAAATCTCACGTAAAAACTATTACTTATCTAATGCAAATAATTCCCGCTATAACATCTCCGTTGACAAAAGAAAAGAAAATATTTTCAGTAAAGAAAAATCTTGGAATATTTTCGTTCCTTCCAAAGCTGTAATGCTATTCTAGTTTGAAATCTAGGTGGAAGGGTCAACGAGCTGGGCGACATAGGGTGACCAGCTCGGATACAGGCAACTTTAAAGTAATATATTTTTTTTATAAATGTTTTTTTTTTCATATTTATATTTTTGTCTTTAATTTTTTTTTATGGATTACAAAAATGACTAAATTTTTAGTATTCAGTCCTTTTTGTCATCAAATTATCGCACACTATCAAAGTAACAAATATTCTGTTTTAGAATGAAACATTTGGGAATTTTTAATCATTTTGGTAATTTTAATTTCATTACAGTCATAAAAAAAAAACTAGATGACTAAATATTTTTATTTGATCTTTCACATAAAAATGTTTAGGTCTACGTCGTTTAAATCGTGCGTGCCATATTTGTTTCACACAAAAATGCTTAATAACGTGCCGTGAAAATTCGCAAAAATCTTTACGAAAATCTCGCAAGCATTTGATGTTTCACGAAAATAATTTGAAATATATAACTGACATATTTATAATTATATCCAAATTGCAAACTAAAATATTCATTTATAAATGAGCAAGATGTGTAATAAAATTTTACATGACTTACTTATTTCGAGTTGAATTGATGTGTTCATAATATATTTAAAAGAACGTGTCAACAACACGTAACTTCAGATATCACAATAAAAATCTCAAAAGATCAAATCTAACTTCAGGATCTGCCAATGATTATAGGCAGTATAAGAAACCCCACTTGAACAGATTTTGATTCTTTGTTGTCGTCGTTGATTTTTGATATATAAATGACGTCGTTTTCAAATTCACGTTGGAGCTTTAGTATAAAATTAAAAACTAACCAAAACCCTTTAACCAAAGAAATAGATATCAAACAGCAGCCAAAAATTGTCTCAAATAGAAATAATGGCGATAAAAATTGTACACATCGCATGTGGCCACCCTGTATGAATGACGTTGTTGTATGCATTATGTTTGAGTTTCGGTCGACCAACTGTTTGCCCTGCGACTAAAAATACAAATTTTAAATCACCGCAGTCATAATTTTTACGCGATACTCTGAATATTTTTACTGATAATATAATCGAAATAGGGATTGACACTAATTTATCGACTAATTTGTTTTAATCGGGCTTGATAAATCTAAGTTTGCTTCAATCTTCATCGATTAAAACACTGATTTCTTCTTTCTTCCTTTATATTTAGAAGGTAATAATACAATTACCCTTGTAAGCACTATTGGAGGTAATTCTATCTGATATTACCCGCATCAATTCGATCCTAACATTAATAGAAAACGTTGGATCCAATAGCTATTAGTAAAAAGATAATGAAATTGAATCCATCGCGATAGAGAAAACAAAAGAAAAATCAAGGCAAAAAGGTCTGCCTACGAAAAAGGCTGAATTTGAAAAACAATTATGTTGAGCAGTCTTCAGAATTAAGCAAAAAGGTTTCAGTGTTAAGTTTCTTATCTCTTAAGAATAAAAAAAATAATTATTACATTATAGTGCTGACTAGACTAAACGCGCAATGCTTGTAGTTTACTTACTACAAAATATAGAGGATCTATAGATGTACTCAAATTATTAAAAAAAATTAAACCGACTCCAAAGTACGAAAACACCAAAAATTGCAAAAAAAGACTTTTTTCAAACTTCGGCTTTTTTTCTAAATTAATTATATCTCTTCGTTATCATTCACTTTAAAGCTATTTTGCACTTTTTGGTGTTTTCGATCCTATGAAGAGTTCCGTTCCATATCTTTAAAGGTCATTGTCAGATTATGACCATGGAACGCTGTCGTCATTCTCTCTAGATGTGGGCGCTAATAGCTGCAACACAGTTGTTAACTATTGTAGCTATTTTCGTACGAAATGTGTTCAAATGTATTCGTAAATGTGTTCCCGTTCCAATAAGAGCTTATTATTAGATTATTTCTTTAGGACTAATTTTTTCGAATATTCTTTCAATATAGAAAAGCTGTACTGCAGTCTTTCTAACGGTGCCAGATTGATTATCGGTAAATCGAAGTGTGCGATGTGAAATGTTAATACAAAAAGCCCACATTATCAGTCCGACTTCAGAACCAGACCTCGAAACCTATCCTCTTGCAGCGGGTTGTGAGGCAGAAAGACGTCATTTCTCTAAAACTGTTCACGGCCGCAATGGAGAACGTCTTGAAGGTTCTGGAATGGAGAGGGCTAGGCATTAATGTCAATGGCCAGCACATCACTCACCTTCGGTTTGCCGACGACACATTAGTCATGGCTGAGACTATGGAGGAGCTCAGTACAATCCTCGGTGACTTCAGTAGAGTTTCGGAAAGACTGGGACTTAAAATGACCATAGAAAAAACCAAAGTCATCGTAAACATCCATGTAGCACCCTATCAAGATCGGAGACTCTACACTCGAAGTTGTAGACGACTACGTTTACCTGGGACAGACGGTCCAGGGTCGAACGGTGGCAGTGGGCAGGGCACATTGCTTGCAGAACTGATGGTCAATGGGGAAAAAAGTTTCTGGAATAGCGACCACGTGCCGGAAGACGCAGCGTTAGAAGGCCTCCCACAAGGTAAACCGATGACCTGGTAAGGGTCGTAGATATCCGATGGAAGCGAGACGCACAAGACAGGTAGTTATGGCGATGCTTGGGGAGGCCATTGTCCAACCCTGGACGTCTTTCGGCTGAAATGTTGAAAAAAAATACATAACCTTGAGAAACTGATGAAAATACTTAAAAATAAATAAACACAGTCGAACACAATAGTCTTCTTTTTGAAGTCATTTAAAAAATAACTAGAATGTGAGGCAAGACGGTAAATAAAATACTTTTTTTGGAGTATAAAGTAAGTTTACCATTTATTTAAATCAAGTCAAAAATAAGTTCTAGATCACTATTATATTTCTTAGCAGCGCCACACTCACAACCTAGTATCATTTTCACAAATAATCATTTTATTTACTAGTTTATGTTGATGATTTATCCAGAATAGAATCTAAATCAGATTCTGTAATGTAGACTGCACAAAATGCTATCTTAATAAATTATCTTAACTCAACCGATGGACTTGTCATCTCTATTTAGCTTAAAAGGCCCTTTCAAGGGTCAGTCTCGTGCGTAACGTTTTGAGAGATTGTAAAGATAATGTGCGAGAAAATTTGCGTAAGTTGGATCAAAGATCTCTCAAGTTTGGACAGGCTAGGCATAGAGACATTGATATGTTATAAAACATTACGATACGGTTTATATGGATTAAGTGTTTATGTATAGAAATTTTCCTCTCAGTCTATATATATAAAAGGAGAATCTGACTGACTGACATACCAAAGCACCGTCGAAACTACAGGTACAATTTTTTTTTTTATTCACTCATCTATCACGCAATGCCGTCTAGTCCCAAGCTAAGCAGAGCTTGTGTTATGAGTACTGGACAACTAATAAACAAACTTAAATATTTCTAAATCCATACATATTATAGACAAATTACACCCAGACACAGAACAAATGATTATGCTCATCACATAAACTTTTGTCCTGCGTGGGAATCGAACCCACGACCTCCAGCATAGCAGTCTGGGCCACTAACCACTAGGCCAACAGGCCAGTCAATTGCAAAAGGTTTCATTTTATGATGTAGGTGAGCGCTAAGAGAGGATTTCCCAAAACCTCCTCCTAAATGTGTGAAATGGGAGTTCAAAGTTTGTATGGAGAAACCTATTTTCACTGCCAGCAGCTTCCATCGCGTGATAATTGAAAAATTATCCCAAGGGAATATACTCCCAGGCTAAAAAGCATAGCAAAGCATCTGCAATTCCAGGACATGGTTTACGCGTGTACCAAGTTTCATCAAAATCTGCATGAAAATGTAACAAACATACACACTCACATATATTGATGCCATTACAGTTAAAAAAAAAAAACTTGAAATACCCATGTAATTTTTAAAACCTTTTCACGAACATTTCTTTTACAACCTGCAGTTTCTCACATCACTTTTTTTCCCCTACGATTTAGTAACCAGTATCCACACAATTTAAGTACTAGCAATCAATTCAGAAGAAAAGTGAGCACTAGCTCGAAACGAAATAGTGCTGACATTTTAGGACAGAATTTTATTGGTCTAGCTGGTTGCGAGGCCTTAGCATTTGAAATACGGGTCTGGCCTAACAATGCCTGTTTAGCTGGAACGGCCGTGCGGTATTCTGGCTTAGTAGAATTAAAGCGCTGAAGTGCTGCTCCAATTTGTTAAATTAAGCAGAGTGTATGCTGTGTTAGTTTGATATGTGAATTTTTGCGTGGTGTGTTTGGTTTTCCGAAAATGGCCTAAAATTGAATAAATGTAAGAAATGAAGCAGTCAATTGATTATTTTATTATAAAATTTTGACTCTATTATTTTATTTTGCATAAAATGATATTATAAAGAGATTGGAATGGAATAGAATAAAAGGAGTTAGAAGAAGATAAAAGTAATATTTTTATTTATACTTAAAAAAATGCAACATGCTACATTGTAGTTAGTGAGCACAATAAATAAATAATAAATATGTATTTTACATAGAATAAAGTATTAAAGTTAGGTCATCATCGTCATCATTTCAGCCGAAAGACGTCCACTGTTGGACATAGGCATCCCCCAAATGTCGCCATAATTACCGGTCCTGTGCATCTCGTATCCATCTGATTCCCGCGACTCTCACCGGTTAACGGTGTAAGTAATCGGTTCACCTTGTGGGAGGCCTTCCAATGCTGCGTCTTCTAGAACTTTTCGTCTCCATCGACCATCTGTTTTACGAGCAATGTGGGCCCCTGCCCACTGCCACTCAAGTTTGTCGATTCTTCGAGCTATGTCTGTTATCTTGGTTCTCCTCCGGATATCTTCATTTCTGACAAAAATAAATGAAATGAAAAAAGAAAGTTAGGTGCTGTACAGTAAATAGGCTATGGTAAATTAATTTTGAATTATGCTAATTAGCTGCGACATAGACAACGTGTGTAGAAGTAGTAGGAAATATATAATATATAAATATTTAAAATAATATAGTATATGATAAAAAAAAACGTACATATTGGTCAAATAGATTTATAAATTAATTATTGTTTTTATAATACAATATAAAACCACCCACCACTATATTTTAAACCACTTAACGGATTTTTATAAAGAAGGCTTTATAAAAATTGGTTTTGTGGTTTTACAGTTTATCGCGTTCATATAGACAGACAGACTCAGTAGGGAACTTAATAATAATAACAAATAATAATAATATAATATTCCACAACTATCACACAACGCCGTCTAGTCCCAAGCTAAGCAAAGCTTGTGTTATGAGTACTAGACAACTGATAAACATACTTATATATTTCTAAATACATACAATATGTATGTATTTAGTAATATATAAACATATAGCCTCATAAATATGTATAGGAACTAAAACGTCTCCAACACACATACACTTATAATTCTATTAGCCCCAATCAAAACAGTCAAACTAGGTACTTTAGAACTTTCAGTAGAAACAAACTATAGAACTTTCGATGAGCATAAAATACTATTATTGTTACTACGTCAAAAGCAATTATTTCTTAGGGTTCCTAACTCAGATCCTGCCAGGGCTGCGAGATTATTCGAAAGAATTATAATGACCTAGAACGCATTATGACTTGCCTGTTGGTCTAGTGGTTAGTGGACATGACTGCTATGCTGAAGGTCCTGGGTTCAATTTCCACCTGGGACCAAGACCAAGATAATTTGTTCTGTGTCTGCGTGTAATTTATCTATAATATTTTATGTATATATTTAGAAATATGTAAGTATGTTTATCAGTTGTCTAGTACTCATAACACAAGCTCTGCTTAGTTTGGGACTAGACGGCGTTGTGTGATAGTTGTGGAATATTATTATTATTCCATTAAAAAAAAATGCAAAGGGCGATTCATAGAATACGGGTGCGTTTTAGTTAGTAAAAGTCTGACAAATCCCTCTCGTTCCACCGAGAGCGAGAGAAGTTATTGGATGGCTTGAAAACATTTCTAATAAATTATGACATTTTTGCAATTGAGAATTATTACGAAGATTTAAAGGGTTTGTTAGAAAAGTTTTCGTTATTATTTAAGTAAAGTCTCAATAAATAATATTCGTAAACAGCTATGTTATGAGCGTTTGTTTATATCCCAAAATATCACTCAATTTATGGAAATATTGTACAGGCTATTGATTATAAATGAATGAATAGCGATAAAAATGTAAAAACACTGCGCGTACTATTTTCTAGTAGGAATTGTTATGAATGATTGATTCAATTATGAATTTACTCATCATGACAAATTTTTGTGGTCAATTTTGGGATTCCGTTTTTTTTACTTTTGACTACACAAATATGATCAGAAACGGGTACGGATATAGCCCCATTTTATGTACTAATTATAAAATACGGGTATATGCTGTCAAATATTTGTTCTTGCTATACAAATCAGCTTCAAAACCTATTGAATGGATACTAATTACTGGTTCTATATTTATAAAAACGGCTCAATACAGGTCTTGATTTCATCAATTTAAAAAAAAAAATGTTGTTTATTTTATTACTGGTGTACTCGAATCCGTGTTAATTGCTACTATTTCTGTGTCAAATAAAGCATAACAGACTAGTTTTTTCACGTAGTTTTACTTCAGTTGCTTATACTATCAGAGACCGTATATTTTTTATGGAATATAGACTAGCACTCGAAGATAATGTAGCTTTTATTACTCAAGGAATTAAAAATTGGATCCGAATTGCCATCTTTATTTACCTCAAGGAGATGTCAGCAACTGTAGGGCCCCAGCAGGGTCGAAGCCTACTGGGGCCAAGGATCTGATTCTGAAAGGTAGACTTGGCCCTGGTACGAAAGGCAACGAAGGAAGAGGAGTGGCTTTTTAGTCAGTAAAAGTCTGACACTATCTCGCGCTCCGCCCAAGTGATATTATAAGATGATTTTCCCATCGAAAAAAAAAAAATTAACAAACTTGAAAATCGGAGCAGGTTTTCAAGTGTGTTTACCCCTGCTATTAGGTTCAAATTCTTATAAATTTCTCACAAGTGCTTTTTTTTTTCAAAAATATTTTTTTTTATTTATATGTCATTTACTTACAGACACACGCATACCCTTTTAAATATTTGAATGCAAAATATTGTGTGAGATTCCATTTTTGTTTTTTGAAAAACGTGTCGCTAAACGTCGTTTAGTACTCGTGGACTTTTGTTGACTTCATAACGACTTTGACTTTGGCTCAGGTCTGTCCTCACCTCGCTTGCAATATTTATGTTGACTACTTGCATGTAAAACTATCTCCTCCTTAACTGACTATAACCGTACAATACAGAAATAAGCCCGAAGTGTGGACAAGACTATACGTTCACGCCACGATAACGGTAGAGCTAAATTATGCCACCTCTAAAATTAGGACTACCGGTACAGAGTACATAGTTTAGTTGCCAAGAACTTAGCATGTCCACCTAGACTTGATTTAGGGTGCATGTTAATGGTATCGGATGTATATTACATACAAATTGTTTAAGGAAACTGAAGGAAGCAGTTTCTACGAAGCTTTTAAGCGATTTATTAGTAATTTGTGTACTGGATTTTGACAGAAATTATGAGTTCCATTCAGTTATTTCGTCAAGAAAACTTTGGCAATCGTAAAGCCTTAAATGAAAAAAAAAAAACGTTTGTTCGACCAACAATTCTTCAAGTAAGCGATTATTCGACGATTTTAATTTAGATGATTTCAAGGCTAGAGTGCATAGACTCTTAATAAACCAGTGTGCTTTACTATCAACAGTTGCAGTTAAGCACTAATTTATATGAATAAAAAAAACGTACATTGCTCGCAAAACAGATGGCCGTTGGGGCCGAAAGTTTCTGGAGTGGCAACCGCGTACCGGAAGACGCAGTGTTGGAAGGCCCCCTACAAGGTGGACCAATGACCTGGTGAAGGTTGTGGGAATCTGATGGATGCGAGACGCACAGGACCGTTCATTGTGGCGACATTTGGGGAGGCCTATGTCCAGCAGTGGACGTCTATCGGCTGAAATGATGATGATGAAAAAAAAACGGCCGAACTTTCTTTGGCAAATCGTTCGTTCGACCGACAGTTCTTTGGGCATACTATTATTTAGCCGAACATTCTTCGGGCAATCGATAATTCGACTAATAATTCTTCGGGCAAACGATCATTCGGCTGAACGATATTAAGTCAAATGAACTTTGGGTAATCGTTCGTCTTTATTACTTGCTTGGGGCTGAACGATTGACTTCTACTTGGATCAAAAGTCGAATTTCTCGACGAGTTAAATGTTTTATTTTCGTTTATCTCAGGAGAGACTTAAAAAGATAGTTTGAATGCCGTTTTGCCTACATAAAAGTTACATAAATGTTTGTAGCAGTGAACTTAAGTATAGGTTAGTTACAAACGTTACTAACGGACACGGTATTTCTCACTGCTACGTTTTTTTATCAGATTAGCACCTAGTAGGAATCGGAACGTGAAATTAGGTCTTTCTTAATCACATCATACTAACACTATACAGGGTGAAAGTTTACATAATATGTGTGTAAGTTGGTTACTCCATTATGAGATATGGGTTTTAGTCAATAAAAGTCTGACACGCCCACATCCCGCTCCGCCTTAGATCAAGAGAAGTCATTTGATGATTACCCACCTAAAAAAAAGCAATATTATTGTGGTTAAATTCAAGGTCTAATTTTTATAATATCTTTTGACCTGAATATGCTACTTGACAACCTTTTCGATACCAAACAACTTCCTACCACTTTTATCTAAACGCACGACCAAAATATTTGCATTAGCCAATCCTTTTTCGGATCTTATATCTAGAAAATAGCGCCGTATCCTTCATGTAGGATAGTCGAATACGATCGGATTTGACTCAGCGGATCGGGCGTCGGATAAGAAACTAAATTATTGCCCGATGTTGACCGTAACGATTGCCGACGACAATCGATTTGTGCCCGTATGATGTAAATCGGCCTTACGATTGCGAGATGTGTCATGAGGCAGGAATTTTTGTTTTTCTAGAACTGTACGTTAGTTCGAAAATCTAAAGTTCGTAAAGAGTTTACCCTTGAACGTAGAGGGCTACTGAAAGTAATTGTTATTATATCAATAGATACTAAAAATAAATTTGTATATATGTCGAGGCCAGATCTTAGAAATTAATCACTTCATGATAATATGGCCAAGTAAAACTGGCCAGATCTTTTAAAAGTTAAAATTTGATGAAATTTCAATCCTCGATTGACCATGCCATTTTAAATGTCAACTTTTTTCAATGGTATAAAGATGCCACCCTTCCCAGATTACCGTAAGCCTGCAGCTTAAACACACAGGGGAACGATATTTGTTTAATAAATCATTGAGTTCGACAGTTTAATGTAAACCACCCTATTAGCATAGCATAGTATAGTTGGCCTTATAATGTTCCCACTTTTGGGACTCAGGCCTCCTCTTTAGGAGAGGGAATGGGCCATAATCCACCACGCGGGCCCAATGCGGGTTGGTTGATGGCACATGTCTTCGAATTTTTGGTTCTTGGACATGCCGGTTTCCTCACGATGTTTTCCTTCACCGTTTTGAGAGAAGTGGTGATAAAATAAATTACACAAAGTAACGTGTCTGGTTGGGTTTGTACCCGCGACCTACAACTCGTAAGTTGGGGCCGTTACCACTCGGCCACCACTGCTCTCTCCACCAAGCCTATTACAAGGACATTTTAAACAGTCACTAGTTTAAATAGTCATAATTATTTATGCACTACATGTAAATGGCAACGTCACATTAGTTAAATATAAAACCAACAACGTCCAATCAGGTCAACAATGCAAGCGTTGTTGCCATTGTTACTTGTTGAGCGTTAAACCAATTTATTTATATACATCGATTATTATCCTTTTGTATTAAATATTAGGGTTGATTCATTTAATTTTGGATGTGTGTGAATTGAATTATTAAGTATTTGTATTAGTGCTCTCATGCCATACACAGTCACGACTGACCTGTTGGTTTAGTGGTTAGTGGCCTTGACTGCTATGCCGAAGGTCTAGGGTTCGTTCTCCACTCAAGACAAATGTGTGATGAGCATGATCATTGGTTCTGTGTCTGGATGTAATTTATCTATATGTTTGTATTTAAAAATATATAAATTATATTTGTCAGTTGTCTAGTGCTCATTGAATAAACTCTGCTTAGTTTCAAAACTAAATGGCGTTGTATGAAAGTTTTGGGATATTCTAAAAAAGTCAGTGATATGAATTCTTTACGATAAGGAAACATCATAAAATGACAAACAAGTGGTGATTCATTCTAATAATCACCCACATCGTATTCGCGATTGAAATCATCACGAGCCTTATTAGGAACAAATTATTTACAATATAGGGATTACGGATAATCCTTTGTTAAATTTAACTAGAAATTCTCTGTCTGTGAAAATGAATGTAACTTAGAAATTACTTCTAGATTTGTGTTTCTTTTATGTCAATACATGAATACCCAGACACCTCATTAGAGCTGGCGTACCATTACCATCTAGCCTACGTGCATTTCCCATTACGACTTGATAATTTGGCCAGCTGTCACACATTTAGAATAGGTTGTATACTAGACACAACTTGCATACTAATGATTTCAAAATAAAATTGATCCACCTATCGTGGTGATTATTTATTTATTTATTCAATAAAACTGTAGACGAACTTAATGCCTTAGACATTTTCTACTAGTCAACCGATGCAGAAACAAAAAATGGCAGTTTCAATGTAAAGGAAAATTTGAAAAAAAAAAACTAAGAAAGATTTATCGTATTATTTATTTATTAAAACTTCTTGCAATGCAAGTGCATTTGCTACCGTTTAACTAAAGGTAATGAACAAATAACATGGCAGGTGCCTAAAAATAGAAAAGAAAATATTATATAGAAAACCAAAACAAAAACAGACATGAATATGAAAGTATATGTATATAGACATAATAAAATTAAACACACGTGTATATTTAAACCAATACGGCCTGAACTTAACAATGAACTTAACATGCTCCACTGAGCATGGAGTATTTGCTGACAAGGCGTGGTGTACGTGTACCGCCTGCGGCCTCGTCCCACTAGACTCTGTTATGATTGATGGAAAAAAAAACAGTTAAACTTATAATAGGCTTATTAGCTTGTTATAAAGAAAAAGACTACATCATTCGTGCATATCCTCTGCCGTGTTGTACACCCCGCCCGGCAAGACTTGGTTTATGGGACGGTGATGTACCACCAGTGGTCACATGAAGATTTGCCCAGTAGGATACCATATACCTACTCATGAACTACCTGTCTGTCCCTGTGTATTAACGTGTTAATATAGTTAATACCTCATCAGCATGATTAGTGAGCAGTAGTGGCCTAGTGGTAAAACAGTATCGACTTTACAAGTTGCCGATCGCGGGGACAAACCCAGCTAGGCGCATTACTTTGAAAGAAGAAGAAAGAAAAAGAGTTTTATTACGATAAACATGGCGCATAACTAAAAAAATATGACATTATAACAAATCTATACAATAGAATTAGTTATGCGACATATTCTCGCAAACGGGCCGGCGCTCAGCAAAATGCTGGGGCTCATGTATTGAATAGAACTAAAAACAACTTAAAACTAAAGTAATAACATATTAATAACCCATTATATGATACAAAATAATAATATTGTACAAAAACAAAACACATTTGGTGTAATTTATTTCATCACCACTGTTCCCAAAACGGTGAAAGAAAATAACACGAGGGCACCATCATGTCCTAGAACCAAAAAATTGAAGTCATTTGACGTCCATCAACCCGCGTGGTGGATAACGGCCCATTCCCTCTCCTAGAAAGGAGGCCTAAGTCCCAACAGTGGGAACATTATAATGTTTTCACAGCTGGGACTCATGCCTTAAAAGGCAGGCAGGCCTCTAAGGCTAATTATGCTTATGCTTATCAACAGTAGCAGTTAAGGAACATCACCGCCATCATTATACCTACGGCTTACAACAACTAATGATGATTGGTTTCAACCAAAAAACATTCACTAGTAAAAAGCGTCCCTCAAGAATCGTCAAAATGACAATTAAACTTGAAACAAATTGCAGACACCATTTTCTTCTCAAGCAATTCCAACAAAATTACAACATCACATTTCGGGGCAATTAACTGTTTTCTTGAACAGACAATTCAGGAGAAACGCATCGCAATTAGGTTTTTCAAGCTGCCTCAGTGAAAGAAAGCCTATTAGAGATGTCAGTCTGTTTGTCACTGTGTACAGTTTGAGAAAATGGAAACGGAGAGCGTTTTCCCCGAGCAACGTTTTTGTTAAAAGGAATCGTAATTAAAAATGTAAAGAGGATTACGTTTGCGAACGGGGATGGTGTGAGAGTACACTTACGCTGTGATATGCTTTCCTGGTACTATTTTTGTGAAATGTATACTGTACTAATGAACCAGTTTAAGGGGTTTAATAATTTCAAAATTATTAAAAAATAAAAGTGTAAGTTTATTAAAATTATAGTTTTGTTTTTCGCATTAATTCATTTTGGGAAAACCTCCACTTGGCAGCAATGCGGCAAAATTTTTAGACGCCATATTTTTAGTTTCGGTGTTAACGGATTTTTATTTTAATCGTCTATACCTTGTACAACTAGTTATGTATTTTAATAATGGTTTATAAGTATAATATACTGTGGAAATAATTAACAGATGGTAATCATATATATATATATTGTAATAATTACCATTTAATATATGTAGGCTAACTATTCTGCATTACGATATCAGAGTTCTTCCATCATCATCCCGGGGCATCATCTCCCCGCGCAACATGATGCATCAAAAACCCATCAATCTCTGATCTTCAAAGGGGAGTATTACAACGACAATTATGTCGCCATGTAGGAACCATCCTACATCGCGGTATCACAGTTCTCTACGCGATTAGAACATAATTATATAACCGTCTGAAATTAACCATCGGTCAACTACCCAAAGGGTGTTGTGTTAGTCCAGTCAGTCTCTTTTCCGCATACCTCTAAATAGGTTGAAATAAGACCGCTATGACAGATCTAGATCCCCAACCGGAATTCCGATCCCGATTTCCGGCCATAGTAGGCGAGGGATTGCGGACGGCGAGCACTGGGTAGCTGTCCGTCCGACCTTCCAGTGACCGTCCGGACTGAGCCCAAGTCGTCGACGGCGCGTGCTGTTTCACGCGCGCCTCAAGGAGATGTCAGCAATTGTAGGGGCCCAGCAGAGTCGAAGCGTACTGAGGCCAAGGGTCTGATTCTGAAAGGAAGACTCCACCCCGGAAGAAGCCCCAGAAGTGGGTTTTTAGTCAGTCTGACACTATCTCCCACTCAGCCCAAGAGCGCGGGATGTCATAAGATGATTTTCCTTTCCTTTGACGAAAAAAAAAAAATGATAGGTCTAGATACAATGGACCGTATCACCATAGGCTAACATTCGTGATAATATGCAGTCCCTTTAAATGAAAATCAAGCATATGAAAGACTTACTTATTCTGTATCAAGTCAAGCGGAATAAACCTACCAACTGCAAAAAAATATTTACAAACTGGCCGCCAAGTTAAGCCAATACAGAATCGGAAAACAGACACCGTAGAGATAAAAGTAAAAAGGTTTTTTGAAAGCTCAAATCCAACCTTATTGAGCGGGCGTCTAGCTGTCGCGTCGCGTCGTCAGAAAAAAAAAAGTTATACTCTCACGCTTTGAAAGCTGCTGTGGTTTTATATATGTATGTGTATATAGGTACAGTCAGGGGTCAAAAATGCAGTTCCACCTTACCAATGCTAAAATGTCTGAAATTTATTGTAGAAGAGGGTCATTGGTTCATGATTGATTTAATTGGTAGCATAGAATCTAAAGTACTGAATAAACTAGTTGTGGACTATTGAACTTCTACAATAAAGAAATTTTAGACACTTTAGCATTGGGATGCAGGCGTCATGCTCGTGAACGGACGCCGTCAGTTGAGACTTAATTAAATTACTATTTTTAATTAGTTTTATTTTTATTTTTTTATTACTTATCTACATTATGCTCACATAATAGAAGGGACAAGAATAGGTAACCAGATTGTATGTAACTCTATAATAATATGATTCAGTTCATTAAACCCCGAGCGAACGCCGGCGTTCGCTCGGTCATTGTCTTTCTATTGTGTCTCTAATTACGCTACTCAAAAGGTCAAAAGAGTGTCCATAGAGTTTCTTGCACGTTCTTCTCCATAGAGATGTACGCTTTGGAACGTGCAATTAAACTTCACTTTTTTTTTTTACTGACCGACATTTTGACTATTCAAAAGTGCCTGTAATTGGTCTATTTGAAATAAACGTTTCTGATACGGAGCAATTCCACATGCGTGATGAAATCCGCACGATATTAAAAACACCCTTGGTGCGTGAACATTTTCAAATTTAGCTCTTTAATATCGTTTTCTATTGATCAAAATCTGTTCTATGTAATTTGTGAAGGCTCTTGCAACAGCGTGATATCTTCATAGTTTTATTTCTGCGAATATAATTCCTACTTACTACGACATCACCTTGCAGACGACCGCTGATGAGTAGCTCACCGTCTGACTATCCGGTAACCGTACGGACCGAGTCCAAGCCGCGATAGCATGCATATGTCAGCAAATCCGTACAGGCTCAGAACGGCCGATGCCCGCCAGGGCCACGGGTAATTTCTGGAAAGGAAATCCGTAGTCCTAGAACACAAAGACAGCTGAAGGACACGAAAATAGGAGTAGGTTTTAGTCAAAAAACACGCCTCATACGCTCTCCTGCTCCACTCTAGAGCGGGAGTAGTCATTCGATGATTTCCCACCTCAAAAAACCTATTACGAAATCATGTCGCATTGACGTGTCGCGTCTAACAACAAAACCTTAAAACGGCGCTTACAATGAAAACAGATACAACCTTAATCCGTGGTTGAATAATACCTATTTATCGTCTCTATCTGAATCTTTAGAATTTACATTTGTACAAATAGCTTAGTAATCACGGAAGTAGATCGATTGGCAACCTTGGTTTGGTGTTAGGACATCGATCACGGCTGTTCCTAAACCTTAGTAAGTATTATTCGTAAACAGACGAAAATTCAAACGGCTTAGCCACAAAATAGCCTAGAAAAAGTAAGGTTTTATAAATGGTCATTATTGACTAAAGTCGAAAAAAATTAACCACATAATGCTTTAGCATAGTCGGCCTTATAATGTTCCCACTGTTGGGACTCAGGCCTCCTCTCTAGGAGAGGGAATCTCATATCACTCTCAAATCATAAATAATATAATCGCTTTAAAGCATGTTAATCCTATCCGTGTCTAGAATCCAAGAAATAAATTTAAAAAATCAAATGCTCGACATATTTATTAATCAATAAAATCATAATTATATAACTACTTAGAAACATATGAACTAAGAAATATTATAGATTGATAGAGACCTGTATATATAATACTAGCGGTTTCGATAGATTTTGTCCGGTTCAAACTGGATATTCATCAGAAAAAAAATTGAGAACCGGATTGCAGTGCTACAAATGGTCCAATTTTTTTTCCGAATCGTCCAGAGACCCACTCAAATATACACACAAAGTTTCATTGAAATCAGTCTAGCCGTTCAGGCGGAATCAGGTGACAAACACACGCACAGAAGAATTATGTATATAAAGATGCTGTATACATACAAAGGAACTGAACATAATAATAATAATTATTTATTTATTTCACAAAACAGCACTTTGCACGATATATTATAATGCAATAGTAGACTCTATCTCCTTAATTAAGACTAGTCTGTATCTTACAAAATAGGGTTCAAACAAGTGGATTTTGTTATTATTTTCAACCAAACACAAGTGGACCAAATACAGTGTCGATGATTTTTAATAATAGCTGTACCGAAAAAAAAACTAAAACTAATCATAAATTATACAAAGAGTGTGAAAGACAGCAGTCATGCATATACAGACCTGTAGTTATGTTTATGGGTGTGCCATGTTCTAGTGATTAGAAAAAGATCTCATTGAGCGTCAAAAAGTCATCCACTTAGATGTGAATGAGAAAAGTAGTTACCCAAAACGCAGGCACGTCAGATAGTAATGCTGATTCGTTCTCGTGTCCTCCAGACAATTAGGTCCTTAATTAGATTTTAGTCCAACTTCTTATTCAGGGAACAAATAGCGTTAATTTACTTCTTGGACCAAATCGCATATTCTGTCACATTTGGTAGACTGAAGCTCAACAACATCTTTAGAAAAAGGTTAGGTGGAGAATAAACTTAACACAACAGGCAAAATGAAAGCGTTTAGCAGCCCTCTTTTAAACATAAAGTCTCATCGATTAGTCTCTTCTCATTGCTTTCCAGTAGTTACTTTCAAATAAACTGTGTCAGCTGTTCATGATATGGGGTATCAAGAGTGGGTGATGATACTAGGGCTACAGCCGTTGTTCGCAGTCGAGGGGTACCATATTGTTGAACACTTTGAGCCACTTGCAGCGAGCTGAAAATTGGATGTATTTGTCTATAAATATTTATGAAGAATATTTTGATTTTATCGTTAGTTGGTATTGTATATTCCTGTAATCAAGATATTGGTTGATTGTGAATTTTTTTAGTAATTAAGTTGTTTCTATTTTCGAAAGTTTCAAATATTTGCGGATTGATTATAATATTCCATGTTATATCAAAGCCAAAACAGATATGCTTAACATTTAATTTACAATAAGATTAAAAAAATAAAAAAATTAGACACCGTTACAAAACAGTAAAATTGAATAGCACTTTCAGTTAAAAATTCTGAACAAAGAGCAAACAAGAAATACATGTGGGCGAAATAAAAAGGGGAGTCGACAAAACATACGGTCGTTGTATACGCAATAAAAAGAACAAAGTTTCCGTAAGTGGGTTCCGTAAAAAGAAAGCAAATGGTTCTCTCGCCCTTGCAAATATTGCCATCGCCAGCAATCGGAATCTTTGGGGGTATATTTGGCTATATTTGGCTATATCTGAGCTTTCACACAACATAGTCCCTTCCTTTTTTTAGACAGAAATTATGCAAACCTCGCCCAAAATGCGTGACAGTCGCTTTGAATTTAAATCTCTTCGGACCCAATTTTTTGAGACTGACTTTCTTTGTTGTTCGCAAAAAATATGATGCGTCCTTATTCTGTTTTTGTGTAGGACAGAGATTTATTTTGTTTTTGTCACTTACATTTTTGTTTATGAACATTTATGCAAAAATACTTGGAAGGATGGAAATAAATTCATGATTAATTGATTATTTTTCTTGTCTCATATATTAATACTTGCTTGTCATTTATTGCCATAATCACCGCGACAAAAGGTTCTGTTGTGGTGGACGTGCACTGGAAGATGTAGAGTTTTCCAAAAGTTGGACGGACAACCTCGTGCGGGTCGCTAGAATCCGATGAATGCAAGAAGCATAGGAACTGCTATTATGGAGATGCTTAGGGGAAGCCTATGCGCAGCAGTAAACGTCTTCCAGCTGAAATGTTGATGATACAATATTGGTAATGAATATCACCCGCAAGTTTTTAAATAAAGGTGAAGTTCTTTATTACGAGGCGGTAGAACCCATACGCATTGCCGAAATACTTTTCCACTTTAAATAATGCCCGCCCGCCATTTTGGATTCCCTTCGTTTTTGTAGGTACTTCATTAACTCAAATAAAGTAATGTTTCCAAATGGAATGAAGTTCCCTAATTTTCTTTCCAAACTTATAATGTTCGTTTAACATTTCCTATTTGAGACCTACCACGGCAAACGCAATTACCTTACCTTAAACTTTTGATAGCTTCACTTAATTTTACTTTAGGAAATCGTCTTTTGAACGAATCAACTCAGAGAAAATTGTTTGTTAGGTTGGCTACGGATGAATTTTATGACAGTTAGCTGAATTGAAATTAAAAGGGGAAGAATTAATTTCCGATTGTCATGGTCATGTCACTTAACACTTTTGCGAGAAATTATATGATATAACATAATTTTGCCATATTTTAATTATAATTTTACTACTGTTATAATTTTACCGGCATTATAATTGTAATTTTACAAGTATTATAATTATAATTTTACATATATTAAGATTATAATTTCTCTAGTACGTATTATAACTTTATCGATATTGGTAATGCCAACTTCTAGCAAGGACTTCTATTTCTAACATTTTTTCGTGGGCCATCTTTCAAGAATCATACATTTTACAGAACAGTACAAAAGACTTAGCTGTATTTTTTGTTTTAGTAAATCTATTTTATTAAGTAAGATCAAGAAATTACTTTCTACAGGGTAATTAGTATTTTATCTCTTTATTCTGACATTAGTTTTATTACCATCATTATTGATACCTTGACTAGACCCGCAGCTGGATAGAGACCTCTCTGTTCTGGTGCTAATCCGCACACTTCTGTACCAGCGTCCTCTAGGTTCTCTTTTCCACTGCAACAATTTTGTCTGTACATCTCACTGCTGGATGAATTCTATCAGTTCTTGAACGTTACTGGACTCTACGAGGAGAGATGAAACGCATGTTACTAAAAAAGTTCAGAATATATTTATAGATGGATTAAGGGAGAAGAAAGCCAAAGAAAATATAGCTGGATTGTGAGAGGAGTGATATGAAAGAAAAAAGAGTTAGTGATAGCATGACGGGTGATAGAATAGAATGGAAGATGAAAACGTGATGCGCCAACGCTAAGTAACAAGTGAGAAGGGTAGGAAGATGATGATTTTAACCAAATCTGTTCAGCAGTTCACAAAATTTTGCCATTTATATATTAGCGTGATTGGTGAACTAATTATACATCTGGGTCCTTTATAACTATTAAAGTGTTTTACAACTATTAAAATATTTAACATCTCATTTATTGGTAGTTGTAATTATTATTATTTTTCTTGCTTTTTAGGGTTCCGTACCTCAAAAAGAAAAAACGGAACCCTTATAGGATCACTTTCTTGTTCGTTAGTCTGTCTGTCTGTCTGTCAAGATCCTTTATCTCGAGAACGCGTCGAGGTATCGAGTTGAAAATAAAACCATATAGTCAAGTTTATGTAACAATGTTCATAGTAGTCTCTCAAAAGCCAATTTTGATTCACAAGACCCTAATGTAAATTATAGTATATTATTTTCTACTGTATGTCAAGAATTTAATAAGGCGTGTCCAATTAAAAAAGTTCAGATCAATAATAAATCCAAATTTAATGAATGGGCTACTGCTGGAATTAGAAAAAGCAGAGATACTTTATATCAGCTATATCATGAAAAATCATTATCGTCTGATCTTAACTTGCATAACCATGTCAGACTCTATTCAAAAATATTCAAAAGAGTCTGCGCCCTAGCTAAATCTAAGTCAGTAAGTAAACAAATGAGAAATTCTAATAATAAAATTAAAGCTGTCTGGAAGGTGATAAACAAGGAAACTGGAAAGACAAACCAACAAGATCGGAATGAATTGTCCCTTAGAATTGATAATAAAATCATCTCAGATAGGACTGAAGTGGCTGAGACGTTAGAAAACTTCTTCGCCAACATCCCAATAGAAGTTACGAAATCTCTCCCTTCTTCATCTTTGTCAGCTGAATCTTTTTTGAAAGAAAATTTCACTAAGGATGTACCAACTTTTAAATTTAAGCGCATCTCTATTGATTTAATTAAAAAAACATTCAATAGTCTTAACATGAAAAATACTGAGGACTTATGGGGTATATCCGTTAAGGTTCTTGGAGATATTATCGATTCAATTGCTCCTGTCCTAACAGGCATATTTAATCAATGCCTAGACAGCGGCACATTCCCTGATTTGATGAAACATAGTAAAGTAGTACCAATTTTCAAATCAGGTAATAAGAATGACCCTTCTAATTACAGACCTATATCTGTGCTTCCAGCAATGAGTAAAATATATGAAAAAATCATGCTCGACCAGATGTTGTCTCATTTTAATTCGAATAGGATTTTGCATAGTCATCAGTTTGGCTTCACGAAAGGAAGGTCAACGACAGATGCAGGAGTGAAACTCATCAGTCACATTTTGGAATCCTGGGAGAAGTCCCAGGATGCTATTGGCATATTCTGTGACCTCTCTAAAGCATTTGACTGCGTTGACCATAATACTCTAATCTGTAAATTACATCATTACGGAATTCGTGGTCGAGCTGCTGATCTTGTTTTTTCTTATTTATCTAACAGGCAACAAAAAGTATTCATTAATGGGGCGACGTCCTCGGGGTCTTTAGTAAAGATGGGCGTGCCTCAGGGTTCAATTCTTGGTCCTTTCCTTTTCCTGGTTTATATTAATGACCTTCCTTACATGATGGCTAATTTATCAAATATAATTATATTTGCTGATGACACTTCCCTTATTTTTAAAGTAGATAGGAAAGATGCGGATGTCTTGCATGTCAATGATAGTCTGGCTGTTCTTTCGAAATGGTTCGCTGCTAATAATCTCTTATTAAATGCGAATAAAACTAAATGTATAAAGTTCTCATTACCGAATGTCCCTCAAGTTGGCGTCAATCTAATTCTTGACGGCAACAAACTTGATGGTATTACGGAAACAACATTCTTAGGTTTAACCATCGATTTTAAACTGCAGTGGGGCGCTCATATTAGAGCTCTTTCAGGTAGACTGAGCTCGGCCGCATATGCAGTAAGAAAAATAAGGCAACTGACCGATGTAGCCACAGCTAAGTTAGTTTATTATGCTTATTTCCACAGTATTATGTCTTATGGCATTTTACTGTGGGGATCTGCAGCTGATGCACAGTCAATTTTCATATTGCAAAAGAGAGCAATCCGGGCTATTTATAAAATGGGTCCTCGCGAGTCCCTTAGAAATAAATTCGAAGAAATCGATATACTGACTTTGCCTTCTCTTTATATCTTAGAAAGTATTATGTATGTTCGTAAAAACCTAGGACTCTTCAAAATTAGAAGCGATTATCATAACAAAAATACGCGTAGTAAACACGAAATTATGTTACCCAAATGGAGATTAGTTAAGACCAGCAAGTCATTTTTAGTAGACAGCATACGCTTTTATAATAAGCTGCCAAAAGTGGTGACTGAACTTAGCGAAGGAAAGTTCAAAACCCATATTAAGCGTGTCCTAACTAAAAAAGCGTATTATAAGGTTAAAGACTATGTCGAAGACACGCTTGTTTGGCAATGACTGCTTCTGCACATGTGGCCCCCTGGTAGCTCATAATATTTTGTAAATTTATCTATTGACTGCTCCACATTTGTTGTAATATATACATTGCTTTTGCAATATTTTTTATTTATTTATTATTGTTTATATTGTTGACATATTGTTTATTAATAATTGTAATTATTTATTTTGCTTGCTTTTGTTTGTATAGCCTCTTTTTTGAAATGTGAATGTGAGAACACTGTAGACTCCGCGAATTCTTAGGTTGCTTTTTATTATGATTATTTTTATTGTACTTTATTGACCAGTCTACACTGTCCTTACATAATGGATTCAATATATTGTAAACAGAAGGTATTGTATCAACAAATTCTTTTTTAAAAGAGTAACCATGGAGTTTCTTGCCGGTTCTTCTCCATAGGAAACGACCAATTTGGAACCGTGCACTAGCTTCTGACGTTTTATAAGTGCCCATGTAGGCCTATGTGAAATAAAAATCTTTGACTTTGACTTTGACTTTGACTTATGGTCCCTTGAAGCTGTAAAAAAATTAAACTTCAATCATTTGACACTCCTAAGGTAATTGAAATTCATTCATTCATTTCTCGTTGACCTAGAACACTGAAATTTGGCATAAACCAAGGTCTTATAGCACAAGTATAGGAATAAATCTAAAAACTGAATTTGTTTGTTAACACCACAAAAAAAAACTTTCTATTCGAAAAAATCTTCGAGACTCGATTCGGAAATTTAACTATTTACATAATTTAGTTTGTACGAAACCTTCAGAGTGCGGGACCGACTCGCACTTGCCCAGTTTTTTTATATAGCCTCTCTTTTATAATGTGAATGTAAGAACACTGTAGACTCCGAATTCTTAGATTACTTCCTATTACGACTCACTTTTTTATTATGATTTTTTATTCTGCTTTTGGGTACAATATTGACTGATCTACACTTGACTGTCCTTACATAATATCTATTAATACTGTAATATGTAAATATTGTAACATCAACCCTTTTATTTTAAAAGAGTAACCATGTCATTATAGGACTATGTGAAATAAAAATATTTGAATTTCGAATTTTTGAATTTTTAAACGAAAAACGCTGCGGTGTTTTTTTTTTGTTATTTTGCTTCAAGTACGTGTTTGAGACCCGTAGTGAAAATCCTCGTCTGTACAGAAAACACCCGTGTTTACTTTGTGTAAGCAAACTTTACCGGCTGTTTAAATATTTTGAAAAGGGAACTCAAACGTTTTACTTTTCTTTTTTACAGTGTTCTCCTATTAAACTCTTGCTGTTTCAGGATAATCAGACCAAACTTATGATTCTTTTTTTTATAATCAAGACTTCCAGTTATATAATATATAAAAATCTCATCATCATCATTTCAGCCGAAAGACGTCCACTGTTGGACATAGGCCTCCCCCAAGCGACGCCACAACGACCGATCCTATGCATCTCGCATTCACCGTACTCCCGCGACTCTCACCAGGTCGTCGGTCCACCTTGTGGGAGGCCTTCCAACGTTGCGTTTTCCGGTGCGCGGTCGCCACACTAGAAACTTTCGACCCTATCGACCATCCGTTCTGCGAGAAATGTGCCCTGCCCACTGCCACTTTAGTTTGGCGATTCTTCGGGCTATTTCGAGAATAGATTATAGGCTTTTCTTTGACCCACCCCCAATTTTTTCTTTTGTAATTTATATGTCATAACATCATTTGCCAAGTCAGCTAGTATTTTATAACTTCAGAATTCATACAATATCTCTAGTACATCTTTTAAGGGTAATTTGAGTGGGCTGCGGGAGCCTTTGAAGGAGTTACCGTGGCCCTAGAATTCAAAGGGCAAATGAAGAAACTTTAAGTGGGTTTTAGGCTGTAAAACTCAGACACGCCCTCGTGCTCCACTTTAGAGCGAAAATCATTTAATGTTGTCCTACCCAAAAAGGGCAATTTTATTAAATTAATAATGTACACATTCTAATTGTAAGTCCCACTTAGTCAAAAATACTTATTTATTATTTATCAAGTATCTATTGAAATTATTCACAGTTGAGAATCCAACTAGAATTTAAACGAATACATAGTCATACTGTACACAACTTCGACCCATAAAACTAAATCAATTCCATGTAACATGGGGCTGAGCGTCACAAAACCACCCACAAGCCCCCCGTTCACTATCGTGTAACCACTTCCGAAAATCCGTGACCTGAACCAGATTACACGCTGTCGTTTGACAAGATAGGGTTACTTGAGTGATAACTTATCCGCCTCAATCTGAGAACGGTTGCTGGCTGAAACATTCTCGAAGATATACAAACAAGGAGTTTGTATTCGAAAAAAAGAAAATAAATTTCTTTTTTTTAGGTCCGTTCTTTTTTTAAACTATAATATATCACTCACGCACGATTGACATTTCATGGACTAGGTTGAGTGATGGGCGATGTATTTACTTAACTGTCGGGGAGTTTTGGGTGTGACGGTTCGGAGTTGATTGTGTTGTTTTAAAGTGTTTTTTTTAATTGTAAGTAATGTAAATTGTAACTTTGCTTCCTATATTTGCTGAAAAATCAAGAAAGAGACATAAAATAGTGAAAACTGTTAAATTATTTATTAAATAATATGTGTAAAAAGAAAAATTAATGGCGTTTAATACACTGTCAAAAATATTCAGAAGTAAATATTTTATAAAAGGTTACAAACTGGAAAAAATTATCTGCAATTTTGCAGTTTTCTGATAATTGCTGTACTAAACATTGAAATAAAATATATCGCCTTATGTTTTGCATTTTAACAAATTAAAACAAGGAATGCAATGTGATGTAATATGTCATAATATTTTTAGTAACTTATCTACCCACTAAAATTATCAGAAATTTGCAGATATTTATTTTTCTTTTTTTTACCCTTCTGTATTAGACCACATTCATATTTCGATTTCTACAACACAAAAGACAATCGACAGCTACCAACAAATTGTAGAAACGATTTCACTCAAACCTCTGCCTATTCGATTAAAAATCGATTTTCCGCAATCGAATCTAATTCACGCAGAGTAGACAGCTGTCTGATACTTCGTGCTAATTATATCGATTTATTTTCTGAAGGTCATTGATAAAATAATTACAATTGAATGGAAAATGTTAGTTTATAGTTAAAGCAATTAGAATTGAATGTTTGTTTAAGAAACTTTTAGATTTAGATAGTAAAATTGATTTAAAAGAAAGTGTTTTTCAAAACTTGCTTCTGCTAGCGGTTTTGTTTGAATGAAAGTAGGAAGTTATTGTGAAAGAACTAACCTAAGGATCTGCGCATCACGTTTTTTTCTTCCATTCTATCTTATCAAACGTAACGCTATCACCCTTTTCTTTCACTGACACCCTTTTCTTTCATATTACTTCTTACACAATCCAACCATCCTATGGAAGCATATTTTTATTCCAAGAATACCAAGTTCTTGGAATAAAAATAAGCTTTATAAAACTTTAAAGTTCTTTATTAAATTAGATTCTTAGCTTGATATTTAAAAAAAACTGGGCAAGTGCGAGTCGGACTCGCGCCCTGAGAGTTCCGTACAAACTACAATTCCCGAATAGAGTCTCGAAGATTTTTCCGAATTGTAAAAAGTTTTTCAGATTCCTGTGAAAGTATCGTAATATACGTTTTTTGCGACATAAACGGCCGTATCTTTTTTATTCGTTTATTTAGAATTTTGATTTTTTCACTGCTTCAAGTGACCGCAGACTTAAGTATATGGTTCTAATTTCAACTCGATACATTCATGTGTCCTCGAGATAAAGGGTCTTGACAGACAGAAGCACGGACAAAAAAGTGATCCTATAAAGGTTCCATGTTTTCTTGTTGAGGTGCGGAACCCTAAAAAGTACTATCGAGATAAAAAAAGACATTATTCAAATTAATTTAGTCGTTAGGCTTGATTAACTAACAAACACCTCAACATCCTAACTTTCATAGGATAACTAAAATTGTATTAAAATCTCTTTGTTTTGTACCATTAGCAACACGAGTACAGTATTAAAAGAAAATTAATACAAAGTTAAATATTTATTATTTCTTCCTATACACTTGTATTCATTATGAACATCAAAGAACAAGTAAATAACTTGTTTCATATTAAAATCGCAATAAACAATAAAAACTAGAAGATCAAAGCGGACAAAGTTATTAACATTTTTAGTATTGTAGTAATGTTGTTCTAAAGCAAACGATTTTAATTATTTTGTTTACTGAAGCTTATGAATTACCATTTGAGGATAACACATTTCTAATGCTTGTCAGTACTAGCACAGAATAGATAGATAGATATTCTTTATTGTGCACCAAAAATACAATTTACATTAGGATATTAATATTAATAATAGGGTGTCACAATGGGCAGTATTGTCGCCAAAAGCGATTTTTTACAGACAACCTTTGGATGGATTTGACAGAGAAGGAGAAAAAAAGATACTCAGGTGTACTATTTACATATATACAATACATGAATTAATAAATTGCATATAATACAAATAATATAATATATATATATTAATTATGAAAGCAAAGAAATGATGAACTTAATGACGACGTTCAAGAGGAAAGGTAGTGATCCTTAACCATATTTTTAAAAATTGTGTGTGTTTGAGCCTGCCTTACCGACACGGACAAAGCATAATTAACTTACATATAATTATGTGAAAGCAGTGGTATCACAATCGTAACGGCTCTGACTTACAAGTTACAGTTACATCTATTACAAACTTTTATTGACACAAAGAGAATCACACTTTTACTAACTAAATCTTGCTCTACCCACAGCGGGTGTTATTTTATGATTTGCTATCTAAAAAAATATAAGTTCAGACCCAGACAGGCTCTTTACTTTGTGTAATTTATTTCAACGCTACTGCTCTCAAATCTCGTGTAACAAAACAACGTGATGATATAGGCCTGTCGTTGAACAAAAAATTAGAAATTGTGACGTCTACAAGTATCAACCCACACTGGGCCCGCGTAGTGGATTATGGCTGACTCCCTCTCCTAGAGAGGAGGCCAGAGTCTCAGCTCTGGGAACATTGTAAAGCTGATTATTGTATTATACTTCATGTTTTTTTTTGTAATGAATAGGCTCCTGTTTGACCACTATCTCACCTGATAGTAAGCGATGATGTGCGCATGCCTAAAAGTAAACTATTCACTCTTGACTTAAAGACCCCTAGGTTTTAGCTATCAGGAAACACAGACTCCGACATCATTATCATCATTTCAGCCGAAAAACATCCACAGCTAATTGTGTACTACTTTTGGCTCCAGTTCGGCTACCAGTAATAGACTGTGCAGTGCCACGTCTGCACATTGTTCTAACAATTTTTCTACTGCTACGGCAGCCTTGTTCACTTCTAATTGAATGTACATTGTTGTATATGGAAAAAATCATTCCCTTATTACGTGGAACATAATAAAAATACTATACTATACAATACCTTGTTGACGCAGGTTCTAACCGGACATTTTAAATTCGAAAGACACCGGATTTGTGCGGAAGAAACGCCCAGGTGTTACCATCGTGTTGACCACCCGGAGGACACGGTGAAGCATACGGTAGCGGTGTGCCCCGCTTGGGTAGAGCAGTGCCATGACCTGGTACAGGCCATGAACGGCAGGCGGTCACTTCTTTCTGCAAAGCAGTAATGCTAGCAAAGGAGGTGGCCGTACGCGCGAGAGAACGGCCCTCACGCCCAAGCCACCGGGATCCTGATCCCGATTCTCATTCACTGTAGGCGCAGGAATGCGGACGGCGAGCAAAGGGTATGCCGTCCGGTCATCTGGTAACGGTCCGGATCAAGCCCAAGTCATTGACGGCGCGTAATGTTCCACGTGCGTCTCAAGGAGATATCAGCAAATCGTAACCCAGCAGAGCCGAAGCCTACTAAGGCCAAGGGATAATGAACCCCTATGACCGTGGAATTAAAGACAAAGAAGAAACAAACGAGTAGGTTTCAGTCAGTAAAAGTCTGACATGCCTTCTACCTGCGCCCAAGTGCAAAAAAGTCATTGGATGATTTCACACCTTAAAAGAAGGTTCATTTATTTGCCCTTTACGTTCTAGGGCCACAACAATTCTTTCAAACGTTTCCGAGACACAGGAACGTAAAATCAATCGAATATTATAAATGTGAAATCATTCTATGTAGAAGTAAATACCGATAGTCAAACCCGACGGGTGAACGGGTTTGGATGACATTTGTCACACAAGTAGACAACAATCTGGACTCAGATCAGAGAAGATACTTTGTTTCTATCTCGGTAGAACGTTTTTTGTCACTCATAATTTACAAGTTTTACGTAGATAAAGGCGTTGTATCCAGCTAAATTATATGTGAACTTAGAATCAGTTTGAGTCTCGTCAATTTGTGAACCAAGTCGTAGTACGAGTATCTATTGGGTACGCCATAATTATCGCGTTAAGTCATCTCTTTCAGGAGTGGCTGGAGACGCGTCACTGCATCCTCACCTGCCGCATGATGCAGGTCTTCATTGGACATGGAAAGTTCGGGAGGTTCCTACATCGGATTCAGGCGGAAGAAATTCTCGAGTGTCACCATTGTCTGGACCCCCCAGAGAGCATAGTGGAGCATACGGTGGAGGACTGCCACACTTTGGCGGAGCACCACCGTGTCCTCGTGGAGGCGATAGTCGAACAGTAACATTGGATGATTTTCCACCTTAAAAAAAGTCGTAGTATCTATGAAAGCTGAAACTGTATTAAAACAAATGCAGTAAAACCTTCAAACAGTACACAAAAAAAAGACATTTAAAGAACAATAAAAAAACAAACCATTCTATTACATTTTACGGCGCCATCTTAATTCTACTTTAAAATACCGCCACTTATATACATGGCGTCGTTTTTTCTATTGTCTTTATACAGCTACGTATAAAAAAAGACACAAAAATGTTTCATTACACGAAATACTTCATAGGTACTCATAAACGGGTAACTCATTTTACGCTCATTACGTCATCCGCGCCAGTACTTACGGGGTATTGTGTTACATTGGCAGAATACGTTATTAGGTATTACGATTCATTGTCGGTTTTTTGTTAGTTTTTCATTTTTCTTTTTAGGGACGAATCAAATGTATTTTAGCTTTGAAATTCAGGTTCTTTTTGACAAATTTGTGAAATGACATTGATAAAATACAAATTTGTGAAATGACATTGATAAAATGACGTTTTAGTCACCGTACTGGATTTTGGTTCGGAGCGAGAGGAAATTGGATGCGGTCCTTCTGCAAAGCAGTAATACTAACGAAGGAAATGGCTGCAGCCGTGAGGGATCAGACCTCTTCACGCCCTAGCCGCCGAGACAGGAGACGGGAGTCGAAAAGCAATACCCGGCCAACGTTGGCGCGCACTTGCGGACGACATGTAATGGGTAGCTTGCTGTCCGGCTATCTGGCCAGGACAGCCCAAGTTCTCAGTGGTTCATAGTGTTTCACGTGAGCCTCAGAGATGTGTCACGAAGAATTTCTGAAAAAGAAACCTGTGGTCTCAGAGCGCAAAGAGCAATAGAAGAGTACAAGTGTGGTTTTAGTCAGTAAAAGTCTGACACACCCTTCCACTCCACCCTAGAGCTAGAGAAGTCATTAGATGATATCCCATCTGAAAAAAGCCCTGGCAGGATAATTAGCAATCGAAAATCCAGACATCAGACTTATATAATTGACAAGTAAGATGATAGATCAGCAGTAGTTCTAATTTCTGATTTCGGCTACAGCCAGTGCAACAACATAGTATGGCCGTCGATTTCCAAAAAATATTATCACTGTAATAAAAATTTAATAGCATAATATAAATAAACAGTACCTTTGTGCTCTTCTATCTGCTTTTGTTCTTTTAATTTTTAAGTGTTTGTGTGTACATAAATAAATAAATAAAATTCAATTCTACTCTATTCTAATATAGCATATTTGCTACAAAAGTTTGTTATTTGTTTTTAGTTTATACGATTGTGTGAGCCACGAATAAACATTTTTTCTTTCTTTTCTTTCTTTACAAGACAATGCTTACATAAAAATGAAACTATTAATTAAAATGTACATTCACACAATGGTTCATATTTGATTACCAGCCTTTGCAATACATTTCAAATGAAAATCAATATTAAATGTAATAACGAACTGAGCCTACAAAGAAGCGTTCGAAGTTCGAGTGGTTTTTGTCAATACTCTTTTATAAGATATACATGGAAATGCTTACACCAAAAGGGTAGAAAAACAAACAGTTGGTACAAAATAAATGGTCAATACTGAATGTTTTTACATGTTTAATATTAATAGTGTAAATGCTGGGATGTGCGCGTAATCCAAACGGTTTGGTTCCCTGCTGAGAGAAAACCAACTCGTGAATCCCTTTTGGGTAAATGTTGCGAGCGAGTGAAATATTTGTTTAAGGGGAAGCATAGTCAGACATTATTTGCAAAAAGGTATTTTCATTTCATGACAAAAGTTATTTTTATTTTCTTTTAAAGTAAATTTAAATGATTCGGACAAAGGATTTTTTTTGTAGTGATTCTGTTTCTCAGTTTGAATTATTACATTAAATCATTCCCTGCCCATTTTGAGCTGAGATTTTTGGCGTAAGCGACACACGTATTCGCTTGTGAAGACCTAATTGAAATTGCGTACCACAAAGACTCGCCTGCTAACAGGAAATCTTTTCATTTAAATTAGCTTTTCTTAAGGCTATACTCGTAAAATAAAGTGAAATTTCAACAGGAGTAATGATCAATTACACTTAATATTGTATGAATATTACACTAAAATAATATGAAAAAGGCGAAAGTTAGCGTGTATGTATGTTTATTACTTCTTCACTCTGAATCTAGAGATCTCTGAGTCAAGAGTGAATAGGTTGCTTCTAAGTAAGCGCGTTCCATCGTCGACCGCATCGTCGCTTTCCATCAGGTGAGATAGCGGTCAAGCGCGAACCTATAAAGAATAAAAAAAAAAACTGCCAAAGATGAAATTCGGCCACGAGTAGTTCATGTCCTGAAATAGCAAATTGGATTTTTTTTTAAATTTGAAATAAAATTGTGCTTGACTGAGCGATCCCACTTGATGGTAAGCAGTGATGCAATCGTTGATGGTGAGGCGCACTAGTTTATTAAGAGCCTATTCACTCTAGCCTTGAAGACACCTAAAGTACCTATAATCAGATAGGAAGACCGCAGCAGGCAAATTATTCCAGTCTTTTGATGTACGCGGTATAAACGACGAGTCGAAATGCTTAGTCCGGACCTTAGAGGTTTCAATAACGTAAGGGTGGATACTCGCCGTACTGCTCGGGAGTTAATTACATAAATCCCTCACTAGTGTTCGAGATTAAAACTTAGCAACCTTCGTTTCGTTCGGAATTTAACATGTTGTCCGCGACTTAAAGACACTGCTTTATCCCCTACTCACATAATCTACTATTCGCTTATGATATTGGAATGACAGTAATTTTAGAACTTCACTCTAAGCTAGTAAGTGATGTTTGTTCGACATATAAAAGGGAATCATCGAGCAGGTGGTGTAAAACAATATTTTAAAATTTTATACACATTCCATTACCTCAATGTTATATATTTAAGCACAGGCAAACAATGACCTAGTAAAGTAAGCTCGCTATTTGATACGACCAAACGAAGATATATGCGTTGTCATGAAAGCGAACTCGGTGACCCCAGCCATACAAACGTATCGCGAAAATATTTTCACTGAAATATTGCACAGAAATTTGATTTATTAAACATTTTTATGCACACATTCATGTAAATGTTTTATTTCACTAATGTGTCTGTGTAATATCGAGCGAGGTCGTACCTTCACCCTTGTTGAATAAATTCTGATGATGAAGTATTTGATTTGTGGGAGTGTAAAATATTAGATAAAACTTTTATCGAATTTTGGCTTCTGCCAGCGGTTTTATTTGATTTCCATCGAGCGCCGATTGTACATATATCTGTACAACTTGAGTGACCTTGAAAAGCGCTTAATTGTCATTTTGTCATACGGGTGTACGAAATTTAATAGGCCGAAATTTCGGTTTTTATATCTTCTTTATTCCTATATTTCTTTTTTATTTCTTTTTTTGGTGAATTTACGTAAAAACGTGCAATTACGTTATAATAGTAGTTATAATTAACATTTAAAATTTTATATTCTAACAAATATTTTTTTTTTAATTCTGAAAAAGTTCAGACTTTTTTTAGTAATCATTTAAGTCGCTTTAATTTTTTTTTGTAGGTCAAATATTCTGTGACAGTGTTTTGAAATAAAATATGAGCAAAATAATCAAAATATATAGAGGTGTATAGAGTACACGGCAGTGAAACACTCATATCAAAATAATCCAGAAATACAGACAAGATTTTCTTCCATTCAATAACGAAAACATCACAATCAGGTTAAGATGGTCAGGAGGGATCGCAGTGAAGGTTGAAAAAAAAAATGAGTACCTAATCTTAATGCCCATGGTCAAATTGAATATGCTGACACAAAATAAAAACCGTAACTAAAACATTCAATTTCGAAGCGGCACCTTGGGGTGTATAATGTGTCTGGAGCTCTAAGTGTCAGTTTAAGTGTCAGAGTAAAGTGTCAGACACAGAGTTACACCCCAGCCCCTTATCTCTAGACGGTTCAAGAGTATCGAAGGGACCCCAGTCAGTTTTTTTAATTGGAGTTTATGTTTCTTTTGTGAGTGCTATTGTGAGCTTCTTTTATAACCGTTTCTTCTTTTTTATTGTATTTTCTGGTTTTATTTTAGGGGTGCTTGTTTGATCGGAAGTTTTAATTGGATGTACGTAGGTACTTACTGTAAGATATAGGGCATACATTACTGCCTTTTTAAATGAGACTTCAAAGAAAAAACCATGTAGGTAAGGAATACCTTTAAATAAAATAAAATGTAGCAGTTATAAAACTTTTAATTTTAGATGTACTAGCAAAATGTGAAAGTCTAATAGTATGCAGGAATACATTCGTTTGACTGTACTGTTCAATAAAAAAAAAAAAATTGTCAGGTAAAAAAATTATGTTATCAAAGAGGTCATTACACTTATTCTAATGAACTAAGGGTATTTTATTTTAATAATACGGTAATTATTCAGAAATACTGGAAATAATTATTAACAGTTTTAATAAATACGAAAATAAAAAAATCCAACAGAAGAGCAATATGTTAATTATACTCGTATATTTCAACATTCACAATAATATAGCAATTTTACCTTGGTAGTAATAACTAAATTTCAATTTAAAGACAGCTTAGTGAGATGGTGACTAATCAGATCATATAATCATTTTTAGGCTTTACCTCGAACGACTTAATTTATATTTTCCTAAAATCTAATTTATGTACTGTATTATTCTTAAAATATAACTAATCCTCCTTCAAGATTTCTGCTCAACAATCTATATTCTCTAAAGATACATACACGTCACAATAATACTATACTAACCTCATTTTAACCTAATACAAGTAAAGCTATAAACCATACACACTATTACTAGGGATTAACGCTGAATACCACACCTTGAACCACTTAGGATTAGACCAGAACGCATCATCGGTAGCTTTACTTACGACCATTACGCAATCGCGTTTGCAACCGGTCAACCAACAAAACCAATCAAAATCAATCACACTACTCAAACAACCGCAACAGCTATCAATATCAACGTGCAAAAATGATAATCATTCTCATGTTCAGAGCATAATGTTAGAACATAATTGAAATGCAAAGTACGATGTTGCTTGCTACGTAATTACAATGTACCGTGCGAACGGTCGCTTTGACAAACTGTTACGCAATTAGTAGCAGTTGCGCATTATGTAATAAGCCTGCGGGTGGTCGCTTCCGTGGGGGAATGCTGATTGTAAAGGACCAGGGTGAGGAGCTTGAGCGGTTACTGAGGTCGGTGAAAAGTGTAATTATGAAAACGCCGTATGCATCGATTCTGATGTGACTACAACAGGCGCTTAAAGAAACGTGTGGCGACAGGTGACTTGCTAAGTACCTATAACCCAAGGAGACACTTCGCCAGTAGATAATGCTATTACAAATGTTCTAAAATGTTTATAACCTGCCGTGTATCTGTCCGGCCTGTTACGAATATTACAGCCTAGTTACACCCGTTTCGTTTCGATTTTCTTTTCGTCGATTGCCTTGAGTCGGCCACGCCCCCGATTCCTTTGTTCTAACGTCATATCAACGCTCAGACAAGTGAAAATAAATATAAAAATAAAGGAATAGGAGGCGTGGCCTACTCGAGGCGATCAACGAAACGAAACGGTTGTAACTTGGCTAGGGGGGCTGAATTTTCGTTTCTCGCCAAGTGGCTCATTAAACAAGCCATCTATATGGACACATATATGGCCTGAGTGGTCGTTTATGATTTTACTCTAAAGCAATTAGTCTAGTATCTTTAGCCCCTATTCTCGCTACAACAACTCGCGCCCGCATCCGCCTTAGTAACACGTTTGTTCACTCAGGACAAGGCCTAAGTCGACTCAGTTTTGAAAGAGAAATGATGAGATAGTAGCTATCGTTGGATAATGTATTGTGTAGTGCTAGTCTATGAAGATTGGATGCAGAAAATAGGGATGAACTGAGAAGAAAATGACATTGAATAATTTACGAGACTGCTAATCGGCTAACAAATGGTAGGGTGGCTCTAAGCTTGATGGAAGGATGATGGTAGCTGGCAACTGCTTAATGAGTAACCGAGCATCAGATAGTATATCTGACAGTTTGATATTTACTGTCAATAAAGATAGCGTGCGATTTGAGAGACCCACGGGGGTCAAACGTGGCATGGATTAGTTTTACAATGAGCATGATTTAGTTTTGCATTGCTCGAATTTATAACACAGATTACTCTCAAGTTAAACTGCAATAAACCAACTTTCTAAAAACTAATCGTTATAACTACAAACGAAGGCTTGCAATTAATCACCATAATTCAATTTATTTTGTTAACCACTATTTCTAATTTAAATTGAAGCAATATTGTATTGTACGTTTTCATTGACTGTTTTTTTTTAGTCCGTCAGCATGTTATATATTTATCCTAGTTACAAAAGGAATCATGTTATTATCCATAGGTAACTGTAAAGTAAAGAAATAAAGAAAGAAAAACATTTTATTGGCGGAACAAACGCGCAAATTTATAACTAACAAATTATAAGTATATTATGTGAAAAAACATAAAGACTCCGTAAATAAGTAAGTACTCGGTAAAATGCTTTGTGTATCGCTGTTGGTTACCTAAAAAAAGAGTAACTCGTAGTCCAGGGATGGAAAATCTTTATTGATGACAGTGCCATTACAGATTTTTTTTTTTGGTGACTAATTGAAAAAAAAGAAAACAAAACTAGACGCTATTCATTTAACTATATCTTTAACTTTTTTTGCATCCCAAAATTCGTACAGCAGTAGTTATGACAACATCGCTCTGTATTATTTTATATAAGTGACAGCCAGTGAGATTCCTATTGCTGAAAATTATTTAGATGATAAGTATTTTTTTATTTTATTGTTGTACTCAAATTTTATTGGCCAGTGCCACCATTGGCAAGCGTACCATAAATTCGCCATCCCTGTTGTAGTCTTCAATAATATCTGTAGTTTTATAAACGTCTTTGAAAAGGAGGAGGTTATATGATTTTGATTTTAAAACAGCCATATAAGCTAAGTTTGTGTTACAAAGACTGAAAATTCATCATCATCATCATTTCAGCCGAAAGACGTCCACTGTTGAACATAGGCTTCCACTAAGCGACGCCACAACGACCGATCCTGTACGTCTCTCATCATCTCACCAGGTCGTCGGTCCACCTTGTGGGAGGCCTTCCAACGCTGCGTTTTCCGGTGCGCGGTCGCCACTCTAGAACCTTTCGGCCCCATCGACCATCCGTTATACGAGCAATGCCCACTGCCACTTTAGTTTGGCGACTGAAAATTAAATGACATAAAAACCAATCGCCAATCATGACTATGTGTACCAATCGAGAACAAGTAACTGAAGTAAACACTAATTATCCAACCTTCAATTAACCATCCGTATGCAAAAACAAACAAATCAAGAGTGAACCAGACTTATCTGTTCCAATTACCTGTCACATCCAAAGGTCATATACAAAGCTCTTTATGACCTTTACGTAAAGGTCCAGGTACATACGCTAAGTCTCTCCAGACTCATTTTTGTCACGGACGGTAAACGACAACACGCTTCCAAATTACACCTGGGCTTTGCGTCGTAGAAATGTTGCCAGTCCAGAAATTGAAGCATGTTGCTGTTATATTTACATTAAATTTATAGCGGAGTGAAGCTGCCAATTTATGCTGGTGTTGCCATGTTTGTGTGTTTTAGTTAGGTAAAATGGGGAATTTATCGAAAGGAAGTTATTAATTATTGTCTTTTATTTTAGGTATAAGGCATTTTCGATGGTTTATACTATTGGCATCTGCTTTTCAGCGAGTCGTTGGTAAACTAGTATTTTTAGGGTTCCGTAGTTATGAAGAAAAAAAAAACGGAACTCTTATAGGATCACTATGTTGTCCGTCCGACTGTCTGTCTCTCAAGACCCTTTATCTCGAGAACGCGTGGAGGTATCGAGTTGAAATTAAAATCATGTACTCAAATCTGTGGTCTCTTAAAACTGCGAACAAAATTAAATTACTGAGTTAACGAATAAAAGATTAATGCCGTTTATATCACTAAAACCGTACATTTCGACACTCTCGAGGAATTTAAAATTCATACTTCCCGTTGACCCAGAATCCTAAAATTTTGCGTGCAAGGTCTTATAGCACAGGTAGATTAAATTTTAAAACTGTAAATTTGTTGACGCGTCACAACAAAATACAAAATTACGTTTTGGAAAAATCTTCGAGAATCCATTCGGGAATCGAACTGTTTACATGGGTAAGTTTATACGGAACCCTTAGGGCGCGAGTCCGACTCACACTTGCCCAGTTTTTTTTATTAATTTCATTGCCCAGGCAAAAACCAGACAGATGCCCAGTATTCAATTACGGCAATGCCGTCCACCGATGAAGTCATAACACTCTTACGTGACATCTTTTCTACTTTTGTTTAAAAAGAAAAACATTTTCCCATTCTAGGAATTACTCCCGTATCGTAGGTGCGTTCACGAACATGTACCTAAACTCACTGTAGGTAAGGTGCCAACCAGCGACACGTAGCGCAACAGCCGCAATCACCACTTTGCCAACCGTGAAATAGTACTCATGATTTCCATCACAAATTTTGATCCTCTAAAATACTCTAATTAAAAAAAATCCTTGAGCAAAATATCTAAGCCGGTCAATTGTCCATAGGAAAACAGGACGACTCAATTTTAGATGTTAATCAAGTAGTGAGAAGATGATTTCATTCATCGCTCCATTTGTTAACGGGGATGATTTTATTGTTATATCTCTTGAATCACCATAAATAGCACAAATCTTGTGATGGACAAGATTGTATTACATTGGGAGTTTGGGAGCCTTTGCATCTGGCGTTACGTGTTTACACATACAGGGTTTTCCTGTTGCCTTGTCATTTCATTGACAATTCGACGGGTCCCAAGAACAAAATCATATGGAAAAATAAGACGAAAAATATTTTATTACGTAATCATATTGTACATACTAAAAACTATAGGGCGATAATTTTTTTGTTAAATATCCTTTTTCGTATTGAAATTACCAATTGAACACTACCTTATTATTTAAACAGTACTTCAAAACCTCATACCGTATATAAATAATTTTTCATAAACGATTTTGTTTTTGAGACCCGTCGAATTATGAACAAACGATTTCTGTTGTCATTATTGCATATACTTGATTTAACCTTTTGAGTAGCCTAATTAGAGACACAATAGCAAGACATTGACCGAGCGAAGGCCGGCGTTCGCTCGGGGTTTAATGAATTAAATTTAAAGCTATTGTGGTTTATTTGATTAATTTCAATTATTATTACTCCTATACTAAAAAAATATGAACTTTTTTTAAAATTTATTTTATCTCTTCATAGAGAGCAGCAAGAATCGGAGGCGTGGCCTACTCGAGGCGTTCGACGCAAACGAAACAATCATAACTTGGCTAAGGGGTTTTTTTTTTTTTTATTGGGTTGGAAAATCATCTAAGGGGTCTGTTATACCTAATTGTAGCGCTTTGTATCGCACCTCTATTTTTCTTTGCTTATAAAAAACACGATAATTATAAAGGATGTAACTTATTTTAAATAACAGTCATATTATAAAGGCGAAATTTTGAATGTATTTGTGTGTACTCCGTCTCCCTCAAACTGCTAAACTGATTTGAATGAAAGAAACTCGCGTAGACCATGGTCCACACACACACACATGTGTGGTCTACGCGTGTTCATTGTTCCATGTTCCAAAATACGAAGCATCCTATGATGCTTCGTATTTTGGGTGCATGTTTTCTTAGGATATCTTTCTTCTTTCACGCGGGTGAAGCCGCTAGCAGCTCTATCTGGATTGCTATATTATTATGGTGTAACTGACACAATGATGTCACGGCTTCGCTCGCCTAAAGCTTTCATAGCAGTTACCTGCTATAATATCTACTTGTATGTTCTGTTATCGTGCTGGCACTTTACATCGAACTCATTTTTTTTACCTGCCAGTCTCGTGGTCGCAAGCAACACTGCTCAGTATGAGGTCTTAAGTTTGATTCCCAATTCGGTCAATTTTGTTGGGTTTTTCGATCTGGAATTTAACACATAATTATGCATGGCCTATCAGCATTCAATGCGAAAAATTACCGGTTTCTTTTGGTCTCGCTCGTTTCATTGTATTGTCCACCATGAGGTTAAAATATTATAGTTAAGATGAGGCTCACGACTAATAAAAAATATTGAAATTCTTATTAGCAGTGAGATCTTGTTCCTAATTGATGTCAGTGGAGTGGCCTCCATAGTACAGGATATAACATCATTTTTCGGTGTATAAAAGTACACATATATGAAGTTCGCTACTGCATAACGCTTTGACAATTTCAGATATTTTGTAATTGTATTTTGCTTTTAATTAAAAATTGAAATGATTATTATTTTCAGAACATTAATATTGAACTGATGAACTATTTCTAATCCCAAACACGTGTAAATTGTTCCAGACACAAACCACAAATCTAACTTGAGTTCGTCACTAAAACAATATTCACGGATTCGTACAAAATTTATTCCTGTAAATTTGCCTATTATAACTTTAAACACACGCTCTTTAGTAAATTATTCAACGCAAAATTAAAATCAGCCATACATTAATAATTATGCAAACGGGGAAAATAATTACTCAGTATATTTTTATCTTTTAAATATGTTGTACGATGCCATTGCTGGGAAAAAATAAATAAATTCTGTTATTATAATTAAGTTTTCTGTGCATGACGTATTAATTTTGGTTTCATTTAAGTAACGTTTGAGAGTTTATAGGATTATAATTATATGCACCTATATATATCCTCGTATATATTTATATTTTCATGTTTAAACATAATTTATTTCGCCATTTCGTAGCAAGTTTTATACTATTTAATGAGTTTTGTGTGGTTATAAAATTTATTTTAGCTGAGTAACTTACCCAGAGCGTAAGTAAATATTTGTTTTTATTGAAACACGACAAAGAAAAGGATAATAACTGGATGAGAGTTGCTAATTATTGGGACGAATGAAGTGCTTTTGTATAGGCAGTAATACATTGCAGTAGCCTTGTGATGATGGTATTGAAGATGAAAAGAGTAAATGTTAGAGTGACGTTAGACAGGTAAACGAAAAATGAACCGGCCAAGTGTGTTCCCGGTTCTGTGCCGTTCGTAGCTAAAAATCGACGAAAAAATCACATTTTTTGTATGGGAGTCTTATTTAAATATTTATTTTATAGTATTTGTTGTTAAAGCGGCAACAGAAATATGTTTCAACATTTCAACTGTTTAGCTATCATGGTTCATGAGATACAGCCTGGTGACAGACGGACAGACAGACAGACAGACAGACGAACGATCAGCAGAGTCTTAGTTATAGAATCCCGTTTTACCCCTTAGGTACCGAACTCAAAGAATAAGAGAGTGAACGTTAACGAGACGGCAAAGAAGAAAATAGAAGAAGAAAACGTGTTGTAAAGACCCCAAGTAACATATATCAAGGCAAATTATGATGATGATAATTCATAGACAGTAATGTAAAATATATTATTACACGGTATTAATTGGATTGGTTCATCTTCTTGTCGTGTCGATAATACAAGCTCTATTATAATATTGTTTAAAACCAGTAAGGGCCACTTTTATTACAGGTATTATTCATACGGTCAACGGTATGAGTGAAGTCAGAGCGTGATACTATAAGATTTATTAAAATAAAATCAAAAAGTAATCCTTTATCACTGTCTAATGATAAGAAGAGAAGACAAGAGAAATCAAAAGATTTGATCAAGTAACACATTAATAAAAGAAGAAGAAGAGGACTTAAATTTAAAACTGTGAAAGATAACATACTTAAATAAAAAAACTTATTGCGGAAGAAAATTTGTTGGACACTCCAGCAAATAGGATATCAGACACTGTTGAAACAGAAAAACAGCGCTCGCAATAAATCTTTTAATAATAATACCTTATGTAACTAAAGTAGGTTATACGTCTTTGCAACCTCGAAAGTCATAGAAAACACGATCCTTTTGCGATCGCGCCTTTCAATCTTGCGTACAGCTAAAAGCTTAAAAATACAAAGTAACTCCCCATTTCCCGTGATATTCCCCCGGTATTGCGGCACTAACGTGTTGGAAAAGATCACAGGGAACAGGTTTCTAGGCCATCGCTCGCGAACAACACAATAATATCGCGGTTGACTTTTACTACTTGCGTTGACAAGCGTGCTTTACACTTTACGATTCTGTTTTATTCAGTAACTCGGTGTCATGGAGATATGAAATTATTAGATGTTTGAAAATGTTGATAATTACCTAAGTCTCTACCAGTTTTGAATGCACAGAAACTTGTAAAGTATCATATTTCGACTACAGAAGTTTATTTTTTATTGTTGATAGGTTCGCACTTGACGCTATCTCACCTGATGGAAAGCGATAATGCAGTCGACGATAGAGCGCATTTACCTTAAAATAACCTATTCATTCTTGACTTAAAGAAAGTTGAAGTTGTTTTAATATCTATAGTAATTACCGTAATGCAAAGAAAAAAGGACTGTGACAATAATTTTGAGTATGTTGGCAAGAATAGAGGAAGAAAAGACAAAAGATGGACAGATATTATGAATGTTGGGTACTAACAAGGACGTAAAAACAAAGATGATGGTTGCGGATAGAAATATAGAGAAGAAGAATATACATTTGAATATGGACGGATCGATGATGAAACTAAATCGTCTGTTAAACTTTGTCTTTCCAAGTTCACCACATTATCTATCCAAGCAATGTCTGAAACTTGCTCTCTCATAAGATATATTCATAAAAAAATGCCAAAAAACTTGCCAATAATCCGTTCTAAGTCACGCATTCTATTTACAGAGTTACCAACTTCGACACGAGAATATCTTTTCACGAAATTCCAACACCTTTACACACGATTAGGTGCCAGCCGAACCCAACAATGACCCATATCATTTATATTATATAAACACACAATTACCAGTAACGTTTCTTTGTTACGTTGGAACTATTTACGCTATTTACCTCAGTATCTGGGTTATCGAGCTCCTTGCATACAATACGACGTCAGACTGTCCCCTCCCTTCCGATCCCGTGCCTTTGTATTGACAACAGGTACATTGAATATTATGTTCAGTCACAATTTGCATAAAGCAATTTATAACAGGCATTGTATTGGTTGCGATTAATATCGGTTGTGTAGTGTTACGATTTATTACATTTTCTTTGCACAGGAATTTATTAAGTATAGGTTGGTAGAGTTACTTTGCAGTTTTTTCGGCCGCCTCGTCAAGTTTTTCGTTATGGCAAAATTCTGCAGTAACTGTATTGATTGATCATATAAAAGTTGTTTTAGTACCATACGCGGAGAGGATTGACAATCAATGTTACTTTACTGCATCGATAAAATTTTTTGTTGAATAAAAAGGTACTTTTTAAACATTTGATGACATATTCGTGAAGGATATTTTGACTGATCGTATTTATGCAAGTGTCTTTGTGATAGATATTGTATACCTACAGTTCATAAGCTTTTAAAAACATTTAATAAAGTTGGACACTTTATCAATACGGACATGTGTTACAGTTTCAGATCTGATTAAAGTGAAATTGGATTTGGAGTGTGGTTGGATTTAATTTCGGTATGATATCCATATCATGTCTCTTTTCTACACTCTCTTGTTACAATCCTAGTTTTTCTCAATGCTTTTGTTAACATTGTAAGTATTTCGCTCAGAGAGATACTGTCGTACTGCCACTTCTCTTGTTCTTAGTGCTCTGCGTCACAATACCAGCCGCTAAGATGGAGATTACTACAGTGCGCCTCTTGAACTCTTTTCCGCACTTCCTACGCAACCTTTCTATGAACGTCTTCAACAAGAAAAATGAAGAGTATTATCTTATACAATAACATCAATACATATACCTATATAATATACATAGATTTGTATTTGTGTACGTAGGTATGTTTATGTATTATTTTATTCGTATTATGTGTAATTTTTAATTGCACCCTAGGTTTTCCCCTCAATTAAGATCTGGTTTTCACAAGAAGAAATTCAACTTTGAGTTAAGCTCGCATATTACATGATCTCTGTTATTATCTCTGTACGCTATAAGATAGATTGACAAAGGTTTTATTTGCCACAACACAAAACATACACCAAAGTACAATTAAGTTGTGTTTGTTGTTGCTTTTGGTATATTATAAAGGATTCAAGAATTGGAATCATAATTTTATAAAGATTGAAACACGTCTAATTTTAAGTCGCGGTTTGCTGGTGAACTGCTGTTCACATAGCAAACATGAAAAAAATACTAGTTCAGTTTCATAGAAACATTTTTTTTTTCGTTTTAGCCAATATTCAGATTCTTTCTGATGACAAGAATGCGTATTTAAAACTGATAATTTAAGTATATCGTATAATAATATAAAACGATAGTTTAATTATGTATTTTCTCTTATTCCAGATGAGCACCATTATAGCCTAAAATACGATGAAACGTAAACTAACAACCAGAACCCATAAACCACGAACTTAGTGAAGTGATCACGTACCAATCCGAGCATGAGGTGATAAGTGCCAAAAACAAAATGGCGATGGTTATATCGCAGACGACAAAGGCTGCTATTGGTGGATTCTTAGCTCTGATGATTCTTGGAGCTGTTCTCGTGGTTGGTGCTGCGGTGGGGTGGTTTAATCCAAGGAGAGAAGATGAGGATACTCCAGCTAAAGTAAGCGCCAGGCTGCAAGGACGAACGTCATTTGTTACACATCGTGCCGTGAGTATTGTAGCAATTTGTAATACTACGATTGCAAACAAATTTTCCTAAGAAGGAAAGATTAAAACTACTTACATCAAGAATGTAAATTGACAGAGAGTAATTGTGACCAATGGTTTTTAAATTTTCAGAACAATAGACTATCAACCTTGATAGTTTTATCTATATATATAAAAGGAGAAACTGACTGACTGACATGTACTGACTGACTGGCACAGCTTCCTTTTATGATGTACGCGAACACTAAGAAGGGGTTTTTAAAACTCAACTGAGAAAGGGGGTGAAAAGGGGGAAATTCGTATGAATGCAATTATTTTTTCCTAGGGCCCATATTCCCGAAACTTAGGATAAATAGTAACAAAAGTAAATTCGTTTTTCGAAATTTCTTGGATTTATAAACTTGAAACTTAGCACAAATTCTAATCAAAATATATATTGTCATTATTACTTTTCAAAACTACCCTCAAAGTACGGCTTAAGAGCATTCATCCGTTAAACCCACGCAGAAGCCAAAATCAATGATTTTCGACAGACAATATAACAATAATGTGTTTAATTTCTAGGTAAGATATTGACGTCATATTATTGGGAATTTAATCTAGTGTATAGTTCAAAAACTTTTTCAAATAGTCGTATAGTTTAATCATTAGAACAGTTCTTATCCAAGCAGTCGTTTTTTTTTTAAATCATTTTCGCGAATGAAATCACTGGCGAAATGCTAGTCATTAATATTTGGTGTTATTAACAAAAAGTATTGACTGTTCTTTACGAAACCCCATATAACTTTCCTGCAAAAAATAAGGTGATGAACAATCCTAATAGAGAGTTCCAAGTTTTAATATATTGTTACGTCGTTTCATTTGCAATGAAAACAGTCGCTGAGAAAAATGAGTTATTATATAAAATTATAACGAGCCAACCACGACACGCAGGCTTTCCCCTGAAAATTATGCTAATTAGCGTCACAATACAATACAGAAACTCCATATCATTATTATTTAGTTCACAAAACTCAACAGCGCCATCTCTATTTCCATTATGAACTCGCATTTCTGACAATTTGCGTTGCACTGCGAGTTCTCTAAAAACTTTTCCAATTATCTCAGTTTTCCATTTATTTTGATAAAAGGTTTATTTCACGAATGTTGACGCGGAAAAATTTAATGTTTCTGTTTAAAAGTTTTTTTTTTGTAATAAAAAGTCGCCTTGCTTTGTTTAAGGTTAAATTCTGAACGGGATTTTACGGAAGTTTTTAATCTTAATTATTTACCATTTATTTTTACCTGCAATCGCTTTAGGGTTTATGATCTGTCGCTGTGATATTGAGACAACAATGATATCGTCAACATATTCCAATATTACAGTTTAAAATTACATTCCATTGTACGTTTTTACCCAAAGCTAAATTGTCAGTCTCAAAGGAAAAAATATCACACATTCTGTTTTGTTCATTTACCAAACCGCGTCAAATAATTATGTTTTCCCAAGGTGAAAGAATAACAAAAACAAAGAGCTGCAAACACAAAGAGAGGATATAAAACAGAGGGAGAGGGAGTGACGGATGCGCAGTCATTTACGAATAAGCCCTCAAAATCCTCTAACAAAAACATGTCAGAGCATTCCCCAGATTTTTTCAAAACAACATTCCGTTTTCACAATTTTTCTTGTGTTTTCACAATTTTTCTTGTGTTTTCACAATTTTTCCGTGCTTAGGATCGGTTGTTTTGTGCAAAAATGTATGGCAGCAAGGTTGTAAACCACATATTAGCGGGAATGTTATTTGAAAGAATGCGTTAAAATCCTGCCGTCTAAATGCGATACCTTTGGAGTCTCCTAACACGGGTTTTATTTTGCTTAAAAAGAGTCTGCAATCATAATATTGTTAAGAAATACTTGTAAAATAAATAAATCATTATCAAATGACTCGTCAGGCTCTGTGTGGAATGAGCGAATCTTTCAGACTTTTATTGAGTTCAAATTCATTATTTTATTAATTTTGTGAACATATGGTCCAACGATCTTATATAAAAATGTTGAATCTATCCCACGTTCTGTCAAAAGGAGTATAATATAAAGTTGCTAATGTCAATATTATCAGAATTAAATAACTATTCAGCAGGATAATAATTTGTTTGTCAAATCATACAATCTAATAATGTCAGTAAAGATATACATAACTTACAAACCAGTCACCTCTGTCTAATAGTCTAGAATTAAGTTAATTATAAAATTACAAAATATCATGAAAAAGTCAGCTGATGGAAATTGAAGCGAAATAGTATAAAAATGGGGCAAAAAAAATAATACAATGTTAGTAATATTACAGTTGCCAACATTAAATCAATTTAAATAGTACAAAATGTCATGAAAAATACAATGTCAACAAAATTAAAATTAAATCAATTTTTGTCTGTAATAATTCTCTTAACACACAATCAAAATCAAAATCAAAATAGCATTTATTCCAAATAAACCATTTACAGGCACTTTTGGAATGTCAAGAAGTCAGTTAGTCAGAAAAATAAAAATAAATGATGCTAATTGCACATTCCAAAGCGTAGATCTCTATGGAGAAGAATGTGCAAGAAACTCCATGGACACTCTTTTCAATCATATTTTGTAGTTACAAATATCTCTGTTACATGTTTCTTGTCGCTATCATGTGAGAACAATGTAAATAAAAATAAAAACTAAATATAGATATTAAAAAAGCAACTGGCAGCTAAGAGATGACCAGCCTCAACTGACAGCGCCCGTTCACGGACATGACGCTAATATTAGCACCACTCAGCTCAACCATTTTGAAGGGAACCGAATGATCCAACACCCGCGCCACCATCAGTGAGACATTTGAGTGAGCATGACAAACTCTCAACTGCCATGCTCATTTATGTCAAATAAGTCCAGTAGCAACATTAAAACTATAAAAAGCTCCATGGTACTCACATTTACAAACTGTGGAAAAAATGCTTCTATACATATAATACAATACTTATATTTTACAATTTCAGGAAAAAAAAAACATTAAAAAATAATTTCCATACTAATTAATCAATTTGTACACCCCGGTTGTAGTGGAGCTGGACCAGCATTGAGCCAAGCATTTTTATCCTGAATATAATCCTCCAACTTATAATATGCTTGCCTGCATAGTGTGCGTTTAATACAAGATTTAAATTTCGTTTCATTGAGTTCTAATATTTGTGAAGGTATTTTATTATAACATTTCAAACAGTACCCCATAAAAGAAGAGGCCACTTTTGCTAGTCTGAAACTTGGTTGAACTAATTGGTCCCTATTTCTTGTAACATAATTATGTCTATCGCCTCTTTTGCTAAAAAGATTAAGATTTTTTCTAACATACATTATGTTTGCATAAATATATTGACAAGGCACCGTCATTATGTTAATTTCCTTAAACAGTTCCCTTAGTGAATCGCAGCGGCGAAGATTGTATATAGCTCTGATCGCTCTTTTCTGTAATATAAAAATTGAGTCGATTTCTGCAGCCCGTCCCCATAGTAAGATACCGTAAGACATGATGCTATGAAAATAACTAAAATAGACTAGTCTAGCGGTATCAACATCCGTAAATTGGCGGATTTTTCTAACAGCATATGCAGCTGAGCTAAGCCGTCCTGCAAGAGATGTTAAATGAGGACCCCATTGTAGCCTTGAGTCAAGCGTAATCCCCAAGAAAACTGTTTTATCGACAAATTCTAGTTTTTCATCGTTTAATACTACATCACAATCGCTACCTTTAACATTTGGTAAGGAAAATTTTATGCATTTAGTTTTTTTCCCGTTTAAAACTAGATTATTAGCAGTGAACCAGTTTTGGACCTGCAGTAGGGCGTTATTTTCGTCGTCAAGATTATTAGTCCTTCTATTTATCTTAAAAATCAAAGAAGTGTCGTCGGCAAACAACACCATATTAAGTTTATTTTGCAACAAATAGGGTAAATCATTAATATAAACTAAAAATAAAAAAGGACCTAAAATTGAACCTTGGGGTACCCCCATTTTCACATTTAATCCCGACGAATTGACACCGTTAATTTGAACTAGTTGCTGTCTGTCAATCAAATAAGATTTTAATAAGCTTAAAGCTGTTTTGCCTAGTCCGTAATGCTCAAGTTTCAGGAGTAATGTTTCATGAACCACACAATCAAACGCCTTAGACAGGTCACAGAAGATGCCTATAGCATCCTGTGCCTCTTCCCACGCATTAAAAATGTGTTTTAGTAAGGAGACACCAGCGTCAGTAGTACAACGTCCTTTGGTGAAACCATACTGTTTATCGTGTAAAATGTTATTTGTGTTAAAATGATTAAGCATTTGATTTAACATCACCATCTTTAAAATATCTTGCTAAAAACCGGCAACACGGACACCGGCCTATAATTATTAGTGTCTTTACTGACCCCGGATTTAAAAAGTGGTATCACTTTACTATATTTCATTAGATCCGGAAAAACTCCTTGATCTATACACAAATTATATTTTAAAGCTAAGTACGGCGCTATAGTCTCAATAATTGAGGTGCAAACTTTGATAGACATACCCCACAGATCTTCTGTTAATTTAACCTTAATTTGTTTAAACGCTTTTATTACTATTATGGGGTTTATATGCTTAAAGTTAAATTCAGTCGAACAGGCTGCAACGTTCGCCTGTAATAAACCAAAAGCATGCGATGGCGACGAATTTAAGGCTTCAGTAGTTTTACTTGGTATACTAGCAAAGAAGTTTACGAATTCTTCTGCAACTAGTTTGTTATCACTAATAAGACCATGATGTGTCTCCAATGTGTAATCATTGTTATGTTTTTTGTTCCTGTTGGTTTCATTATTTATAATTTTCCAAACCGTTTTAATTTTGTTATCTGCTGATTTCACTTTGTTGCTAATGTACAAGGCCTTAGCTGCCTTACAAGTGTTTTTAAACATTTTTGAATATGTAGCAACATACTTATTAAAAGTTTCAGTGTTAATAATAGGCTTAAGGCCATACAGCTCAAAAAGTCTTTCCCTACTTACTCTGATTCCTTTAGTTGCCCAGTCACTAAATCTAAACTTAGGGCAGATACTTTTAGTTTTTTTCTCAAAAGTCTTATTGAACTCAGTTTGGACTATTGCAAAAAAATCGCTATACAGAAAATTACCATTGTTTGCTTCAAGATTCCAATCACCTAACTTGCTAATTAAAGTACTGTTAAATTTATTTAGTTTACCGGATGTTAATGGTCTGGACTGAATCTGTACTTGTTGTATTGGTAAGTTTGATTCAAACGTTACCATTAGGCCGCTATGATCAGAAGGCAGATAATTTACAATGGCCTTTTCTAAATAGTTGCAGCAACAAAAAACATTATCGATACATGTAGCAGTAGTTGTCGTAGTTCGAGTAGGTTCTATAAACACATTTGATAAATTAAATGATTTGAAGAGATTTAATAATCTACTGCTATCTGAATTATTTTCTAAAATATTAACATTAAAGTCTCCACAGATAATTACTACTTTGTTACCAGTTGCAAGTTTTGTCATAACATCCTCCATGACAGACTCAAAAATAGAGTAGTTTTGATAATTAGGGGGCCTGTAAACGCACACTATAACATGCCTATCCAGCTCAACACAAGATAATTCAATGCTATGTTCAACAGACAGTGCAACTATATCTTTACGAGTTTTAAATTTAATACCATTTTTAATTAGGATTAGTGAACCCCCACGTAACATTGATTTTCGGTTAAAACAACTGCCCATTTTATAATTCTCATAATTAATTAGCATTTCAAAATCCTTTAACCAATGCTCAGTGAAACAAATGATGTCAAACATTGTTTTCTCTAAAAATAATTCAATTTCCAATTGTTTCGAAGAAAAACCCTGAATGTTTTGAAGAAACAAATTAAATGATTTTTGCCTAGCCCTTTTAGCTTGAATGCCAGAAGATACTTTATTGTTAAGTTGATCTAAATTGCTAACAGTACCATCTGTTGTCTTATTATCTAGTTTAAAGTAACATTAGTACTATTACTAATGGTGGGACTAATAATAATTGGGAACTTCGACATACTAACTATGTCCGAGTTAATATTATAAGCTATATTATAAGCTAATAGCCTCGCTATTTGACGTCTATATATAATAGGTAGGTACACAGTATACCTAGTCGATAAAAGTTTATCAACAAAATTGTTGATGTCAAAAAATAAAAACTTATCACTATGGTGACTAACTAAAAATGCATATGCATATTTAGCATATGTATGTACTTATTTTGCCTATTTGACAAGTGCTCAAAGTATGGAAAAGCACATAAAATAATCCTCTTACAATCTATCTTCAATAGCTCTGTGACATTATAAGTGATGTCATCTTTGTTAACATTTAAGCTATTACCCACAAATACAGTTATAATGTCATGAAAATTGACAAAATTAATTTCAATTGTATCAAATTATTATGTAAAAATTCATTATTGAGGTATTAATTGACAGAGTAGGTAATATGTTTTATCATTCAGTAGTTGCTTTTGGCATTCCGTCTGACGCGCCCTCCCGCTCCGCCTAAAACGAGAGAAGACTTTGGATGATTTCCCACAAAAAAAAAATAGTCATTAGAACTCTTTCATATAATCCTGCATCCCTGGCAGAATCTAAGATAGGAACCCTAAGAAGTAATTGCTTATGAGTAATTAAGTCATCATGATCTTCCAGGGGGGAGATGTTCCGAACAATTTCACAGTCCTGGAATGTGATAGTTACCTAAGTTACGTTGACGGTCGCCTCCTTCTGCGAAGCAGTAATGCTAGCAAAGGAGGCGGCCGATCGCGTGAGACAACGGTCCTCACGCCCTAACCGCCGCCGGGATTCCGTTCCCGATTTCCGGCCACCGTAGGCGCGGGCTTGCGGACAGTGAGCAATGGGTGGTTCGCCGTCCGACCGTCCGGTGACCGTCCGGACCGAGCCCAAGTCGTCGACGGCGCGTGTTCCACGCGCGCGTCATGGAGATGTCAGCACCTGTAGGGGCCCAGCAGAGTCGAAGCCTACTGGGGCCACGGGTAGTGTGAAAGCGAAGCCCGGGGCCCCGGGATGAAGGCAAAGAAGGAACAGGAGTGGGTTTTTAGTCAGTAAAAGTCTGACACTATCTCCCGCTTCGCCCAAAGGCGGGATTTGTCATTAGATGATTTTCCAACCTAAAAAAAAAACCTAAGTTACGTTAAACTGTTACAACTTTGTAAAATAATTTTTCAAGGAGCGGATCTGCAAACAGAACACTATCTTGCAAGATATGCTATACAAACTTGAATATTGTGAACCTTTATGAAAACTGTTCCCCACTCACCTATCGTCGACGTCAAGCATGGTTTAAAAGCTAGTTGCTTCATCTTATGCAATCCAACGCGATGTTTGATGAAGAAGCAACGAGAAAAAAGAGAGATAACGCCTGAAAATTCTGTTGGTGTTCGGCAAACCTTAAAAAATTTTGAGAAAAATTGTCGTCATTCAGAATCTCGATTAAATGTGCAAGGCTTCTATAGATGTACTTTTTTATATTTTTAAAATATTTGTACACTATGGAGAGCCAGTTCACGTAAAATTTTAGAGATTTTCAGAGGTCTTTACTCGATTAGTTTTACACAAATTTATGTTTTGATTTCTATAGAAGCCTAGATAATATCCACAAGATATCTGTGTATCCAAATTATCTGGAGAAAGATAACAGTGCAATAACATCATAATCACGTAAGGGCGGGGTTGTATGAAAATATACTTCGAGTTGGCCCCTCTTAACTATGGGATTTAAAAATAGCCATCAAATTTTTTGTGGTGTAAAGTTGTGAGCACAAATCATGAAAAAAGTCATATATCACAACAATAATATAATAGAAAGGTGAAAGTTTGTATGTATATATGTGTGTGAGCTTGTATGTTGTTACTCCTTCACGCTCAAACGGCTGCACGGATTGGATAAAAATTGGTGCACGGGTAGACCTAATATCCAGGATAGATGATACTTTTACTTTGGTAGTATGTTTCATTAGGATAATTTAATACTTTTGTATAGGCGAAACCGCTGGTACAAGCTAGATATGAACAGAAAAAAATAATATAATTATATACAATGTAATGCATTGAGACGAGTCTGTTGTCGGAGGAACGAAATCGTGAATCTTTAAAAGTAGATTTCCGGAAACTTCTGATCCTGAAAAGGTTATTAACCATCTTGTACATCCGTACCAGGGCTCTTAATTCAGCAAACTGAATTTCCCACAAAAACACTTGACCAAGCCTTTTGGCACAGACGTCACCTAATTACGACCACACAAAATTCATTAAAATACCTCTTGTGCTCACAAAACATTCACGATACCGTTATGCGACCGTGGGCCCGCGTGAACGTAGGTCGAGCAATTTCATAGATTGTACAGAAGATAGCGCAAGCGAAACCCCTTCCTCGACCGTGCTCACATTTAAAAAGTTAAATTTTACCCGACACCCGCAAAATGGTGGAACGTTTTCAAATAAAAACAAACGTTAATTAACATAAAACACAAGAGTTTTAAAATTTTGTACCAGAACACGTATTGACGATGGCATAATTTGATTTTATTTTTGTTTAATCTGAGATTTGAGGTGTGCGTAAAATTTTGAACGAAAAATTGGATTGTATTTTGCGAATCCAAAATTGTAATTAGATTTTTTATTTTTTGATATTTCAGTGATTGTACGATGAGAAGCTTTTGTTTATCTATAAAATACTGAGAAAATTGTTTTATGAAACATTTTATATGATTGAAGTAAGCTTAGATTCCATTAGTGCGTAATGATAATATAAATGCTAAATACACATTACGCAACTCCATTACATTGATCCAGTAGAAATGCGCGTAGTATCTATTCAAATAAACTAAAAATTGTTGTTCGCTTAGATGTTCGCATGGATTCGTTTATGTGCTTTTAAGGCATAACACTTCCCATATAATTTTATAGTTTGATACGGGTACGTTTTGCACAAGCATTTTACTGCTCTCAAAATAACTGGGTTATATTCTGGCGCATTCTACATACGCATACTTAAATTATGTATGTATTGCTCAACCTATTTTCCTAAAGGGCACGTTTTCCTTGATTTATATAAATTTCCTCTGATGCGAGCACTCCTTGAAGCATCTTCACCTAAAATGCAAAAACGCTTCCATTTTTCAAGAACCCAAATAGGAGTTGAGTAACAAACATTTTATCCCGTATCCCGCCCGGAGTGAAAAGCTGATACAACTCAAAACTCATACAAATTGTATCGAAATGAGATGTATAAGTGTATATATTATACTAAGGTTTAGCTGATAAAACAGCGGGTATATTGGTATTGTCCGTCAGGGGTCTGGGTTTGTAGCCAGTTCTATAGATTTCGAAAGAGCCAGAATGTAGGAGAGTCAAGTCACGCCCTGGAGCACTCGGTTCGAGCATAGTAAGGTACAGTCGCAGCGATACGTATAAATAATTCATACGAATAGATAGGAGTCGATATTGAAACAATCCGCTTTCGTATATACTTTTTAGGGAGTACCTCTTAAGGCGAAGCTCGATAGTGTATCGTTTATAATCATGCAAATAGGATTTGGGTGGATTTAAAAATTATTTTGCTTTTATACGTAAACGTTTTCGGTACGAGTAATAGAGCAAAGTAAATTGCTTGAAGCCTTTGAAGATTATGTACTTGTTATCATTTGTTGTTTTAGTGTTTTTGTGTTTGTAAGTATTCTTTTTGGATGAAAGAATTGAGATTTTCTTTTTTTGAATTATAAACAATTAAATTTGTTAAACAGTATGTTTACCCAAGTTATTGATCGTAATAATTGTGCGTACAGCTAAGGAGTGGAATTCCTTGCCGGAATCTGTGTTTCCTGATGACTACAACCCGGGAGTCTTTAATTCAAGAGTGAATAGCTTACTTTTAGGTAAGCGCGCTCCATCGTCTACCGCATCGTCGCTTTCCATCAGGTGAGCAAGCGGTCAAGCGTAAACCTATCAACAATAAAAAAAAGGTTCAAGAGACTGCAGATTTGAGTATATGGTTTAATTTCAACTGCACGCTTACCTAGAAGTAACCTATTCACTGAGCTACAAAAATCGTATTTCTAAGTAAACGGAAAAAAGATACGGCCGTTTATGTTTCAAAAAACATAATATATTTTGACACTCGAGGAAATCAAAATTCATAGGGTTTCGTTGATCCAGAATCCTGAAATTTTGCATAAAGCAAGTTTTTATAGTATAGATATAGGAATAAATTAGAAAATTTTAAATTTGTCGTTGCATCACCACAAAAAAAATTGCGATTCGGAAAAATCTTCAAAACTCCATTCGGGAATTCAACTGTTTACATAGGTAAGTTTATACGGAACCTCAGGTTGCTATTTTGACTCGCATTTTCCGAATTTTTTTCTTTTAATGTTAAGTTTCTTTCATGTAAATAGAGAAATATTCAGTCTTATAATACTGCTGAGAAAAGGCCTTCCACTAATTTTCCTAACTATTCTTTACTCGAGTCACCTCGAAAGACTCGTTGTCTTTGCGATAGGCGCCTAGGTTTTCTCGTCACCACTTCCCACATCGGCTGACACCACGTCGTCGATTCTCAAATAACCACATTGTGGAGAATTGTCCAGCAGTCAATCTGCATGAGGCTGACTCCTGTGTTAATTTACTCACGAAAAAGGTATCATTATCGTATCGGTCCTTACGCTCCAACCGCCGCCGGGATTCCGATCCCGATTTCCGGCCACCGTAGGCGCGGGCTTGCAGACGGCGAGCAATGGGTGGCTCGCCGTCTGACCGTCCGGTAACCGTCCGGACCGAGCCCAAGTCGTCGACGGCGCGTATTGTTCCACGCGCGCCTCAAGGAGATGTCAGCAAATCGTAGGGGCCCAGCAGGGTCGAAGCTTACTGGGGCCACGGGTAGTGTGAAAGCGGAACCCGGGGCCCTGGGACGAAGGCAACGACGGAACAGGAGTGGGTTTTTAGTCAGTAAGAGTCTGACACTATCTCCCGCTCCGCCCAAGAGCGGGGATGTCATTAGGATGATTTTCCCACCCAATAAAAAACCCCACCAACTGTGTTCCCACGTTGTCGTCGTGGTGGGGCTTGCGTGTCTCTGTGATCTTGAGGGCTATGCCGGTAGAGCTACTCATGCCGGAAGGCCTCAAGTGAGAGACCAGACCAAGAGGAACACACACAGGCGGAGTCCAGACGGACCGCCATGGAGGGTGCACTGTCCAGGAGCACTGGCACTAACAGCTGTTGGTGCTTTTGGACAGTGGTTCGGGAGAGTGGGTTCGCCTCGGGTACGCGTCTGCTTATCAGACGTGACCATGATGGCGAACGTGTTATTGGGGACCCCACCCCATTGCAAAAAAAAAGGCAATGCTAGTTAGCAATAAATATGAGCGCGAGTGGTAAAAAAATAACTACCCCAGGAGGGTACCTGCATGCAGGAGAATCCCTCCCCGAGCAGAGCTCGGGCTGCCCCTCGTATTCTGGGGGGGGCAACTACCGCCTCGGGTCTTCGGACCCTGTACCGTCCTCGATGGACGCATTGAGCCAGGGTGGCTCACCTGCCGGCGACGTGGAGTCCCTGGGACCCGTTCCTAGCACGTCCGTGGTGCCCGCAGGTACTGAGCAGGTCGGCAGGAGCTCCGGCCTTAGGGAAGTGAGCGGAGATGCGGTGTCAGATTCCGATACCGCATCTTCGCTCACTTCGGAGAGAATGGAGGTTGAAAAAACCTCGTCCAGGAGGGATCACTTCCTCAGAAAGCGCCCCATGTCAGGAGAAGGCCAGAGGTCGTCTTCCGACGAAGCTTCGGCCCGCAAAATCTCCACCGCCAGGCGGGGGGCGGGCCGCAAAACGGGGAAGGGGAGAGGGCTCACTGCTCTGGAGGCGGCCTGCCGATCCCTAGAAATCACTGGGGAGGGGCGCCATCCCGGGGCGATAAGCGGTAGGGCTGGCCCCTTGGAGCCAGAGCTCTCTGGTAGTGAGTCAGACGGCATGAAGGAGGCAATGGTCAACTTCACAGAGGTCGTGGCAGACGCTTTAACAAGCGTCGCACAGAAAAGGGAAAAGTCCTCCAAGGGAAGGGCCAAAACCCAAGCCACGATCTCAATCGCGAAGGCCCTTGAGACCGTCATAGAGACCCTCAAAAAGTCCCTCAACAAGAAGATTGAGGGGCTCGAGGCGGACCTGGCCGATCTCCGAAGAGCTAGTCCTGAGGTGGTGCCAAAAGGGGGGCGTAAGCAGGGGCAAAGCCAGACCCAGTCCCAACCCCAGCCGGAGAACGAAGTGCTGACCCTGTTGCGGCAAGAGCTGGCTGCCTTCCGGCAGCAACAGCAGCAGCAGCAGCAGCAGTTCCAGCAGCGGGTGCAGCAGCAGTTTTCCGTTCTGGAGGGCATCGTGCTGCGCCCACCGCTCACGGCCTCCGTCCAACGGAAGGCGGCGTCATACGCCGCCGCCGCTGCTGCAGTCACAGCTACTGCGCCTAAGCCGGGCCCGTCGGGGCAAACCAAACGCGGGCCCACGATGTTGTCAGAGCCTGCGAGGCCAGCCCCATTGGCTAAGCAGCAGCAGGGGAATCCTGCCCCCCCTAGAAAAAGCAAGGCGGTGGTGGTTGCTAAGGCAGCAAAATCTCCTGCCATGGCAGCGCGCCGTCCTCCCCCGCTACCCCAGCCTGCAGAATCTTCGGCCGACGCCGAGTGGCAAGTGGTTGGTGAGAAGAAAAGGGTGGGCAAGGCGGCAAGGGCGGCCAAGAAGCGGAAAAGGCAGCGGCAGCGTAGTAAGAGAGCCCTTGCGGCTAGGCTTCGCGCCCCGGCATCCGCAGCTGTAGTTATTACGCTACAGCCGGCTGCGGAAAAGAAGGGCGTGACCTACGGCAAGGTTATCTCAAAAGCGAGGCGGGCGGTGGACCTCATCGAGCTCGGTATCGCCGGGGGCTTCCGGATGCGGCATACCGCGACCGGGGCTCTTATGTTGGAGGTCCCCGGGGCGAACAGCGGCCCCACCGCAGACGCCCTGGCCGACAAAATCAGGGCGTCCTTAGATGCGGAGGAGGCCCGAGTATCCAGGCCCACAAAGTGCGTCGACATGCGCATTATGGGCCTGGACGACTCCGTGACGGTAGATGAGGTTGTGGCCGCCGTCGTCAAGACGGGAGGGTGTTCTACTGACCAGGTCCGGGCAGGTACCATCCGTGCTGACAGCACGGGCATGGGGGCAGAGACAACGGCCCTCACGCCCTAACCGCCGCCGGGATTCTGATCCCGATTTCCGGCCACCGTAGGCGCGGGCTTGCAGACGCCGAGCAATGGGTGGCTCGCCGTCTGACCGTCCGGTAACCGTCCGGACCGAGCCCAAGTCGTCGACGGCGCGTTTTGTTCCACGCGCGCCTCAAGGAGATGTCAGCAAATCGTAGGGGCCCAGCAGGGTCGAAGCCTACTGGGGCCACGGGTAGTGTGAAAGCGGAACCCGGGGCCCCGGGACGAAGGCAACGAAGGAACAGGAGTGGGTTTTTAGTCAGTAAGAGTCTGACACTATCTCCCGCTCCGCCCAAGAGCGGGGATGTCATTAGGATGATTTTCCCACCCAATAAAAAAAAAAAAAAAAAAAACCCAATAAAAAAAAAAACCCAAAAAAAAGAGACTTAAAATAAAACGTAACAGATAAGAGATTCTAATAAAAGCTCTAGATAAAATATTATTCCAATTACTGTATCGATGAAAATTACACGATATTCGATTTTAAGCATTCGGTAAATTGACCCCAGGCTTGTCCTAACACAGAAATTACGAATATTGTTGACACAAAATATAATCCGCGCCACACAAATTACGGTACGCACCTTTAATTAAAAATGACCATCCGAAAATTATCATTGACATTAAATTTTATCACAATCCTGTGTACTGTGCAGTAATAACTTTCAATTCATTTATTGTACCCATTTTGTTTGCAATGTTCAACATTATGATGTTCATGGCTTACCCAAATGTGATAGATACTTGATATTGGTATTGTTCAAGTCTTTAGCAGTCCTGCCCCCGTAGCCAAGTTACGATCGTTTCGTTTGCATCAAACGCCTCGAGTAGGCCACGCCTCCGATTCCTTTGTTCTGACCACGTGACTGAGCGTTGAGATGACGTCAGTACAAAGGAATTGGAGGGGCCTAAACTCAACTGCTTGCACTGACTGGACAGCTCCACTTAAACCTGTGTGTTTCTATCCTCAAAAAGATTATCTCAGACACTAATCTGCATGGTACTCATATGATTTGACCATCACAGGTTTGCTGTAGTGGAATTTAAAGAGACTGACTCCTAAATTTATTTCGATGTTTCTTCTTAAGATAGCTAGAAAATGCCGACCTCAGCTAGTTTAATTTGACGAAAAAATTGACGCACTTACTCGTAATTTTTTTTAAACCTATTTGCAATATAAAAATCATTTATCATGAAATTTATTAGGTAATTATATATGGTATTTTTGTAAATAAATTAATTGCTAATTTTTTTGGTCTGCCGTCGAATAGAGGTGCGAAGGAAATTATAAACGTTTGTTTACGTGCACGCGATCCAATAATTAAGACAATATAACGATCTGTGCTCATAATTCTTGCTAACGTGATTGTTAGATTGGTCGAAGTAGTGGGTGGTGTAAATAGGTACTAGAAAATTGTATCACTGCTTGCGTGAAGGGTGATTAGGTATTACAGGTAATTTTTTGTAATCGTAGCGTCTATCAAAATTGTTTAAAAAAAATGTAAATGTTTATTAATTTTTAGGGTTCCGTGCCTACCCTGCCTAGTACCTTTTAAGATCACATTGTGGTCCGTCTGTCTATCAAACCCTTTATCTTGAGAACGCGTATAGGTAGTTGAAGTTGAAATTACAACCATATACTCAAGTCTGCAGTCTCTTAAAGCTGTAAAAAAAATTCAAACTTCTGATTTAACGAAAAAAAAAGTCACGGCCGTTTATGTCGCAAAAAACATGTATTTCGACACTCTCAAGGGAATCAAAATACTTCCTGTTGACCTAGAATCCTGCAATTTGGTTTACCCTACCTACCCTACCTTTACTCATAGCACAAGTATAGGGAAAAATCGGGAAACAGTAAATTTGTAGTTATGCCACAAAAAAAAACTTATCTTTTGATCGGAAAAATCTTCATAACTCAATTCGGGAATTAAACTGTTTACATAGTACAGAACCCTTAGTGCGCGAGTCCGGCTCGCACTTGCCCGGTTCTTATACTTACTTTTACTAGCAGAATTTGAAACAGAAAATTATTTTACATATCAACATTGTTTGAAAATTCTTAAAGTAACACTGGCAATATGGTTTTCTATTAAAAAGTAAACACACGAGAAAATATGCAAGCACCACTTGGTTCCCATTACATTTTCCTTCATACCAGCTAAGCTGGGTTCTCCCACTTCCCCTTAATGCCCATCCTTGTAAGGCAGCCAGGATTTAACCAACATAGGTAGGTACCTATACGTACGCTCTCTCCTATCAACAACTTTGCACCGAGTTACATTATCCAACGTTGTACCTACATAGTACGATTTTTTCATGAATATTTCTTCTTTTTCAAGAATGTTTCTCGTTTTTTGCTTAAGAGAAAGATCTGAAAGCTTTCTGTCTAAAAGGCGGGTAGTGGCTTAATGACTGGTCTGATGTGTGTGAAAGGACTGAGCTGTGGAATGTATGAAGAGTTCTTTATATTTAGTTGGTTTTTGACGAACGATAAAAAATATAAAGATGTTTTTAGGGTTCCGTAGCCAAATGGCAAAAAACGGAACCCTTATAGATTCGTCACGTCTGTCTGTCTGTGCGTCCGTATGTCACAGCCACTTTTTTCCGAAACTATAAGAACTATACTGTTGAAACTTGGTTAGTAGATGTATTCTGTGAACCGCATTAAGATTTCCACACAAAAATAGAAAAAAAACATAAATTTGGGGGGTTCCCCATACTTAGAACAAAACTCAAAAATTTGTGGTTGAAAAAAATGATATTGAGGTTTCTAATATTTTTTTTTTCAAATAAACTGAATAGTTTGCGCGAGAGACACTTCCAAAGTGTTAAAATGTGTATCCCTCCCCCTGTAACTTCTAAAATAAAAGAATGATAAAACAAAAAAATATATATATATAATGTATTTGGAGGTAAGCGGAACAGAGAGTAAAGTTCCGCAAACCTCCGTTGAAAAGGGAGGATCCTCCGACCAGACGGGTGTTATGTCTGGTGGGCTACAACTGCCCGATAGATGATTTCGGGTTGTTCTATATGTTCTAATCGCGCGGAGAACTTTGATTGCGCGATTCAGGATTTTCTTATGTGACGCGATAGATGTCGCTACATCACTCCCCTCCGGAGATCGGAGATCGATGGTTCTTGATGCTTTTTGATGCTTCTTGATGCTTCTTGATGCGTGCCAGGCCATTGGTAGGTTGGTTCCAGTGAGTCGGAACCGAATGCCGCATAGTTCTCGGTGAGTCGGAACTGTCTGCGGTGATGCCCCAGTGAGTCGGGGTGGTGCTGTCCCAGTGAGTCGGGATGATGCTGCAGGCTCCAGTGAGTCGGAGTAGTGCTGCTGGCTCCAGTGAGTCGGAGCGGTGCTGTGCGACGCAGTGGCTTGACTGCTTGCGTCGACCAGGAGAGGTTCTTCATTGCTCTTCATGTGACTGGCCGAAGGTGCAGTGTGCTTCGCCAAGGTCGCTGATGAGGCTGAGGGTGATGACCAGGTATGACCATGTAGGCATGCTGGTGGTCAGGATACCGTGCCGTGGGTGCTGGCTGTATGGCTCGCTGCTCGAAAGCTTGAGGAAGTGATGATGACGTCACGAAGTAGTAGCTGCACGAAGGTTGCGCTGACGTTCTTTGTCGAGGGGTAACCAGTTTGGAGGTATGTGGAACAGAGAGTAAAGTTCCGCAAACCTCCGTTGAAAAGGGAGGATCCTCCGACCAGACGGGTGTTATGTCTGGTGGGCTACAACTGCCCGATAGATGATTTCGGGTTGTTCTATATGTTCTAATCGCGCGGAGAACTTTGATTGCGCGATTCAGGTATTTCTTATGTGACGCGATAGATGTCGCTACATGTATACTATGCAAACTTCCACCGAAAATTGGTTTTAACGAGATCTAGTAAGTAGTTTTTTTTTAATACGTCATAATTCGTGAACCGCGATTTACCTTTCAGGTTTGTACAGAACCCTCAGTGCGCGAGTCCGACTTGCACTTGCCTGGTTTTTTTTTATTTGTGCATGTAGGTATTACACAGTTCTGGGTATAAGGCAGTTCAGAGTCAACAAAATTTTAAATTTTGCTCAAATTTTAATGGGCAAACACTATGTTACTTATCCGTAGAAGCATAATAGCTAGCATAATCAGGGTTTCAATGTTCCCACTGCTGGGACTCAAGCCTCAAATTCATTTTGAACAGACATTCACTGGATATGCTTTAACTATTTCAGCAACAAGTATGATTTTCTTTGTTACGAACAATCGATCAGTACTAAAAAGTATGGCGAAGGCGTATCTCGTCCACTTTGACATAAAGTAAATTATTATTAGATAATTATTCAAATTGAAAACTCTCGCGTATGTATTTTACTAATAAATTTAAAGAAATCAATAGCATAGCATAGCATAGTCGGCCTTATAATGTTCCCGCTGTTGGGACTTAGGCTTCCTCTCTAGGAGAGGGAATGGGCCGTAATCGACCACGCGGGCTCAGTTACTGAATGTCACATGTCTTTGATTCTTTGGTTATAGGACAAGCCGGTTTCCTTTCAATGTTTTACCGTTTTGAGAGCAGTGGTGATGAAATAAATAAAATATAAAAAGTAATGCGCCTAGCTGGGTTTGAACCTGCAACCTACAACTCATAAGTCGGGGCTGTTACCATTCGGTCACCACTGCTCTAGAAGAACAGGACTTTTTTTTTGCCACAGATATTGCATTCAACATCGATGGCTTGATGGTGATGGATTCTATTTTTAGTTTTATAATTCTGCGTGTGATTTTTTTTTCCTTTTGTATGTTATACCATAATAATTAATATCTTACCTAATATGCTGTAGGCTGTACATACCTATAATATGCATGCATACCAGCGTCCCGATTTTAATATTATTTTCGACAATAATCTTGCATTTAAAAGAAAATAAATTAAAATAATAAATGAATGGCAAACAAATACCACGAAAAGTAAAACATTTCTATCAATACTATTATGTTACAAACAGCAACATAAATAAGGCCACCATTACGAAATACCGATCCAATCACTCAGCTACACTGTGCTAATCGATACATTTCTCTAATTACGTAATTGCAACAAACAGCCTTAGATTCCCCGAAATAAGAATTACTATACAAATACCTCCGGAATAAAAAAAAGGTTTCCCATTTTAGTCACTGTTTACTTCCTGCCGTAGGAAAACGACTTTGCTCCTTTCAAGCAAGCAAGCTGCAATACATTTCACCATTATTATCAGCGTTTCAGCTGAAGGACGGCCACTGTTGGAATAGAATAGAATAGAATAGAATAGAATAGAATAGAATAGAATAGAATAGAATAGAATAGAATAGAATAGAATAGAATAGAATAGAATAGAATAGAATAGAATAGAATAGAATAGAATAGAATATAATATAATAGAATAGAATAGAATAGAATAGAATAAAATAGAATAGAATAAACTTTATTGTACACCCAAAATAGTAACAAATTTACTTAGGACACACTTTTGGGGTTTTACTTAGGTTGGACTTAGGCGTCCCTCCTCTGACGCTACAAGGAACGGTCCTGTGAGTCTCGCATCGGAACGGCTTGTGGAAGGCCTTCCAACGCTGTGTGTTCCGGTGCGCGGTTGTCATTCTAGAACCTTTCGGCTCCACCGATCACCCGATACACCGGCAAAACATTTGTCAAGCTGTATCTAACGAGTATCGTGTATGTTTTGGCATAAAAAGTTGTCTTGACACTCAATGGTGATGACACGGTTGACGCAGTGGCTGAGAGATTGGCTTTTGCATTGTGTGTCGCGGGTTTGATTCCCGTACAGAACAAATATGTGTATGGCTTACAGATTATTGTTTCGGATCTGGGCGTTTTATGCATGTGTAATTTCATGCTGCACGATACAAGTTTTTATATAGTGAAAAAATGATAGTGTAACTTGTAACGAGATTTATTTATTTATTAAAACTTCATGCAACTGTGAGGTACAAAGGCGAACTTAATTTGATGCCTTTGGCAATCTCTATTACTCAACTATGGATGGTTGAGAGATAACAAGACTAGTGGATAAAAGAAGAAAGCGGTATCAAAATAAGTATAGGTACAGAAGTGTATACGTTAAATTAAACTTACTACACATATTTAATATTATAATAAAACATATTTAATTTATAAAAAATAATGGAAAGAGGTTTTTCATTTTAAAAAACCATTTTTCACAAATGTACACACTAAGATAATTGGTGTTTCTAATAGATGTAGATTTTCGTCAGAAAATCTATTTTTAATTTGAATTTATGAGAGTTTAATCTCGATTCAATAATTGTTTACTTTGTCAAAATGAAATTATAAAATTAATTAATTGCTCACCTTATTAGGTCATAGTCCAGCGTACCTATTATACCTACATGTAACATAATTTTATACTTACCTGCATAACGAAAAAAAAAATTTATTGATCGATTAAAAAAAAGAGAAACCGATGACAGTGTCACCTACCACATCCAATTTTATTTTTAAACCGTCTAAGGACCCACTCAAGTATACACACAAAGTTTCATTCAAATCGATTGAACTGTTTAGGAGGAGTTAGTTGACAAAAACACGCACAGAAGAAATATTTTTACAAGTTAAAAAAAAAAACGATATGTATGAGTTATGATACGATAGGCAAATTAATGTAAAGGACGTCAAATAAATTAACCAAAAATATAATTCCATAAACCATTATCTTTTGAAAACTTGAAACATATTGTAGCGCATTGCTTACCAGCTGTTTATTCAGATCCTACTTTAGCGTCAGACACTGTCTGTCTTACAACAATGCAAGAACTTCAGTCTGAAAAACTTCCTGCTTTGTTGGAATTGAGCACAATCAGACACAGTGGGAAGTAACTTATTCAGCTGGTTTTGTTTGGAATGTAAATTTTAAGGCTTAAAGAAAATTATATCCTAAAAAACTTTTATAGAACACTAGCTTTTGGTTTCGCCCGTTTACATAAAATATAGCCTCAGGAATAAAGCAGCTTTTTAACGGTGAAAAAAATTCGCAACCGCACCAATACTTACAGAGATTACCTCCTACAAACCAAAAAAAAAATGGGCAAGGGTGAGTCGGACTTGCGCACTGAGGGTTCCGTAAAAACTTACCTATGACAATAGTTCAATTCCGGAATTGAAGATTGTTCCGAATCGCAAAAAAAAATGTCACGTAATCACAAATTAACAGTTTTTAGATTTTTTCCTATACTTGTGCTATGAGACCTTGCTTCACTCCAAATTTCAGGATTCTAAGTCAACGGAAAGTACCCGATGAATTTTGATTCCCTTGAAAGTGTCGTTTTTTGTGACACAAATGGCCGTATCTTTTTTTTCGTTAATGTAGAAAATTGATTTTTTTACGACTTTTAGGGACCACAGATTTGAGTATATGGTTTTAATTTTAACTCGATACCTCCTCGCATTCCCGAGATAAAGAGTCTTGACAGACGGACAGATAGACAGACAGACGGACGGACAAAAAAGTGGTCCTATAAGGGTTCCGTTTTTTTCTTTTGAGGGACGGAACCATAAAAACATAAAAACAAACTTTACCTATTATAATATTAGTGTAAATGTAACCGGGATAATGCACACCCTGATATATCCCAATTAGAAAATGTGGGAGCCCAACAGGGGGACCCGCTCGGGCCACTCGTTTTCAGTTTGGCCATTCATAAGACGATTCTGCTGGTCCAGCTCCACTACAACCGGGGTGTACAAATTGATTAATTAGTATAGAAATTATTTTTTAATGTTTTTTTTCCTGAAATTGTAAAATATAAGTATTGTATTATATGTATAGAAGCATTTTTTCCACAGTTTGTAAATGTGAGTACCATGGAGCTTTTTATAGTTTTTATGTTGCTACTGGACTTATTTGACATAAATGAGCATGGCAGTTGAGAGTTTGTCATGCTCACTCAAATGTCTCACTGATGGTGGCGCGGGTGTTGGATCATTCGGTTCCCTTCAAAATGGTTGAGCTGAGTGGTGCTAATATTAGCGTCATGTCCGTGAACGGGCGCTGTCAGTTGAGGCTGGTCATCTCTTAGCTGCCAGTTGCTTTTTTAATATCTATATTTAGTTTTTATTTTTATTTACATTGTTCTCACATGATAGCGACAAGAAACATGTAACAGAGATATTTGTAACTACAAAATATGATTGAAAAGTGTGTCCATGGAGTTTCTTGCACATTCTTCTCCATAGAGATCTACGCTTTGGAATGTGCAATTAGCATCATTTATTTTTATTTTTCTGACTAACTGACTTCTTGACATTTGAAAAGTGCCTGTAAATGGTTTATTTGGAATAAATGCTATTTTGATATTTTTGATTGTCGAGGTGAAATCTGGCCTAAATGTGTGGTACCTTGACGATGGCACTATCGGGGGCAGACCGGAAGTTGTTTTTCAGGACTTAGAGGCTCTAGTCCCTCGCCTCAGAGACCTGGGTCTGGAGTTGAATCCCTCGAAGTGCGAATTTTTCCCCTGTAGTATTGAAGCTCGTACACACTTTTCTCGCTTTAACTCCTTTCTTCCTGGCCTCAGAGAACTTTCATGCTCCGACTTCAATCTCTTAGGATCCCCTATCTTTCTTAGTGCAGTTCCTGAAGCCATTACGTCTCGAACTCGGCTCATTCTTTCTGCTCACGAGCGTCTTAAAGATCTTTCCGCGCACGTTGCGATTGTCCTATTGCGCATGTGCTTCGCTCTCCCAAAAATCACATATCTGTTACGGACCACCCCTACTTGGTTATGTCCCGAGGAAGTTTCCTCGTTTGACGATGCCTTGAAGGTGGTGGTGGAGTCTGTTCTCAATGTCTCCCTAGATGGGCCCCAGTGGAGGCAGGCAGCTCTACCTATCCGTTGTGGTGGTCTCGGGGTGCGGTGCGCACGGGATGTGGGTCTGCCGGCTTTCTTGGCATCTGCGCATGGGGTTGCCAACCTAGTCACTGTATTACTCAATACTAATGGTGACGGGGGAAGCATGCCCTTTGCGTCAGATGCTGTCTCAGCTTGGTTGACCCTCAACTCGGATGCGACAATCCCCGAATCAGAACATGTTCAGCGTGCGTGGGATGACATTGGGGTGAAGCTGCTTCAAGAGCAATTGTTAGAGGGAGCATTGGGAGTCGATAAGGCCAGACTACGAGCAGTGTCGCAACCCGAGTCCGGGGCGTGGTTACAGGTTACTCTACTCGACAATGACTCTTTGCGTGTGGCGGTGGCTCTCCGCCTAGGCTGTAAGGTGTGCGAGCCTCATATATGCACCTGCGGTTCTTTGGTGGAGGCCGATGGCCATCACGCACTGAGCTGTCGGCGCTGCACAGGGAGGTTCCCGCGTCACCACGCCTTGAACGACATTGTCCGGAGAGCCCTTATATCGGCAAACATCCCCTGCGTGCTTGAGCCTCCAGGTCTTAGCAGGTCTGACGGTAAGAGGCCGGATGGGCTGACTCTGGTGCCGTGGAAGAACGGGAAGTGCCTGATCTGGGACGCAACTTGCGTCAGCACTGTCGCCGCCCGTCACCTGAGTCGCACCATGCACACTGCTTCTGCCGCCGCTGAAGACGCCTGCTTTAAAAAAAGGCTGAAGTACGCTTCCTTGGTGCAGCTTTACCATTTTGTGCCTGTTGCTGTGGAGACTCTGGGCAGTTGGAGTACGGAGACAAAGTGTTTTGTGGGGGATTTAGGCCGTAGGCTCTGGGAGGCAACGGGTGACTCCCGGTCCGGGTCGTTCTTGGTGCAAAGGATGGCCATCGCTATCCAGCGAGGTAATGCGGCCAGTATTATGGGCACTTTTGCACCGGGAACCATCAGGGGCGGGTTGTATATTGACGTGTGACTTTTTAGTTTTAGAGAAATGTTGCGCTATTTATATGTTAAAATGTAATGAATAAAAAATTAAATTTATTAAGATTATATTAAATTAATAGGTTAATAAATGGGCCTTCTTTCTAAATTGGTAAATATAAATTTCCATTATTTTATGTTATTTATTTAATTCAAAACCGTCAAAAAATCAATCGGGACAAAATCTGTTTTTAATGCCATCTGTTTGCTGAGCGCTAATTTTACAGATTGAGTCAAAAACAGTTTTTTTGAAGAATTTCGTTTAATGACGGTATTGTATTAAAGGTGGGATTCCTCTGTTAATTTGAAAGGGCTAATTTGACTAATTGTGAAATAATTGACTAATTTAATGAATTTTAATATTATACTAACGTAGTATTAGAAAATTAATGTCGCTATAGTAGTCATATAACTAAGTGATAATTACTTAAATGAACTTAAGTAGTGTTTTAGTTATCCTAATGGTAGGCAAACAATATGGGAACTCGCACACTAAACTGGTAGCGCATCGGTGCTAGTATTTATGCACGCACACACAAACACTCTAGTGACGTAATCAAGATTTATCAAGATTTTATTAAAATAGTTTATTAAATTTTGAATCTTAAAATAATCGAAAATAATTTTAAAGAAAAAGTAAATAAATTACCTACTTTTAAAAACGATGAAATTGATTCAGTAACCTATTCTGAACACATTGCTTTCTAATATCATAAATATAGAAATGATTTCGAGCTTATACCAAAATCTATACATAAACTCTTCCTTATTACAAAGCTTTAGGCCCTACTCAGGCCAAACACATTTAAACTGGAATCGAAAAATCGATCCCTACTTCGAGTTTCAGAACTAATTTTCACCAAACTACTCATTCAAACGCTTAGCTTAAATGATTTTTCCAATGTGTCCTTGACCTAAATGGGTACCTCCCTCGGGCACCAAATTGTTCGTAACGGATACGTCCAATCAATTATTGAGTAGGTTCTACACTGCCTATAATGTTTGTATTCTAAACTTGTAATTTACATAGGAATATGTATTTGTCGTTTACATTATGGATTCGATTTTACTCTGTTCAGTTGTTGGGTCGCGAGGGGAGCATGATGAATGTTTTGTTGGGGTCGTGTGTACTCTGATTTGTGATTTGAACTTTGTATCGGATAAAATTAGGAATGATAAATAAATCAATATTGCTCGACCCTGGAAAGGAAGGGACAACTGTATAAAAAATATTTTTGGCTTTATCTTAATCATCATTAACATCCACAACACAACTTTATAGACTACTGAGCCAAGATTATTCTTTTTTTGTGGCAATCTCTAGCACCAAACAGTGGTGGCCTAATGGTAGCGGCCCTGACTTACGAATGTAGGTCGCGAGTTCAAACCCAGCCAGGCGCATTACATTTATGTAATTAATTTCATCACCACTGCTCTCAAAATGGTGAAGGAAAACATCGTGAGGAAACTGGTATGTCCTAGAACCAAAAATTCGAAGACACATCCACCTGCACTGGGTCTGCATGGTGGATTACGGCATATTCCCTCTCTCAGAGAGAAGGCCTGAGTCCCAGCAGTGGGAACAATGGCGCGATGACGTCACGCGCGTTCACTTGGGGATCAGGAGGTTAAAATGCTGATTAAACTATGCTATGCCAATCCCTTTCTAAACCCGTCTCACCCAGAATTCAAAATAATAATAATAACTTGACTGGTCTGGTGGTTAGTGGCCCTGACTGCTATGCTGGAGGTCGTGGGTTTCATTCCCACCCAGGAAAAATGTTTGTGTGATGAGCACGATCATTTGTACTGTGTCTGGGTGTAATTTATCTATAATATGTATATATTTAAAAATATATAAGTATGTCTACTGATAAACATACTTATATATTACTAAATATATATATATCTAGAACTTATAACACCAGGTCTGCTTAGCTTGAGACTAGACGGCGTTGTGTGATAGTTGTGGAATATTATTATTATTTTTAATAATAATCGTTTATTTTATCCTCCACACAAAGTATATACACAAGTTTCTCTAAAATAGATAATAATGCACACATGTAAAAACTTTGTGACAGTTTGGAGTCCATACTAGGATACTCTGTGTTACGGATCACCTCAAATTATTTGTAATTCTAAACACATGACTAAACAAAAACAAAATTTGAACATTGTTAACAATTTAGTGGGAATACAGACAAAAATTACTTATAGTAATAATTTTACCTTTATATATAGAAATAACAAGTGAAGTGTAGATATTAGGTGTCTTGAAAAGAGCTTGCAGTGTGATCGTGCGAGCGTGTAGGGTGTAATAGTTATACATACGTCTTACAAAGTTACGAGGGAGCAATGAGCAACTGCTCAGTGGCATCGTAATCTAACTTTTATAACCAGGCTGAGAGGATTTTTTTTGCAGAGTTTTTTTGAAAGGGCATACGTTGTTAGGACTTCGTTATTTTTATTATATAAATAGTTTCCAAGAAAACCAAAATGTCGACGGGCAAAAGTTGTATGAAACCGAACTGTGGAACAGACTGCATGTTTACGTCGCTTACTTTCAAATAGGGTAGGATTATAGCTACGTAGAGAGTTTTTGCGTAGAATCGTATTTAAAATGAAGAATTGACGTGCAGCCCCCCTAGCCAAGTTACGATCGTTTCGTTTGCATCCAACACCTCGAGTAAGCCACGCCTCCGATTCCTTTGTTCTGACGTCGTATCAATGCTCAGTCACGTGGTCAGAACAAAGGTATCGAAAGCGTGGCCTACTCGAGGCGTTCGACGCAAACGAAACGATTGTAACTTGGCTAGGGGAGCAGTTAACACTTCAGTGCGCATGTAAAGTTCTTTAGTGATATAAAGATGGGCTGTAGGGCCACTGAAAGAACACAGGTGCATTTTAGTTAGAAAAAGTCTGACACTCGCTCTTGCCCAACCCAGAGCGAGAGAAGTAAGTTGACAATTTTATATCTTAATAAAAAAAATACCGTCTTGTGTTTCTACGTTATCCGATTTAGTTCTCAGGCGTAGTCAGTTAATTTTGTAAATGAGTAGAATAATTTATGTTACTTAATATATTATATTGTTCGAAGTTTTCCTAAGCTTTATTATTCACCTAGGTATATTCTAAAACCAGAAGGCTTTTTTAATCCATAAATAATGAACTGATAGATTGGACTATTTTTTCAGTAAAATACTTGAATGGTTAAAATGTTCTTGCCAATTAAGTTGTCGGCTGAATCAGTGTTTAGATTTTCATAAAACTTTTAGCAAAATAAATGGTTACTTTTTTTGGTAAATAAATTGGGTCGTATTTGACCATAATTAATTTTATCTTATGGTAAGAAATGATGAGGCCAATGTTAGAGCATGCGGTTCTTAAATTTGAGAAATTATAATAATATTCTTTATACACTACGCCATCTATTCTCAAACTAAACAGAGCTTGTGCTATGAGTACTACACAACGTATTTATCTATAAAGTACAGAACAAATTATCGTGTTCATCACACAAACACTTGTCTCAGGTGAGATTCGAACCCATGACCTCCCGCATAGCAGTCAGGGCCACTAACCACTGGATCAACAAACTATCCTTCCAGTTCAACGTTTAGTTATTTGTCATAAAATATTGTTCACAATACACAAATCTTAAATATATAATGCCTACATAGGATCGCCTTACCATGAATGTTTAGAAATTCATAAATTGAGGCATTTTAGAATATAACAAGCCATAGTGGTCCATTTACGTAAATTGACTTTAGAAAGTTCCAATCTTGGGACTTCGATTTGAAGTTAAACTAATCTTGTTTGACTTTGAGTAAGTAATGTATTTTCGTAAATGTTTACGAGGAGATTGAAATTCTTTTCGCAATACACTCACTTAACAGCCGTCTTTTTGAATGCTAACGGGTAAAGAAACATTTGCTTATATGTATTCGCTATTTATTAGGAAATTATGTATACTTATATTATAAAGAGGTAAAATTTGTGAATCTCTGAAACTACTGAAGCGATTTCCAAATTCTTTCACTTATATGTAACTGAACTATCCCTCAGTACTATCACACAAATATTACAAAGACGAAAGTTTGTGAAAGACGAAACTCTGCTGCTGCGACAAGCCACGGCAAGGCCGACAGAGTTCCGGCGGGATCTCATGGTGGAATGGCGACAGTGACTGTCGCTACCCAGTGCTGGGCACGCCTTAATTATGACTCACAATTATGACTGACGCGGAAGATCTCACAGTGTCCTCACCTTCCGCATGACGCAGGTTCTCACCGGACATGGTCAGTTCGTGAGGTTCCTTCACGGGATTCGTGCGGAAGAATCGCCCGGGTGTCACCACTGCGTGGATCGCACGGAGGGAACGGTGGAGCATACGGTAGAGGTATGCCCCACTTGGACTTGCTTGGGCAGAGCACAGCCAAGACCATGTGGGGGCGTGCCAAGCCTTGTTACAAGCCATAATCCGAAACAAGGAAGAGTGGCAGGTGGTCGCCTCCTTCTGCGAAGCAGTAAGGCCAGCAAAGAAGACGGTCGCACGCGCGAGGGAACGGCCCTCACGCTCCAGCCGCCGGAATACTGATACCACGGTAAGGCTGTAATACTGATACCGATACGGCCACCGTAGGTGCGGTATTGCGGACGGCAAGCAATGGGTAGCTCGCCGTTCGACCGTCCGGCAACCGTCCGGATGGAGCCCAAATCGTCGACGGCGCGTAGTGTTCCACGCATACCTCAAAGAGATGTTAGCAAACCGTAGGGGCCCAGGGTTCGTTTCTGAAAGTAAAATTCAGCCCTGGAATGCAAGGTTACGAAGGAACTAGGAGTGGGTTTTAGTCAGTAAATTCTGACACGCTTTCTCGCCCTATCTAAGAGCGGGAGATGTCATAGGATGATTTTCCGCTTGAAAAAAAAGACAATGTGTTCGTGTGTGATGTTCGTGCGTAACAAATGCACGCACTCACATTCATGTTTATGTATACGGGTAGTAGATGGTCAAATTGGATCTATACAAACTTTTTATGTCACAATTTTGATTGAGGTTAAAATTCCTTGTTGTTATTCATATATGATTAAAGAGTTAAAATTTTTATTTCAGTAATTGTAGTCTAAAGTTCTTAAGTGTTTAACAATTAAAGTTTTTTTGGGTCAAACGAATTCCATTTTGGTATCGAAATGGGTTCATTTCTTTTTCATTTATTTCAGACCCACGAAAGATACCTTAATCTACTTTGATTAAGTAACTAGGTAAAGTAATGCTATTATTTTTAAAGAGCCTAAGTGGCAGGTGCTACTGTTACTATGGCTAGTGGTTACGAACGTATTGATAATTCCACTTTTTGCCTTCTAATTTTCTTGAGGTAAGAAAGCCAGTATTAGTGCTGATGAGACGGCACCACAAGTGGGAGTTTGAGATGAAAGTTTGTAGTGTATTTCGGACTGGTGTGGTGTCCGCAACTCAACGTACAAAGCGCGTATTTTGAGTACGGGTGGGACAAATGTGGCATTGTTCCACCTTAGATTAAGAAAGGCCAGCAGCGTCAGAGAAACAAATGTTTTCTAAGTTGTTAAAAATTTACTTCCTGAACTCATCAAAATTCACTTTTATCTATAGGGACATATTGTGGTCAATTTTAAACACTTAACCCTGATTATTAGTAACTTAGTCAATTGAAGACGTAATGAGTAGGCATACTTCCACTGCACTGCATAAAATTTACTGAAGAATCTGTCAAATTTTACCAAAATTTGATGGAAAATACGACCAAAACCTGTCAAATTTTTAAGCTCAAAAAGGTCTGCGTGATTGTTTGAAAGAGTCACTGTGGCCCTTTTTTTAGGTGGGAATCATCCAATGACTTCTCATGCTCTTGGGCGGAATGGGAGGGCGTGTCAGACTTTTACTGACTAAAATCCACCCCTGTTCTTTCTTTGATTTCGTTCCAGGGCCCCGGGATACACTTTCACACAACCCATGGCCCCATTAGGTTTCGACTCTTCTGGACCCCTACAGTTTGCTGAGATCTCTTCGAGGTGCACGTACACTACGCGCCGTCGACGACTCGAGTTCAGTCTGGACGGTTACCGAACGGCTGGCCGAACGGCGAGTAGCCCATTGCTCGCTGTCTACAAGCCTACGCCTACGGTGGCTGGAAACCAGGATCGGGATCCCGGCGGCTGGTTTGTGACTGTTGTGAGGGCCGTACCCTCACGCGTGCGGCCGCATCCTTTGCTAGAATAAGTGCTTCCCAGAAGGAGGCGACCGCCTGCGATTCCTCCTCGCTCCGGACCATGACCTGTACCAGGGCTCAAAGCGAGAGGTCGTTGCCGCCCCCAAGAGGACACGGCGGTGCTGTGGTGTGGTAACTGAAAAAACACTGATATTTTTTAATCAGAGTAAGTCTGAAACTCCATCTCATTTAACTCAGTGCGGAGTTTTTCATCCTGAAATATAAAAAAGCAGCCAAAAGGTGATTTTTTAAAATGTTTTTAACCAGACCAGAAAACACTAAACACTTTTATTTAACAAAAAAGAAAAATATTACCTTGTATACATAAGGTGTTACACAACGCTTCTAAGTATCGAATTACCAATTACCTATTACGAAATGACAAAGTCCGTAACGACCTTGGCCAATCCACAAAACAAAACTCATCGCAGGAAAAAAAATCACAAAGGGTTCCGCACCGTGAACCGGGGAAATTACTTTTCTATAATTTATTTTTATGTTTTGAAATAACAATTATTGATTGATTCTGACACATTATTTAATCTTATATTTGTATAATTTTATTTATTTTACATTATTATATTGATAAAGCGACAAAACAGGAGATTCCTTACGTGATCGCAACGTGAATGAAGATATCCGCAGGAGAACCAAGGTCCCCGACATAGTCCGAAGAATCACCCAACTTAAGTTGCAGCGGGTAGGGTACATAACTCGTAGAACAGATGGTCGATGGGGCCGAAACTTTCTGGAGTGGTGACCGCGCATCAGAAGACGCAGCGTTGGGACGTCTTCCACAATGTTGGCCGACGATGTGATGAGAGTTATGGGAGTGCGGTGGATGCGAGATGCACGGGACCGTTCGTTGTGGTGACATTTGTGGGGGGCCTATGTCCAGCAGTGCACGTCTTTCGGCTGAAATGATGATAATAGCGATAATAGAAACACTCACTCAGGAAATTTCAGTTATCTGCCTATAATGGTTTATAATATAACTTTCTGACAGACAAACGGACGGAAGGACAGACAGCGGAGGCTTAGTAATGGGATTTCGGTGGATCACTTTTGTGTACGGAACCCTTAATAAGAATTTATAACAACATTTTATTTCAGCTGAAATTCATTATTCATCACTATGACGACCGCTTTCAGCGGAAAGCGTTCGTGACTGAAATCATTAATTTTTCATGCATTTTGATAATATAACTGTGGGTGAAAGTCACGGGTCATTCTAAACGAATATTTCATGTGGTTTATTTAAACATAGTTTGTTAACTTTATCTTTGGCAACGGTGGCGTTGAAAAGTTAAGCAAGCAAAAAGATAGAAGGGTAATCTTTCATTAATAAGGTAGGTACGAGTACCTTTCTTAACCTTAGTGAGGTTATAAATTAAAAGCTTCGACTTGTTGGATTTAGTCGGTAAATTAAACCTGAGATTTCTAGTTAATCTTAGTTTTATCGCATCCACGGCATTTCAGAGAGCAATAAGTATTATTGTCACGTTTTGTTTTCACTTAACTGGAACTTGGTTTGAATTGCTTTTTTGAATACTCGATAAGAAAATATATGTAGGTGATGTTAGAGGGACTGTCTGCGTGTGCTCTAATACGTCTGCAAATAAGATTAACATTGACCACCGTGATTCGGTCAGAATTAGATAGAGTTAAACATTTCATACAGCAATTACATAAACCGATTTCATACAGCGTAAGAATAAAGTGGATATGCCTCAAATCCCGAGATTAATTTTAAAGAGCAGAAATTTTTATTTTTATGTAGCAGAAAAAAAACTTGCGATAATGACGGAGGAAGTGTTTAATTTTTTTAACTTTAGCTCAATTGACGTAGAGAAATCTTTTTCAATGAAAAATACTACTCGTAATAAAAATTGTATGTTAATTATCTTTGTTTTATTTTTCTTATCTATCTCTAAGATTTGTATTATTATTTATTTGTAATATTGTTGGCCACACGGAATTTTTCATTAGATATCCTGGGAAGATCCATATTAATATCAACATTTCGATACAAGTACATGAATAACTCTACCTAATTCCGACCCTTGTTTATTAGATACTAGCCTGCTGCTGCCAGCGGCTTTGCTTACGTAAAAGTAGAAAATTATTCAAAAGTAAAATACTCGTAGGATAAAAAGTATCCTAGGAACTATACTAGGGTATGGTCTATCTGCGTACCAACTTTCATCGAAATCCGTCCAGCGGGTTGAGCGTCAAGAAGTAACAAACACACACAGTCACACACTTTCACCTTTGATATATTAGTGTGAAGTATAATTATTGTAAAGTAATAAAATAGGCCTTACAATGTTCCCACAACTCAGGACCGGGCCGTAATCAGCTACGAAGGCTCAATGTGAATTGTCACATCTTTTCTCATGGTGTTTTCATTTACCGTTTTGAGAGCAGTGCTAGATGAGATAAATTACACAAAGTAAAGCGCCTGGCTGGGCTTGACCCTAAGTCGGAGTCGTTACGACTAGGCCACTATAGGTTTGTAATGAAATACTTCAGAGGAAATGAAAGTATCATGAATGTAGCAACGGTGTGTGTATATGTAGGTAAATACATGGCATGACATCCTCCTATTTGCTAATAAGAACAAACTACGGTCATCCATTCAAATATCAAATGCAACAACTTTGGGAATTTCGCTTTTGCGACCATTTGGAGGCTCTAAATGTAATAGCTCTTATCTTGGAGTCTTGAGCATCGACGCTGAGTTGCTTCCCTGTCGGTTTTCTTTCGTTTATATTTCGGGGTGTATGCATTGCCCAGCCCGTTCCATCACAGGACCTCCAGATGTACAGTGTTGCCCCACGGGTAATTTATAGTATACATGTCACCCATATGCATAAAACGCACGCGGAACGCATTTCCGGTTGCATTTCGGGGAGTGTGCGTTGGAATTGCATAACCGCCTAGCCCGTTCCATCATCGGACCACCAGGCGTACGCCAATGCGCCACCGGTACATGGTGGACATCCCACCTATACGCACAAAACGTTTTCGGAACACATTCATTGTGCGTACAGCTAAGGAGTGGAATTCCTTGCCGGAATCGGTTTTCTGATGGCTACAACCCGGGAATCTTTAAGTCAAGAGTGAATAGGTTACTTCTAGGTAAGCGCGTTCCATCGTCGACCGCATCGTAACTTTCCATCAGGTGAGATAGCGGTCAAGCGCGAATCTATCAAGAATATTTTTTTCTCTTCTGGTACATGATAAACGATTTATTTATTTATTTATTCATTCAACCAGAACAACAAAATGCCAATTACACTGATTACGTTAGTTAGAAATAAATTAAAATACATTAAAGAAAATGTATTTTTTTTTACACGACTGCCCAAAAAAGAAATGTTATTTATTTTGTGAATACGTTTTTATAAAACACTTTTACATGTTATTTTTTTCATTAATTTAAAATAGATGAGAAGAAATACCGAAACAAAAACCACACAGATTTAAATGGACCTGTCCAGTCAGTGTAAGCATTTGTTAAAATTCGTGTTGCTCAACTCAGAACTGTAAAGGAGCTCAACGTAGAGAGAAGGATTGCTACAGTAACACTCAATGTCACTTGTACTTTGGAGCTTACTACAGGAGTTCAGCAATTGCAATTAACCAATAGGTTAGTTCAGCAGTACATCATAACAAGCCTAATATTTGAACAAAACCCGCATAACAGTGTTGTGAAAACAGAGCGAATTTTGTTTGACATCCCGTTCAAAATTTAAATTTTTGCTGTATCGCGCACGTACATGCTATAAACGGTTTTCAGCTGCATTTGGCGTGAGGCAGCCAGGTATTTAGGTATTTTTAGGGTTCCGTACCTTAAAAGGAAAAAACGGAATCCTTATTGAATCACTTTGTTGTCTGTCTGTCTCTCTGTATGTGTTTGCGTGGAGGTATCGAAACGAAATTAAAACCAAATATTCAAGTCTACGGTTCCTTGAAGTTGTGAAAAAACTCAAACTTCTAAGTAAACGAATAAAAAGATACGACCGTTTATGTCACAAAAAACGTATATTTCGATATTCTCAAAGGAATCAAAATTCATAGAGTACTTCCCGTTGACCCAGAATCATCATGAAATTTGACATAAAGCATGGTCTTATAGCTCAGATATTATAATAAATCTGAAAACAGTAATTTTGTTGCTAACTACGTATTTACTAAAGATTTACAAAAAGAAAAAAGATTGTAGGTACGTATGGTATATAACTTTTTGATGCCTTAAACATAATTTCTATCATTGACATAGGTACAAGCGATTTACTTATTCAAACGTGATGGCAGACTTCTTGTTGATATATTAAGTAGGTACTGCTTTAGGTGATGGATTATGAAAACATGGGTCAGGCTTTCGCGTCAAGGTCGAGAATATCACTTTGTATTATTTGGATATAACCTAAAGTGACACGTTTGCGTCATGTGCCCAGGCTTTTAGGCACTTAATGTATATTTTTTATGTATGTATTTTTTTTCCCTTTTTGGCAAGTGAGCCGGTGTCGACTATTCTGCCAGTGTCAGAGGTATTTATTTTAATATAAGCTTTATTTAGCTAGTTCAAATTGAAACTTGTTTTTATGTCAGAGGTCGAATGGCGTTGACATTTAACCTTGGAAAAATAATAAAATACCTAATATGTTCGTTGCCACTCCACCAAAATAATGGCGAATCTAGAGTTCGTATATCAGTAGAATAATTTTTTTTTAGTTGGCTCTTATTATATAACTTATTGAGCCTCTAGGTATTCCACGTTGGAATGACAGACAAGGTGGCCTGACAAGTTGGAACGACGATCTGGTGAAGGTCACGAAATTCTGTCGTCCATCCGATGGATGCGAGAAGCAAAAACCGGTCATACTGTGGTGACACTCGGGAGCGGCTTGTGTCCAGCAGTGGACGTCTTTTGGCTGAAATGATGATAATGATGTTGAATTACCCTTTGACGTTCCCACTGGGGAACACTGACTATAAGGGGTTCTAATTAAGTTTTACATCATAACAATGTAACGTCTTGATTGTTTAATACCTCCTGAATTTCTGTACAGCCGCCCTAGCCAAGTTACAACCTTTTCGTTTCGATTCTATTTTCGTTGATCACCTCGAGTCAGCCACGCCTCCAATTCCTTTGTTCTGACCACGAGCCTAAGCGTTGAGACGACGTCAGAACAAAGAAACAGGAGGCGTGGCTGACTTGAGGCGATCAACCAAAAGAGAATCGAAATGAAAAGGTTGTAACTTGGCTAGGAGGGCTGATCGCTAGTTGTTGATTCTGCTAGATGCAGATTAAGGAATAAAAACGAAATAAAAAATTAATTATATTATCAAATCATACGTTATTTTATTACATAAATGTCTAAATTTAAAACGTTTCAATTGTTTTAAATGAGTAATTATCCTCTCGGTGTGGGTGGATTGAGAGACAGTATCAGTCTTTTACTGACTAAACACCTTTATTCATTCAGTTGTCCTTTGCGTACTAGAGCCACGGAGATACTGTGAATAATCCCGCAAAGTTCCCTTACCTTAGCATGTTTTGCCTTTTTTTCCTCTAAATATTTCCCCACATAATTTTCCAAAACTACCAGTATCTTTTTAACAAACCATTATTTTAATCACGCCAAACGAATAAAGCTTGCACAAAGATAGCAATAAAGAAAATAAGTTCAAATGATACTGTTTGATATAAAACCTAGACTGCAACGCCGATGTAACGTAGTCACGAAATGAACCGTTTTTCGCGAAAATGTGAGTCATGAACCTGCTTTATGGTTGTAGAACTTCTCAAATCGTATCGGAAATTAAACTTTTGATTGTATAAAGGTTTTATTTATTGTTTCCCATAATTTTGTGTGGGCACAAAGCAAGAATTACTTGATAAATAAGGCGAGTTTGTAAACACTCTTTAATCATAAATGTTTGTAAAAAGTTTCTATTTGTAAAATGGCCATTGTGTTAAATCGGTTTTTAACCGACTTCAAAAACAGGAGGTTGTATGTTCTGTTTTGTGTATTTTTTTATGTATGTTCACCGATTTCTCGGTCAATTGTGGTCCGATTTTGAAAATTATTACTATGATTGAAAGTTTACGCTTCCGAGTTGGTCACATAGAAATATAAATACTATTTAGTTGCGGTACTACAACTAAGAAGTATGAAATAAAAATCTTTTTACAAAAAAAATATACACCTTATGTTCTTGAATGCAAAAAGAGTCTGCGGTCCCTTGAAGCTGTGAAAAAATTAATTCTAAATTAACAAAAAAAAAAAAGGATACGACCATTCATGTCGCAAAAATCGATCATTTGACACTCCTAAGGTAATCAAAATTCATAGGGCATAAGATACTTCCCGTTGACCTAGAATCCTCAAATTTGGCATGAAGCAAGGTCTCATAGCACAATTATAGGAAAAAAAAAACTGTAAATTTGTTACAAAAAAAAGCGGAAAAGTTTTCGAAACTCAATTCGGAAATTGAACTGTTTTCACTTGCAAGTTTGTACGGAACCCTCAGTGTGCGAGTCCGATTCGCACTTGCCCAGTATTTTAACAGTCGGTCGTTTTTTTTTTTTTTTTTGTAAAAAGTTTTTTTCACAATGACAATAATTATTACAATATAATAAAATGAAGACAACTTTGATGTCGTTGTTTCTAAACGAATATTTGAAAATTTTTGTATAGGTTACCACAGACAAAAATCAAAACAAATACGAACTCGAATGAGTACTTTAAAATACCTAAATTGGAAGTAAAAATTCAGTTCTAATTAATAATTCCAAGCATTTTTGATCTTCACTGCAAATAAAGATTAAAAAAATACACACGGCCGACTGAATTTTTCACCTCTCGTACCTCTCTCTGTAGGATAATAAAAATGGCCTGCAGCCAAAAATTATATTTCTTTATGAAATGAAGTTCATCTCTGCGCTTGGCATAAAGGATTTTTCGATAATACTCAACGAGAAATTCTTTATTTTTTAATCCGATTGCAAATTTTATACTACAATTTACAATAACTGCGAAAATTTGAACTTAATTTTAAAAGATTGGAATAGTTTTGTTTTTCTGATGGCTAAGGCCAATTCAAACTAATGACATGCTTTACTTTTTTCTTTTCGCCAGTAATGAAACCTAGGTTATATGTTAGAGGCCATACAAGAAATCAATAGCAAAAAAAATAGGTCTTTAAACCGTAACCGAATGAACATTGCTGGTATATTTTTGTCAGGCGATAGCTATTTTAGTTATATTACGAGTATAATGAAATAGAAATATATATAATAAGTAGTATTTTGAGGTTTTCATTGATAAAAAAAATTATATTGGTTATTACTGTTATATTTTTTCCACACTCGCTGTTTTTCATCACTAAAACTAGTAAAAAAAAATAAGTGATAAACGAATCGAAAAGATATGCGTTAGTGTTGTGATACTGGTTGATACTATTTAATGCGTAATCACCATAAAAACCGAAACTAAAACCTATATTTAATAATGGTCAACTTAAAATATCAGACATATAGTATTTTTATTTGAAAAAAATGACACCTTATAACAAACAATAGCAATACTAATAGTCTCTAACTTCGTTTAGCTACGGTTGGTAGACATAATTATTTTTGCTATTGATTTATCATACAGTCCTTTAAGATAATTATGGCAAAAGTTTCACTTTTGGCGAAAAAAAATATAATGTATGGTAAAAGTTTCATTGCCCATTATTTAAACTTAACAAACATTAAAATAAAAACTGCTATCATAAATTATGGCATCAAAAAATTCTTTCGCAGCGCTGTCTACTGGAAGGGTGCCCAAAAAGCTGACGGTATTGCCATGTTGTATGGCAATATCTAGCCGAGGTTAAATCCAATATACATAAAAATTAAGTGTCAAAGGGTTTGTTATCGGGCGCCTTCGAAACTTTGATTTTTAGGATTTTTTGTATACATTTGGTAGGTCTAAAAATAGATCAGTTACTTTTTACCCTCCATCTTCTTCCTCTCTTTTTTTTAAATAATTTATATGGCAGGGCAACGTTTACTAGGTCAGTTAATATTTATATACACATAATATTATTCTTCTGTACGTGTGCTTGTCACCTAACTCTTTCTAAACGGCTTGACCGATTGTATGGAATTTTGTGTGTATATTTGAATGAGTGTATGTGTTGTGTGAAGTGGATGGTTTGAAAATACATTGAAACATTTTTTTTCTGGCGAAAAGTCATTTATATAATGAGGTTAGTTAAGTTTCTATAATGTGTATAAATATTTCTCTTTAAAAAATAAATATTATCTTTAAATAAAAGAATAATAAATAATTTAGGAAGTGCATTTCATATCATATTTATTACATGAATAACTCTTATAAAGTTTTTTTTTCTTTTTGAGAGTTGCAGTTTTGCCTCTCCTTTCATATTTCTTTACGCAAAAACAACTGAAAACTGCAACTAAACAACGGATGATATTTTGCAACCACAATCACACAACGTTTACTGGTTAAAGTTACGATCACTGTACAACGTTTCCAGCCGGCTTCGTTGTGGCCACGAGTGCAGCGAACGGGCAGAGTTGAGCTCACAACTTTTGTAAAATAAAAACGCTTGTAATATTTTGAATTTATGTTTAGTGCGCCAGCATTTTCTTTTAGAATTATTCAAATGTAGATTATAACGTGGTATATCATCGGTTCAAAATAAAATGCGTGACTCGAGAAATAATTGGAAAACGTTTAATGAACAACCCGTTACATAAAATTAGGGCGCGGGCGCATACACGAGCGACAGGTGACCGGTGCAAGGGATTTTCGTCAACTGGCGGCGGTGCGCGCGCGCGGACAGGGCACAGAGGGTGGCGGGGTATCGAACGACGGGGTAAGAGGGGTACCAGGGACGCACTCCTTACAGGACCGCACTTAGGACTCGTTATACTCTCCCCCTTTTGACCAAGAGGCGAAGCCTCATTGATCAAACTCCTAGCGATAAATAGCGAACCTACGATTGGACTTTCCGAGGGCGACCTCTGCGGCGCTTCGGAACAATAGGCTCCGGACACTCACCACCTCTGTCATGGTATCTACGCAGATCCGAGATGTGGTACTTACCCACAACTTCACCGGTCTTCTGCGAGGTAAGAGCATATGTAGTAGGACTCACCTTCTTGGAGACTACATACGGACCATCCTGTTTCGGAATAAACTTGGAAGTAACGCCTTTGGAAGCATTACTTAAGACATGTGTCTTCATAAGTACAAGATCCCCTTCTTCGAAAGGATCCGAAGTACGACGGCCAGAATCAGCTTGGTGCTTGTGAAGATCCTGCTGATGCTCGATGTTCTCCTTAGCTTGAGAGAGAGAATCGACAAGCTTCAAAAGGTACGGTGTGATCTGAGGGACCAAATTCTCAGATTCGATGACCGCTCGTAAATCAGCCTGAACAGAGAGAGGAGAACGAAGCTCGCGACCAAATGTCAAGTAAGCTGGAGTGGACCCGGTGGAAATGGTAAATGAGCTATTTAGAGCAAATCGGACGAACGGTAAAACCTCAGGCCATTGCTTGTGATTGCCCTCTACAAGAATGGCAAGGTGAGCCTTCAAATCCCGATTCTTTCGCTCTACCGGATTGGCCTCGGGATGATACAAGGGTATCAGATTCTGTTTCACCCCTAAGACAAACAGCGCCTTCTGCATGACATCAGCGACGAATTGAACTCCGTTGTCCGAGATCATACGCCTAGGGAGTCCATACCTCATAAAAATCTCACCTACTAAGGTCTTCGCACAGATCTCGGCTGTGGCTTCGGTAAGGGCAAAAAGTTCCACCCACTTACTTGCGGTGTCCTCCACTATTAAAACCCACCGTTCGCCTTGAGACCCTTTGGGTAATGGTCCGAAGAGATCAACAGCAATGATCTCAAATCTCTGAGCGGGTACCGGAGTCTGGAGTAAGCCAGGTGGCTTCAGGTTTGAGGCCTTGTACCGCTGACACTCCGTACAGGTTTTGAGGTAGTCGGTAATGTACTTCCTCATGCCTGGGAAGTAAAACTGCTGAGATATGCGATGAAGAGTTTTCTGGATACCTCCATGAGCGGCGGTCGGCGAGTCGTGACATTCGTACACGACTTTGCTTCGCAGGCTCTCTGGGACCACCAGCTGAGGCTCTTCAGCATCAGAATCCTCTACATACCTGTACAATACTCCCTGATTGATAAGATACCCTCTATCCGACCAACGATGCACTGACAATTCATCCGAACTTTCCAAGTCAGTGAGTATCTTAGCTACTTCCGGATCGGACAATTGAGCTTCACGGGTAGATGTGGCGTCCCACCGTGGAATGTCCACGGTAACCGGACAGACACCACATTCCGATGTACTATCTATAACTGGGCGGCTGAGTGTGTCGGCTACCACATTAGCCTTCCCAGGTGTATACTCGATTTTTAAGTCGAAAGACTGCAACTTCAATGCCCAACGAACAAGCCTACCCGTAGGCGATTTAAGCGTGAACAGCCACTTTAGGGGTTGATGATCACTCCGGACACATACCTGATGACCATCAATGTAGCCGCGAAATCTCTCCACTGCCCAGACAACAGCCAATGCCTCCCTCTCTGTGGTGGAGTAGTTTCGTTCTGCGGGCGTGAGAAGACGACTAGCGTACTCGATGGGGTGTTCATCTTGTGGGGTCTCCCCCTGGAGTAAGGCTGCACCTAAAGCGAAATCGCTGGCGTCCGTTCTAAGGATAAAAGGTTTTGAATAGTCTGGCTGGGTCAGAATGGGGGGTGACGCTAAAAGAGACTTAAGTTGTGTACAAGCGCTAGCTTGATCCTTACCCCATTTCCAGGTCTGTGACTTCTTAGTTAGACGTGTGAGGGGTTCAGCCACCTTGGCGAACTCTGGGATAAACTTGCGGAACCATGAGCAGGTTTGGAGGAAGGTGCGAAGTTGCTGGAGAGTTGTCGGTTCCTTCATATCTAAAACAGCACTTACCTTCTCTTCGTCTGGGGATATACCATCATGAGATATCACGTGGCCAAGGTATTTGAGCCGGTCTCTGGCAAACACACACTTCTCTCGGTTTGCTCGAAGCTTGAACATACGGAGACGCTCGAATACCGCCCGCAGATCTGATAGATGGGACTCCAGGTCCTCCGAAATAACCAACAGGTCATCCAAATATCCTAAAATAGTCTTACCGCCAAGTGTAGACCCTGACCTGAAACGATCTATGAGCCTCTGAAACGTCGCTGGCGAATTCTTAAGGCCAAACGGCATACGTTTGAAGCGGTACGTACCGAAAGGCGTGACGAACGCCGTTTTGTCGCGATCGGCGGTACTTACCTGCCAGTACCCACTGCGAAGATCCAGAGAGCTCATTACACAACCCTTCTTGGTCGACTGTAAGAGCTCGTCAATACGCGGCATGGGGTATGCATCCGTCTTAGTGACCGCGTTCAGCTTTCGGTAGTCGACACAAAACCTATACGTACCATTACGTTTCGGCACCAAAACGCACGGTGCTGCCCATGCGGATTCACACTCCTCGATCACATCCTCCGTTAACATCTTGTCTAACTCGGCGCGCATGATTTGCTTCTTGGCAGGCGTAACGCGATACGGGGGCAAAGCAATAGGCGGATGGTCGCCGGTATCTATGTGGTGTTCCGCAAATGGTGTAGGCTCTCCGACTTCATCGAAAATATCGGCGTACTCACATAAAAGATTCTCCAACGTTGACCTCTCCGACTCTGATAACATAGCGCCCTCGTCCGTCCTCAGTACGTTCACGGAAGCACACTGAATAGGTTCGCGTTCGGATTCCCATGACAAAGTGTGAAGTGTCCGAGGCTGATCCATTGAACGCCAAGTCCAGTTGGAAAAATCGATAACCATCTTAGCTTTGGTAATAAAATCAATGCCTAACAGAGTATCGTTGTTAACAGCATCAGGTAAAATAATGAATTCAATAGGTATCGATAATGAAGCAAGTTGAACATTAACTATTGTCAACAGCACATCACTATTCCTAACAATACCATCGGCAAACTTCAACGACATTGTTTCGGCGCGAAAGTCTGAACCAATACGTTTCAGTAAGGAATAAAGGGAATAACTCGCAATACTACGACGCGCGGCGGTATCTAACAACGCGGTACCCTGATATCCCTCCACACACACACGCACGATAGGCCGACCCTGCTTATTATTATCGTTAACAGAATTCGAACATAACTTCTTACTATCTATATACACAGAAGAAAAGACATTTTCTATCTTAACATCTGAATTACTATCTCCGGTACTATTTTGTTTACCTTTAGGACAATTAACTCTAATGTGACCTTTTTCACCACAATTATAGCAAGAAGTACCGGAGCTAGCAGGAGGAGAACGTTTACTTAGCTTATCACAAGAGTCCCGTACGTGTCCTCGCGCTTTACAATACACGCAGAACAACTTCTTATCACTATCACTTTTGCTCACGCACTGATCACTACGCGGCGACTGCGCTCGTTCACGCGCGGACTTCGCAGTCGGGGCGCGGGCGGCGCGAACGGGCGGCGACGGCGTCGAACTCGATCCCGGAGCGACGTGTTGTTGCGCGCTCTCGCTGAGCGCGCGGGCAGACCCCGTAGGTAAACACGACGACGACGGCGACGCGGAGTTCTCCGACAACGATTCTTCTATGCTGCGAGATTTTCCTATTAGCGATTCAATATCACTCACAGCGTCTCTTGGTAACCGCTTCCTGATTCTCTTGTGAAGTAGACCATAAATCATATCCAGTCTCGCTTCCTCTGGTAATTGATAAGGTAGTTTCGCCAACAGAGATCGTACTCTTACGATAAAAACGTCGGCACGTTCCAACCCTTGCTCAACAGCGAAAACATCTCTGTACAGTTTGTACGGTGGCCGTGGTATACCATACATCGAACGCAAGCGCTTGACAGCCTCTGACCATGACGTAACTTCATGACGGATGCCACGCCACCAAACTGCTGCTTGCCCATGAAGTAACATTGGGAGTCCACGAAGTGCCCTCTCATCGCTGACCGAAGCGCAATCCATAAACATCTCGACGGCGTCTATGAATGCCTCGACCGCCTCCGGATACTCCGACGAACCATCGAAGCGCGAGGTGCATTTGACGAGATTCCCAGAATACGATGTCGGTGCCGGTGTGGCGCCGGAGGTCACACTAGGCGGCATCCCTGAGTGCGATGCCAGTAGAGACTCGACGAGCTTCCGGTTCGCCTCGGCCTGTGCCGAAGAGAAGGCGGCCAGGAGCGACGATAACTGAGTTTCAGACATAAGCACTGGAGCCACAGGTGTCTCCGTCACAGACACAGGTTCATCGTCCGAACTAGATTCGTTATTACGAACTTTACGCGGCGGCATTGTTTTCACTAAAAGTCCCGTGCACGTGTATCGAACAGTCTAGAACATCGGCCAATACGTTGGGAGCCAGTATAACGTGGTATATCATCGGTTCAAAATAAAATGCGTGACTCGAGAAATAATTGGAAAACGTTTAATGAACAACCCGTTACATAAAATTAGGGCGCGGGCGCATACACGAGCGACAGGTGACCGGTGCAAGGGATTTTCGTCAACTGGCGGCGGTGCGCGCGCGCGGACAGGGCACAGAGGGTGGCGGGGTATCGAACGACGGGGTAAGAGGGGTACCAGGGACGCACTCCTTACAGGACCGCACTTAGGACTCGTTATAAGATTGTATTTATTTTTACTTGCAGTTGGTGGTTATATTTTGGTCATGTTTTTAGTATTAAATCTTAACTTTATTTCGAGTAATATAACTTGTTTTTAGGGTTCCGTTTGTCCGTTTGAGGCATCAAACAGAATAAAATGAAACTAAATGGATCATTTTGCTGTCGGTCTGTCTATCTGTCTACCAAGGCCCTTTATCTCAGGAACGCGTGGAGGTATCAAGGTAAAATTAAAACCATAAACTCAAGTCTGCGGTTCCTTAAAGCTGTGAAAGAATCAAAGTTCTAAGTTAACGAACAAAAAAAAGATAGGCAGTTTATGTTGCAAAAAACCTATATTTTGACTCAATGGAATCTAAATTCATAGGGTTACTTTCGGTTTATCCAGAATCCTGAAATTTGTAATTAAAGCAAGGTCATAAAGGACAAGTATAGCAAGAATTCTGAAAACATTATTTTTTTTTATGTAACAAAAAAGGACTTTTTTGCGATTTGGAAAAATCTCCAAGACTCCATTCGGGAATTGAAATATTTACGTAGGTAAGTTTGTGCGGAAGCCTCAGTGCAGAAATCCTGCTCACACTTGCCCAGTTTCTTTTTCAACTCGAGGCTGATATTTCTTGTATAATATGGAAGTGAATACCTAAAAGCTCTCTGGGTTACAGAGAAAAAATCTAATTAATTCTTACCAAGAGATGCTTCGTAAGTTTTTTAACTCTTTTTTAAGAAAAAGCATCACGTCATCTATATTATACTTTTCATTCGTCACTGATTAGAAAACCTCTTTAACCAGTTATTAATTGTTCTTTGTATGGTCCGTAGGTGAGGATGTTGGACTACCTATCTACCTACCTTTTTATCTTACCTGAGTTACTAGTGCGATTTTGTTTAACGTTAATGCGATCGACACGCTTATGACGCTCAGTGCTCCGATTGGCCCGCTCTCAACCAATCAAAGAGCCAAACACGGTAAACGCGTCAATAGCATTGACGTAAAAACAACTCGCACTCCTGACTTCTTTAATGTTTTCGCCTATTTCAAGGCCCACATCTAAACCTATCGATAATATTCCGTTAGCATGACATTAATGCGTAGTCAACTCGAATGTATTGGGCTGGATACTAATGTAAACGGTACAAACAATAAACTTGGTATTGCTGCCTATAAAGATTCGATGGCTTACCATATGATTTTAATACATTATGAGTATCATCAGATTATCGAATTAAAAGGCATTTTTATATATGTAATATTATTTATTTTTTCTTAAATGAAACCTCTTTTATTTCTCTCATTTATTTGTCTGTTTCATAATCTTAACAAACTTATTGATCAGGGGATCTCTAGTGAGTCGAAACTGATATGAGACTGATGATATTTACTCACCTGTTATGTCAACGATCATGCAACATTGTAATCTATTACACTCTTAGAATTAATCCATTGAGGCCGATACTGGTTATACGGCCAAAGTCGGTTAGCATAGCATAGTCGGCCTTATAATGTTCCCACTGCTAGGACTCAAGCCTCCTCTCGAGGAGAGGGAATGGGCCGTAAATCCACCACGCGTGCCCGGTGCGGGTTGGTGGATGTCACATGTCTTCGAACTTTAGGTTCTAGGACATACCGGTTTCCTCACGATGTTTTCCTTCACCGTTTTTAGAGCAGCGGTTTAAATCGGTTACGACCATTCAAGCACTATTTTATCAATAAATAATAATAAATAAAAAAACATCGATTCTACATCCTTGGCTTACCCGCCCCGCACATTTCTTCGTCTCGAATAAAAGTCTCAGGGTGTTTTTAATATCCTGCGAATTTCATCACGCATATGGGATTACTCCGCGTGCGCACCTCAAGGAGATGTCAGGAAACCATAGGGGTCCAGCAGGGTCGAAGCCTACTGGGGCCAAGGATTTGTTTCTGAAAGGAAAGCTCAGCCCTGGGACGAAGGCAAAGAATTCCTTCTTTGCTTTCGTTTCCCAGGAGTGACTTTTTAGTCAATAAAAGTCTGACACGCCCTCCAGCTCTGCCCAAGAGCGGGGAGTGTCAGTGAATGATTTTCACTCCTAAAAATAAATAAAAATGCATTACTAGAAATACTTGTATGAAATGGACATTTGCGGGCGTTACGCGTGTGGGCTAATCCCGCATGTGTGATCAAAACCGCGCGATATTAAAAACAACCTGTACGTTACGTACGGATATCCGTAGCCGGATGCCTTATATTAAATGTATCTCCATTCAATGTCTTAATGAACACTAATAACACCAAACTAGATATCACAGAGTGACCGCTAATCCTATCCAACGACCCAGATTACAACAACCCTATTGGGAAACACAATAACTTTTGACAAGACTGTTGTCAGAGGTCCTGGCTTCCAAAGATCTGCAAATGACGGTCAAGACCATGGGCGTAACGTGCTATTTAAAGCACGAAAGAATCTCGGTTAGCGTTGCTTAACCTTAGAAATCGAATCGTACGACTAACATTATTTTACGCACAAGCTTTTCAGTATTGTAACGTTGTGTTAAACATGATAATGCGTCGATTTTTTTTTTTGGAGTTGGGATATCTTCCTATGGCTTTTCCCAGTAACTGAAGCGAAAGGGTATATCATTTTTACTGACTAAAAAGCGCCTATGATCTTCGATTGTCCTTTGTATTCTAGGACCACGGTATCTCTTTTAAAAATTCCTATGGCCCTAGTGGGCTCGACCCTATTGAAACCGTACGGTTTTGCGGACATCTCTTTGAGGCGCGCGCGAATATTAAGCTTCATCAATGTCTCAGATTCGGCCCTTACCAGACGGCCGGACGGCGAGCTATCCATTGCTCGTCATAATGAGGAGAATTGGAATGAATAATAGAGAAGCAAAGAAAAAGACATGGTGGCTGCGGCGATCTTAAACTAATTGGCATAAAGGTAAAAGCAAATAATGATAATAGTGACGCTAGTTATAGAATAGAATAAAACTTTATTGTACACAAAAATAATAATAAACAATCATAAACCCGACAACCCGAAACACGACCGAACGAATACGAAACGAATACGTATATGAATCTATACGAATCACGTTCACGTTTGAAATGTTTGAAAATTATTCAGTACACAATTTTGTTGACAGAATCGGTCGCTTAACCAATTGTCAACTGCATTATTAATGTAACAACCATTTTACTCCATTTAACGTATGAACTAAATGCTTTATGGGGGACACAAATAGAAATGTACACATTCATATAAATCAGACCTTTTTAGATGTTTGCTATCGTTTATCAATGTGAACAAAAATTAAAGAAAATCTACGCTCATCACATAACCGTCTTCTTCTATGTCCTCATCGCACTGATTTCCTTCACTGTTCTTTCTTTGTTCAGGCTATTTCGCTGTGGAATGCGATCCCCAAGAGGTCAGGATGGTTACAAACCGTTTAAGATTCAAGATTGAGGTTCGCGAGCATTTTTTGTAAGAAGTTGGCAGTAGTATCGTCACAATGTTAGTGTTTCTCTGTTTGTCGATTTGGACCAATTTGTTGTTTTTTTTTTTTGAGTATATATTTTTAGTTCATTATATTATGTATATATTATATTTACCTATATATTGTATTGTATCTGTGATTCATTTGTATGTCATTTTAATAACATTTTTTTTTCTCTCTCTTTTATTGCACCTACCACTATTCCTCTCTGCGTCACCCAAAGGTTGACTGGTAGAAAATGCCTAAGGCATTAAGTCCATCTCTGTACCTTTATGTGCATGAAGTATGAAATAAATAAACAAAATGTCAGGAGCATAAAATACACGTTTTGAGACTACTCATTTATAATGAACAAGGCCCAATAGGGCTGCTACCTGCTAATGCAAAGATCAATAGTGAAAAAACACAAGTGAGTTTTAGTCCGTAAAAGTCGAACACTCCGTCTCGCTTCACGTAGAGTATCACCAAACCATAACCCACCAAAAAAAAAGGCTACTGAAGGAGTTTTCTGCACTGGTGCCGACGAAATAATAGACCCTGGATGATACACAACGTTTATTTATTTATTTATTTTTAGGAAAGCTTACAGACCAATAAAAATTATTTTATTTTGACATTTATAGGGAAAATCGCTAAAAACTAGCTTCTATATTTAAACATCCACATCAATTTTGCGTTGAGTAGGAAAAACAATACAAAATAAGATTAAAATTTATTATTTATCTATGGTATTCACCAAAATATTCCTTGGTTAAGATCTTTCTTGTATTTTGTGCGCTGGTGCAAAACAGACTGATTCCTAGGTGCGATGACAAATTATTAAAAGCTATAATACTGCATAATTATGCAGTATGCGTTACGGCCTGTTCACGATTTTGGTCTTGACGGCGAGTGGCGCGGCGAGCGGGGCGTCATCGGCAAGCGAGCGCGTGGAGCTATGAGCGGCGTCTAGAGGCGTGCTTCAAAAATTTTCATACTTTTGATCATCCCGCTCGCCGCCACGTACTAAGCTACCGCTCACAGCGGCAAGGTCGTGAACGGGTCGTTACATCTGTTTTGCATGGTGCCTTTAACAGCGGTACCACTATTTAGTAAAATTAAAGTTTAATACGAGGAGAACGTAAACGATAAGACAACTACAGTATATTTTCCCAGGACGAAGGCGGCGAGTTAAGTTGGAATCCAAAAACAAGAAATTTACTTATAATAAAAGTATATATTATATACATGGTAGTTGTGTCCCAAGCGGTTGTTCCAAGTAGGACGCAACCCTCAAATAAGCTACTAAACCAGTACATACAAATTCAGAATATTCTAGCAGAGCTCATTAAGTTCACTACTTATTTAGATGTGGCAATTAATTTAATAATTCATCATTTTAATCAAAAAACCGTCCCCTTCTAGACCAATTCTTTCAACCATTGCCACATCGATCTCTTCTGTGTTTTCTGTGATTCCCAGGCCCATCACTATAGCATGGATCCTCATTATAGTCTTTATTAACTATAAAAGTTCTACACATATAATTTATACAAGTTGTAACCAGTCAGTTTTCGTAATAATTATATAATATTTTTTCTATTGGTTGGTATATATTTAGTACTCATCAAAAATTTATGATTGTATACCTCCTAGGCAGTCATAAAATAATCACAACATCGATTTAAACAGTCCTCTATTCAATATTGTATAGACTTATCATATTTACCTAGTTCCACAAACATTTTACGTAAAAAATACAACTACAACAGCCCAAACTGACTGCTTTTGGACACGGAAAAAAGTCATTAACAGTAGATGTTAGCCACGCATTTGATTGGAAATTAAAAGACCCTTTAATTATGATTTATTGTTATAGGAAATTATAGTTTGTCTTTAGAAATTATAATAGGTCCGCGACTATTGTGAAGGCTTTCTTTGTCTGTGTAAAAAAAATTGTATGAATATTATTCTAAGCTTCAATAGCTGATTAAGTAATGTTTGATAGTTTTTGTTTAGCCTCTATTGTTGCAGGTGAAATGAAATACAAATTTACAGGCTCTTACAAACCATTGGAAAATTAGAGCACTTTAAATAGTTCATATTTATTTATAAAAACCCTTCAGCATAGCATGAGCATAAGCATAATCAACCTTTTGACCATTGGGATGCAGGTTTCCTCTTTAGGAGAAAGAATAGGCCGTTAATCACCACGCGGGTCCAGTGCGGGTCGAAGGAGGTAAAACAAAATTCCATAATTATTTTTTTAATAACGTTGCACCACTCTTAGTATAATTCCTGTATCGTGACGACCCTCAGTAACACCTAGACCCAGAACACCTATCAGCAGGCCATACAATTATTTGTTTTATATGGAAATCGCACGCATGACACGCAGTGTAGCAGCCATTGGCTCAACCACTTCACCAGCCATACCGTCATTAGTTCGCCGTTGATATGTTTTTGTTTTTAACAGACAATGATAATGATACAAAAGATTTATAGTGCGTTTATAAACATCAATAAATTATGAAGCTAGTTTGTTTTGAAGGCATTCAGTCTAATAGTTTAATAACATGCAACGTTTAAGATCCAATTATAGATAGACAGGTAATTTTGTAGTAAGAAATTACAATATGCTACCTCTTTCTTTGAAAGGTTTTTAATTACTGGGTTGTAAGAAATCTGATGAACTGAAATATTAAATACACTTCTTAAATTAGTTAATGGCATAATTTAGTTAAAGGGATGCAACTTGACATACATTTTCACTGTTTTTATAAAACCGCTTTTACGCGATTTTGACATTATTACACATTTTTCATTAGATATTTTGGAAACACAGTATCTTGTGGATACTATCTAGGCTTCTATTAAAATAATATAATATTCCACAACCATCACACAACGCCGTCTAGTCCCAAGCTAAGCAGAGCTTGTGTTATGAGTACTAGACAACTGATACAAATACTTATATATTTCTAAATAAATACATATATTATAGATAAATTTATTACACCCAACACAGAACAAATGATCGTGCTCATCACACAAACATTGGTCCAGGGTGGGAATCGAACCCACGACCTCTGGCATAGCAGTCAGGGCCACTAATCACTAGACCAGTCAAGTTGAAATCGATTTGTAAATTTGTGTAAAACTAATCCAGTAAAGACCTCTGAAAATCTGCTATTTTGCATGAACCTTGAAATTTCATAATTAACTAGAAAAAAAATATTAAAATAGTCAATAAAGTTTAACAATAGAAGCCTTGCAAATTTAATCAAGATTATGAATGACGACAACTTTTTTCTAAAACTTTTAAGGGTTTAAAAAACACGTATTTCCTAGAAAAAGTTTCGTAAAATATTCGAGTAAATCACGGAATTACCGAATACTAACAGAGTTTTCAGGCGTCATCTCTTTTTTTCGCATTGCCTTTTCGTAAAAACATCATGTTAGATTGCGTTAGATGAAGTAACAAGCTTTTAAACCATGCTCAATGTTGAATATAGGCGAGTGAAAAAGGACCCTCTTAAGACACCATCTCCAGTTTGTGACTCCTCCCGCTCTGGATAGAGAGAAAAGGAGTATCAAACTTTTACTGACTAAAACCTACCCATGTATCTGTAGTTACCTATTGCGTTCTACGGTTCGGTGACTTTTTCGAACAATCCCAAAACAAACGAAGCACGGATTGCGTAAAAGTTGGATACTAGATACAGGATTGGAATAAAAGTATGGAAGAACAAAGTCAAAGTGGGGACATGTTGCGTGGAAAACCAGATAAATTGAGTTAAAGACAAGAAAATTATGTGAATAAAAGAGGTATGAATATACATGTGGACGACCGTAGAGCGACAGGGATGGTAAAGACAAGATAGATGGACTGTGTGAGGAGTGTTATGAAGAAAAAAATGAACTCGTAAAGCGAGAGTGTATGTCAGATTTTTATTGCCTAAAACTCACCTGTATTTCTTAATTTTCTTTTTATATTCTAGAGCCACGATGCTGGTACTGTCATGTATATTTTCGGATATCATAAAAAAATTGAGAGCACTTTAAAGGAAATTTGTAAGTAGTGCCAGTATATATGAAAAAAAAGAAGTCAGTGACAACGTGACTGCTGACAGGACAGAACGGAAGAAAAATTTTATTGGGCCGACCCAAAATAACATGGAACAAGGTTAGGAAGATGATGAAATACAAGATAATCATGACACGTTTAACGGAAAAGATTAACTACTGATTGCAGTAACATACATCTTTATTATACATCAGAATTTTCCAATTAATCGATCACTAAAAGACAAACTGCCCTCATTAGCCTCGTCCCAGACAAAGCTAGCTCAAAAAAATTCTATTAAAAACCTCTCCAAAGTTTTTCCTCAGTATAATCCACGCCTGTGCGAATTCCAAACACTTTTTTCTGTAAAAGCTGAATGCCAAACAAAACAAATCCGACGTCCATTAGTTAAGATTAGGCGGAACGGTAACACGTTGGCAGGCCAGCTCTTCTAGCCACCATTAAGGTTGGTTTTTTCTCTTCTAACTTAAGGTAAGATACTCTTTAGTATTCAGATTAAGCTGATCTGTACCGATGATTGAAGGAAGAAGGATTTATATTATGAAGAAAATTTCGGTTAGTTATCTATTTATTTAAAAGGATAAAATTATTGACTGACATTATCAATGCACCAGGAACATTAAATTTTGCCTAAGACTTCCTTGTATTGTAACGTGTTTTATAAAATTCAACCGGGGATAAAAAGAAGGAGTTTTAGTTGTACGCAAATCTTATTCCGTGACCCAATGTACTTGAAACTTAGCACGAATAGTGACCTAAATAAATTATAAAGGTTGTCAAATTATAAAGAGTCAAACTTAACGTTTAACTCTTAATTTCTAAGCATTTCATTTCATTTGTTGAGTCTTTATTTAAACATGCCATCACTGTTGTACGGTTTACTGCACATTATTTATTTAATTCTTTATGCACATAAAATTACAAAAGCGGACTTAATGCCTTAGGCATTTTCTACTGATCAAAATTTATTAAATTTTATGTGAAGCAATCCACTTAACGTTATTCAGATAAAAGTACTTTGGTTTCATAATAATCACCTCACTATTCATCGCTATACGCGAATAGAAGAGCAAAAATCTAATAATAATCATATAGAAAAGAAAGATATAGGCTTGTCGAGAATCGCAAAGCGATCTCTGGGCATCATAGGCGTGGGCTTGCGGATGACGAACAGTTCGTAGCTCACCGTCCGCGTACTATAAAGACTGAGCCCGAGTCTTCGACGGCGCGTAGTGTTCCTCGCGCGCCTCAAAGAGATGTCAGCAAACCGTAGGGGCCCAGGAGGGCCGCAGCCTGCTAGGGCAATGGAGAAAAGTATTAAAGAGATATTTCTGGTCCTTGAACGCAACACGTAACTTAAGGAAGATAGGTGTGGTTTTAGTCAGTAAATACACGCTCTTGCTTTCCCTAGATCGAGAGTAGTCATTTGATGATTAACTGACATTAATAAAACCTATCGTCATTCAGATAAAAATACGTTGGTCTTATAACAATCACCTCACTCCATCGCGAATAGAAGAGCATTAGTCTGATAATAATCATCTCCTTACTCGTCTAATCGCTAAACGCAAAAGCAATTAAGACAGTAGGTACTAATGGAGTCTTGATGTCGAAGGAAGCAAAGATGTTGATACTTATCGAGCAACATTTCAGTCAAGAAATTAAAAAAAAAAAAGATTAACCCGCTATGTGATTTTTTGTGCAAAAAAAAAAACTGATTGAGAACATAAAAATTATATCTAGCTCGGAAACCATGTTTTTTTACAAGTGTTTTATTTGCAATGTATATATGTATGTAACTATGTATGTTCGGGTCAAATCTTGTAACTCAATTTTGAAATAGATTTCATCAACCGAATGAGTTGAAATTGTTTGCACTTTGAGTTTAGATGACAATGCATGGTTAAAGGGTGACCAGATGGTGGCAAACCAACGTCCCAACCAAGGTGACCTTGCTAGTTTCAATACGTGTAGACAGCAATTGCAATCCATGACCTTCAACACCCTTGGTTTTTTTTTTTTTTTTTTTTTATTGGGTGGGAAAATCATCCTAATGACATCCCCGCTCTTGGGCGGAGCGGGAGATAGTGTCAGACTCTTACTGACTAAAAACCCACTCCTGTTCCTTCGTTGCCTTCGTCCCAGGGCCCCGGGTTCCGCTTTCACACTACCCGTGGTCAACACCCTTGGTTGGGAGGCGCATTTTCCTAATCACCGAACCTGTTGGCGCGTGGTTTACATCATGTAGCCGCAACACAAACCAAACATATAAACCAAGGTAACCTTGGTTGGAACGCTAGATTGCAACCTAGTCTGGTCACCCCTTTAGCTGTGTGACGACATTTTAAATCCAACATGGCGGAACACCCAAGATGGTGGACTGATTGAGGACACAATACATACAGAAGCGGTGTAGAATTTTTTTTTTTCGGGTAGAATCTCAACTTTGAGTTGAGTTCAGCTTTGTCCATGAACTGTAATATATCTTTGTACCATAAGTTATTTTTAGTGTACAACAAACTTTGTGTCAGATCAGTACTTTGGCAAAAGATTTGTCAGCAAAACTGACGGGGTTCGCCAGGGTTGTCAAGGCTGTGGAATCGTTCGAAAGAGGTACCGTGGTCCTAGAACGTAAAAAGCAAGTTAAAGAACAAGGTGGGTTTTGGTTACAAAAGGTCTGATACGCCCAGAGAGATAGAAGTTATTTCAGATTTCCCACCTAAAAACAGTAATTTTACTTCGTTATAATAATTATTAGTTTCCATAACAAGATATTGTATAAGACAGTTGCTTTTCGTTGTAATTATTTGAAACTTCCAAAAGGAGGTACCTACCTACGTTGGCAAAATTCAAAACAAAGTTGAGAAGTCTCGTGTGGAAGTTAATTTTAGTGGTGCTCAAAAAGTTTTCACCGAAACAGCAATACTGCTTGGTGAATGAAATAGGTACCTACACATTCACACAAAAACTTACTACATACGAGTACATTTACGAGATAAATCCCTAGTTACCTTGGTTATAAATATCTACGAATTACAATTTTACTTATTATTTAATCCGACAAAGTCGAAAAGGGTGGATCCCTTTTAGACTTCGTAGGATTGGGTAGTGAATAGCAAAACCACCACTACTATTTAATGATTTCAACATACCTTTGCTACTACATTTCATAACCCAAATAGAAGGTAAAAAATATTATTTTTAAATTACCTACATGAAATCCGTTCGTTCCACAGTCCAAAAGTTCCATTATTTAGATTACATACAGTTGTTTTCTGATAGTTATCAGATTTCGACCTTTGCTTCGTCAAGTAAAATATGACGTAATACCTATGTAATAAGAATCTATTTCATTTGCTCTACTAACAATATTCGACTTTGTATGCTGATTTTTGGATAGAAGAAAATATAATATGTGTCAGCTGTGTTCTATTCAGCCATATTGTTTGAGTCAGCTGAACAGAATAGTCCTTAGTTTGCTTCCAAGAGATTGGTGTCAATAATCTGTGATGATAATGTTGGTATTTGTAGCAAAATTGTATTATTCACAATATTGGTAACAGTATCTATACCGGCACATATTTTTCTAGTTCCACAAAAGATGTATCAAAGCGAATATCGAAAATATTTTCTGTAGTTTTTTTCCATATTCGGACTGCTTCTATATCGCGTTCTTGACACTGATACCTGCTTCAAAATATGCTTTTAAAAATGTGATAATTGCAGTGGCCAATCCGAAGATCTCTGAACCGATTACAAATTCAGGTTGGCCGCTGTAAAAACAAATGCCCAAATGGGCCCTTTGACCTATTTTAAACATAGTACCAATGTGGAGTTCCTTCAACAACTTTCCTGTTTAGTCCACAACCTCCAACCTCCATGACTTGAATAAAGCTATCAGGCAGATCAATTTTGGTTGGACAAAATTTGAGTCGAATTAATATGAATGAAGATTAATAAGAATGTGATGTAGCGATGAAATGTGTGCAGAATACACAAAATTTAACCGTTACGAAGCCCCCAAATAACATAACATTTATGAGGTTTTTTTAAGTTGGGAAATCATCCAATTACTTTTCCATCTCTGGATAGAGCTAGAGGCTGTGTCAGACTTTCACTGACTAAAACCACATCTGTGTCCGCCAGTTACCCTTTGCGTTAATAATATGAGATACATAAGGTTTATGATTTCTTAGATATTTGATTGAGTATTTCTATTGATATATAAAAATTATTGGATTCGATTCAGTTACTGATTCTGAACAAACTATATTCAGGTTTCGCATATACTAAAAATAATTTTGTATATATATTTAACCCCTGATAAAAACTTATTCAATGGTATAAGGTATGGTATAAGCGGTAAGTTTTATAGCAAACAATATTTGTTTTTCTATTTGTTAAACCAATCAAAATAAAGAGCAGATGATCGATAGTAAGTTATTGATGATAAAAAATTTAATTGGGCTTAAAATGAAAATCTTGAAGAAAAGTTTTCAACACATTCACAACAAAAAAGTCGCAATTCTTGAAACAGATCCAAAATAAGGTTGATAATGATTCCAGATCGTTGAACCAGAACAAATAAAATAATTAATAACATAAAATTCCGTTTCGCTTGAGGATCAAAGCAGCGACATTCATTTAGAAAATACAATTTATTCGCGGCCCCAAATTGTAATTACTGCTTGGATCGCGGTAGCGAAAATCGCAAAGGAATTCCTCCTTGTAATGATGAAATTTTAGCTTGAACAAATGATGTATATTATACTTTCTGATCGAGAGTCGATCGTTATTTATATTAGTTTTTTTTTTGTCGTTTTATATATTTATTATTATCATCATGCTATAAAAGATTTAAAATAGTAATTATTATTGTAATCTGTAAGGTCTTCTAGTTGTAATTATTCAAATGGGCGCTATTCCTACTGCTTAGAATTATGGTCCAGATTTACTTTTTTCGGGTGTAAAATCGCACTACTACTCGTAATATAAAGGGAAAAATTTGTCGGTGTATTTGTCTCATTGTCATTTCTTCATGGTCAATAGCTTTGGATGTTGACATGTGTGTAGAACATGTCCTGGAATTGCACATAGCCTACCATTTGTCTCGGGAGTATTTTCCCTTGGGACATTTTTCGTGAATCCGTTGGTAGAAGGTAGTAGGGCCATAATTTCTCCGGCTCTGGTTGGAGCGAAAGGGAGTGTCAAAGATTTACTGAATAAAACCCTAATACGTTCCATTAGTTGCCTTTTGCGTTTCAAGGCCACGGTGACTGGTGGGCCTCGTCAATTAGCCATAAGATTTCAGGGTTTGGCAAAATTTTGCGGAGTTTTTGTCTACAAGAATTTTGATGGCAATAAGTTTGTACACTTCTGCCTAACTCGACGGCAAAAGCAAGCATGATGTTAAGTTGTATGTTTTTATCAGATACCACCACAAGTGTTTTTTTTATATAATTTTCTTTCAAGGGGACATTTAATATATGCCAGCTACACAATAACAGCACACAGACCCTAATAAAACCTTACACTTACGAATAAAGGCCATTGTGTGAACATGGCCATTATAATTAACAGTAAACTGAAAACCACTGAATTATTGAACTGAAAAGGACTACTATTTACGACACTCAATGGCTATAATAAAATTTAATGGATTAAAACAGTTAAGTTATCTAAATTAACATCATAAAGAGGTTAAATTGTTTGTTGGTATTCTTTAGAAGTACTTATCTGATCGATTCTTTGGAAGTCTATGATCAATGCGTATTGCCAATGATGTCATGACATAAGATTCTGAAACGTGGTCCGTCACAATGGGCCACAAAAAATGCGTATAGTCGCCTAAAAGGTAAAAAAAAGGGCTCGGAGGCAGGGCACATTGCTCTCAGAAAATATGGTCGGTAGGATCGAAAAGTTCTGAAGCATACTAGAAGATACAGCGTTAAAAGACCACCTACAAAGTACACCTATGATCTGGTGAGGGTAACGAAAGTCCAATGGATGCGAGACACACAGGACCGGTCATTGTGGCGATCGACGACTTGGGGGTGTTCAACAGTGAACATCTTTAAGCTGAAATAATGATGATGATTAGTGATCCGATTACAAAAAAAAATGTTCTGATACCAAGCGTCATGGCTGACCATTTTAATATACCAAAATTCCTTCATGTTACGTTAAGCACGTTAAACCATTACTCCTGACTGTCAACAGAACTGTAGATCTTTACCAGTCGTAACGAGGAGTCAGAAGCCAGAAAAACTGATACCAATCTTGCCAAGGTGTTAAAGGAGGTAATGATATACAGCTGCATTTAGTTTGAATGGACGCCGATGCCAACAGGCACAAGTTGGGCAAACTGATTGATAGTAAGCGACACCATCACTGAGCTAACTCTTTATAACGATGTGATTAGTTTCGAAAGAATAGAGGAAAAGCATGTAGTCATATGGTTATTATACTTACACAATAGGAAACCCGTAGTTCTAGAACGCAAACGACAACTGAAGGACACAGGTGTGGTTTTAGTAAGTAAGAATCTGACAGGCCCTCTTGCCACTCCACTCCAGAGCAAAAAAAGTCACTAAATGATTTCTCACCTCAAAATAATAAATAAAACCAAGACCAAGAGTCGTATACGTGGCTGACATATGTGACAAGAGACCATGATACAAAATGTCATACCGACATATAACATGACAAGTAACTTTATGTTAAATCTGGTTATAAATTCAAATTCCTGGTACCAAAACCACATAACTTTTCAGAGAGGCTACAGTATAACAAATTCGAATCGCGTGCTGGTGCAAAGCTTGATGACGTAAAACCATCGTTCTGAACCCATCGGTTACTGTACAGTTTTAGTGGTTGTTATAAAACCATTGATATAATTTAGCTTGCTATACACTTTTATGACTTCAGCTGAGTTTTGATACTAAAATATTTCTTCAAACTTTTCATAATAGTGTTCAATGGTCACAGAAATGACTATGAATTATTTTGCAATATTATAAACCACTTTTCTAAGGGTTCCTCTATAGACTTGTTTATTTCAAACTTACGTCGCATAGATAACCTTATGTCAATAAACGATGATTATTTTGACAGAATAATCTGCTTTCATACAACTACGCCTTACCTTGAAGTAATTCAATGGAGAACGGAAAAACTAAAATGATTCTCGAAAGTTGGACCGTGCGTAGACCGTGCATTAAATACGCTTTTGTTATTCTGATTTCACAATTTTATTTACTTTGAAAGTTATCATAACTGGTTTCTCTATATATTCCATAAATTTTGGCAAAAATCAATCCTCGTTTTGGCAAATTCTCATAACATTTTTATGGTTCGTCGCAATTAGTTCGAAGGACCATAAATGCGCTCATATTATGGTCCTTCGAACCGGATTGGTTAACAAAAATGAGTAGTTTATGCATCAACAATAGCATATATTAGATGACTAGTAGTTAGGTTTCTAAACTCCGTTCTTTTTATACTTCTAGATTAGCAAAGAAGTTTTATACTAAACCCAGGTCGTACATTCTCAGTTAACTCTGACCTTATTACCGACAGTTGTAAAAACTTAACGCAGTAACCCGATTACGTGGTAATGTTCCTATTTATTTCGCAAAACTTTGAAACTCGTGCGGTTTCCTGGCAAAGACGTAGTGTGGTGAAGCCTGATAGTCATCGCTCACGATTTTTGCTACGCAAGGTAGTAAAATGCAAAACCATTTTCATTATGAACAGTTTCATAATGAAAATGGTTTTATATTTTACTACTATATTTTTTTGGTGAAAAAAAAGATAATACTGAATAAAAAAAATATACAAGTACTCAAATATCTTTCTAAGAGATGTTTCCAGTATATTTTCTGAGCACAATAGAAAACCTTTTATGATTAAAACGTCTGAAATGTGATACTTTTGCTGTTATATCAAATTCCCAAGCGATTTCATTATACTTATTGCGTAATTTCTATTACGGAAATGTTTTCAGCAATTGATCAATAACAAGAAATAACTTAGAAGCTGAATACTTCAGACAGCTAAGTAATAAGATCAAAGTAGCTCTGACAAAACCATAATTACTTCACTGCCCTAAAAATGTAATTAACAAATACATACTACAAGTTTCTTTAAAACTACAGTAATAATAGCTGCTCAAGCGATCATAGACCCTTTATCTAAGTTGATAGAACACAATTCACAATAGCTGCCCATTTACCACATCAATCAAGGAACTTTTTTTTGCGTATAAGCCATCGATATTAAGCGTCGATGATTAATCTACATTGTGTCAAAAAATATCTACTATTATTTTGGTATTCTGACTACGTTCTAGCAATTTATTTCATACTGCGGAGCAGTAATTTTTTAAGCCTAAACTACCGCTTGCAAATTGGTACATTTCAGAGCTAAGTGGACTGTGAGTCGCGTAGTTAACCCGACCTCTTTTTGTGTGAACATTTGTATTCTAATCTCGTATAAGCTTTTCGACAAAAACACGTTAGGTTGTCTATTGACTCAGGGTTCTTTGTATTTTCAGCGTAGCAAGATTTAAGTCCTAGAGACTTTAGATGCTGCAAAGGCCTATTTAGATGTCTATGTTTTCTCAGGCACAAAAGTGTCTCGAATGTTGTCACTCAAGCATTACCATAGTATATTAAGTAGTGAGCTAATCTGCTAAAAAATACACGTATAATATATCACTTCCCTAGTATACAGTGGCACAATAGCCGAGGCGAGAATTAGGTCAGTAAGCTGTCCATGGGCGCTGGCTAAGCATCCTGTCCTTATTTTCTGCACTTTCAAAGTCACACCAAAGCTATAACTGTTTCCGATACGTTTATTGAAATCGTTTTTCAACCCGCTTTTATCGTGAACATACAATTTGGAGTCTATTAAATCAGTCATTCCGTCCTTTGATGTGCCTTCATCCCACACAGGAAAGTAAGTCCCTATGAAAACATAAGTGGGTATACAGTATTACAGTATATAAATAAATGTTTCTTTTTTCAGGTAAACCCAGATGAGAACAGACTGGCTGTCGTGTCACACACATCGCCATGTAAGTGGATTTTATTTCTCACAATACATCAATCACACTTGACATATTTTCATAAGTCTTTGCTTTGACTTCAGAGGCGATAGGTTCATTTCTTTCATGTAATATTTTATATAGAGTTATTTTGAAAGCAGTTTTTTCGTTGTATTGACTCGATTTTTCAAATCGAGTTTTTATTCAAACTTTTTCTTTTTCAGTTTCTTTATAATTAGTTGCCTTATTTCTTTCGTGTATTTACAAGTACGTCAAAGTATTCTATGTTGATGAAAATTAATGGGTTCATTAATGTTTCACCAAAACTCCATTGACATATTTTTAGTTAACAACCAACGTCTCGTATACTATTTATTTCATAAACGATTCGTTCCACAAATGTTTCAATTCACAAACTCTAGCTTTACAAACTTTTTTGGCAAATATTTTTCTTGATAAATAGTTGAAATGATATTTAATCATTTCTCATTTAATATTTTCATTCTTTAGGAAAAAATACGTTTAGATTAAATCATTTTATTAAATAATAAATTTTCTAAATAATCATGACATTATTATGCAACAAATATGAACATGTGAATTTCCTTTTTAATTTAGCCTTTAAATAAAAGAAGACTAAATTTATATGAAAAATTCTGCCACTGTATCAGTTGATCTATTATTACGACGTTTCATTTGGTCGAAAATCTTTTCACCGACTTAGCCGAAATAATGTTTGTTCGAAATATTATGTTTCCTAACATTCATAATATCACTGTTTACACTTATTATTACAATTATGAATAAAGTGCATGTAACATGCGAGCAGACATGCAGCTTTTCGGTCCTTGGGCTCGGTCCGGATGGTTACCGGACGGTCGGACGGCGAGCCATCCATTGCTCGCCGTCCGCAAACCCGCGCCTACAGTGGCCGGAAATCGGGATCGGTATCCCTGCTGACATAGCCCGAAGAATCTCCAAACTTAAGTGGCAGTGGGCAGGGCACATTGCTCGCAGAACAGATGGTCGATGGGGACGAAAGGTTCTGGAATGGCGACCACGTACCGGTAAACGCAGCGTTAGAAGGCCTCCCACAAGGTGGACCGATGACCTGGTGAGGGTCGCGGGAATTCGATGGATGCGAGACGCACAGGACCGGTCATTGTGGCGGCATTTGGGGGAGGCCTATGTCCAACAGTGGACGTCTTTCGGCTGAAATGATGATGATGATGATGATGATCCCTGCTGTGGTTGGGATGTGAGAACCGTTGCCTCACGCGATCGGCCGCCTCCTTTGCTAGTATTACTACTTCGCAGAAGGAGGCGACCGCCTGCCACTCCTCCTCGCTCCGGACCATGACCTGTACCAAGGCCCGGCGCGAGAGATCACCGCCGCCGATAGCCCCTACGAGTACACGGCGTTGCTCTGCCCAAGCGGAGCACACCTCCACCGTGTGCTCCACTGTGTCCTCCGGGCGGTCACACAATGGTGACACCCGGGTGTTTCTTCCGCACTAATCCGGTGCATTTTATTGTTCATTGTTTCTGTCACGGCTCCGGCACTGCGGTGTTTGGGCGGCCCCACGCAAGCTTATCGTCACAGCGCTCACCACCGCAGCTTTGGCTTGCTGGCCGGCTAGCCTCAGCCGCGGCGACGGGCCTTCAAACCACCTGCTCCTCCCTACCCCTACGCAGGTGCCCCTTAGAGGGGTAAGGCAGACAAGACTGCGTAAAGTTCGTTTTGCAGAGATTAATTTCTGTCACTAAATTTTGTAGCACAACATGTTGACTTTTATGACACTTTCATAAAAAGTCAATATGTTCATTTCTCCCTCCCCTATGTTGCCAAATGACAGGTCGCCGGAGCCCAGCTTCGTGAGGCTACTACTTCTGGGTGGTTTAATCCCCCATCATGGTCTTGTTCTGTGTGCCTTTTTACTAAAAGGATGAGTGTCGGGAATAATAGTGGCAGCGGTAACAAATATTGAATGACTTGAAACAACAAAAAAACACTGGGTTCCGTATGGCTTACTAAAAATATACAAAACGTTGTTTTACGAGACAAAATGAATAAAAAGGAATCGTTTTTCAAATGACACGTTATTAAACAAAAGTTTATCTGGTGATTTGTTCGGTAAATTATTTGTTAAACTTGTTTTTGTAAAATGATGAAACGATGAAACATGTTTTTGCTATTCGTTGGTTGTGAAGTGAAAATTTGTAAATAAATTTTTGGTAAACTGACAGCACACCAAATTAATGTAATCTGATAAATGCACCAAAAATAATAATGATTGCTAAACAAAGCTTTAAATACTGGCGCGTGTAATTACTGTTTCGTACTTGGAACTGTCATTTTATATGTTTGAAATTATAATATGCTTCAAGAGAGACGAGTAATATTCGCGTTTAATTACTGTTATTCGATCAAAATTGCGATAATGATCCATAAACCACATTATAACGCTTACATTATTATGTTACTGTTTGTTCTGCTTTGATAACATACTACCACATCATCACGGATATTGAACTAACCACTAATGACGTAACGATTCTTCCCGATCTAGTTTTCATTGGTGATACAGGAGACAAAGGAGAAAACGTAAGTACCTTCATAGAAATAACATAAAACAAAACAAAACTACGTAGTTAGTACTCACTCAGAACAAACACTTTTGTTACGGACAATCCGAAGACTTTGTGAAGTTTCGGGACAAGGCTTACTGAAGTTGGCCAAGATTTCACTAATCCGGGGGATATCTGTCACCCTACCTTGCTTGAGTTTGATGAAAGTTATAACTCAGGTCACGTACCTCGTTACATCGATATGTAGTAAAATTCGCGTGTTTAGCAAAATCGCGAAATGACACTGTTTTAATAAAAGGGGGAAAATGTATTAGGCATCACTACAAACTATAATGTTCAAACAAGATCCGTTCTTAGTAAATAGTCTAAATGATGACCCTTTCCAGCAAAAAAGACGACAAGTTGTTTTAGGATTATATACATTTGGGCGTATTGTTGAATATTGTGAATAATAGAAGAGCTTTTACATAGTTACTTTCAGAATTCGTAATAGCGATAGCAATTCATCTCCATTTCATAGGAAAAACAATCATATTACGTTAACCCTTCATCGTAGACGAATGCTAAAAAATCTCGAATATTCCGTTCGTAAATTCTCTCATAACTCAATACAGATTTGGAGTCTTAATAAAAGTTTTTCCATTAGTAAATACTTGTCTTGACTGTCGACTTGAAAGATAGTGCTACCTTCCACTGTCAAAAGAAACTAAAAGAAAGTGGCAATAACAAACGAATTCGAAAACTTACTAGACATTTTAAATACTCTTTTATGAGAACTAATTTCATCGTAGCCATTCACACCTTAATGCTACCGTTACTTCTATATAGTACTCTCTATTGTACACTTTATCATATTACTGCACCTTTTAACTGATTTGAAATATAGTATACGTAGATACACTCAATGTATTTATATTTCCATGAAATTCAATTTGTGTATTCCTCTCGGGTGATGATTCAATAATATCAATGATTAGTTTTCACAGAAACTCACAAAATAAACAGTAGTATGAAAAACATAACAGGAGGTAAAAAGATTTACGTGGTTAGATTACGAGTATATTCATATTCCTGGAATAAAATAACAATATAAAAACTGTGCCGGAACCGTTCATACATTTTCATGCTCGGTTGACGTGAATTTAATAGTTTGTGTTTTTGTCAGGGTTTGGGGCAGGGGCAATGCAGATGCAGTTTAAACGATATCTCCCAAATTTTGGAGGTGATGCCAGAGTTGAAAGGTCCTCCTGGACCTCAGGGGCCTACAGGAGCTGATGGAACTACTGGTGCTCCTGGGAAAACGGTAAGAGAATAAGTTTTTTGTATCTATACACATAAGGTATAGCTTAGCAACAATCATGTTACAATATTTAAATACAAATCAACATCACATAAAACGAAAGATAAATGGTAATAGAATAAGAAAAATTGTATGCAAAGGACTAGTTACTTCACACTCAGAGCTATTTATTGGCTGACATTAACGTTCGAGATTATCAAGGGAAATCTAGCTCTCTAAGACGTCTTGGGAACTTTGTGGATTAAAATATGAGGTTAATATAAGATATGATTACACTCAAGGCGAAGACTTGTAAGGGAACGAGCTCAGGAGTGGCGGCAGCGGATGTAAAGAGATTGATGTTTATAATTTTGATCACACTTATTATTAAGGTTAGGAACCAAAATCTTACACGATGATGATACCTATTGCTATTTTAGAAATCAATACATTGTTATTTTATTAAAGCTTTCTGATAAACCTTAAATCATCCCATTAGTTAATTATAATCAGATTGACAAACCAACTTCATTAAACGTTATTTTTGCTTAGTATTTTTATCACATAGTAGAAAAAACTTTGTAAATAACTTCATAAATAAAGCTTGACCAAGAAAAACGTATTCAATGAGCATATTTTGTAAATATTTACGATATTATAACAACAACGAACCCCAAAGAGTATTAATATAGATTCTCGTGGATCTCATTTAGCCTTGCTCCGTTATATTTTTATTTGGCTATACAGAAAATACACAGCGGAGCCAAAATGAGAGTAATATTTTGTACATGTGTCCGCATTTATATGAATGTGAGGCTAACGGCTTATATTTTAATCTACTAAAGCGATGATACATAATGCATTCTAGCATAGCATAGTCCATAGGCCTTACAATGTTCCCACTGTTGGGACTCAGGCCTCCTTTCTAGGATAGGGAATGGGCCGTAATCCACCACGTGAACCCAGTGCGAGTTGGTGGATGACACATGATTTCAAATTTTTGGTTCTACGACATGCTGGTTTCCTCACGATGCTTTCCTTCACTGTTTTGAGAGCAGTGCTGATGATATAAATTACACAAAGTAATGCGCCTGGCTGGGTTTGAACCCACAACCTACAACTCGTAAGTCGGGGTCGTTACCAATCCGCCACCATTGCTCATAATAATCCTAGCGCATTTTGTTTAGTAACAATTTTTGACTACCGTTACTACGATTAGTTTTTTAACCTTAAAACAGGTTAAAAATGGACCTAAGACGCACCCTTGGGGTAAACTTATGTTTAAAGTATTTATGTAGCTATTCAAACTTTTAGTCTATATTGAAGTTTTAAAAGCCTGTCAGTTCTTATTTGTCTGCTCGAATGACTATTTGACGGATTAAGGAAATAAATAAAATGCGTTAAAGAAAATTGGAATGCTCAGTAAACCGTGTCAAATGCAACTTGTAGATCAAAGACGTCACAATATATCAAGTACAGCAATGGAATGAAATAGATGGTGTATTTTCCGCTACCGCGATTCCCTTAAACCTTTACCTTTCGTGTAAGCTTTATAAACTTAAGTCTCTACGGTAATGAATACCATTATACTAAAATTACATACGTAATTAAGATTCAGTTATATGCCACGTTGTTTTCACTAATGATGTAAATTACGCTGTTTTAGCTAAATTAACGAGTCTTTTGCCTTTAGGGATTTAGTTGTTTGGTTAAACTTATAACTGTCTACAGATAAATCAGATTGCGTGATACTCGATATAAATTGTCTTCAGTTGTGCTTCTTGAGTACTTAGTTAATCTAAGTAAGAGTTAACAAACCTCATTACTTTTAACGACTAAAGTATTGTGAGTAAGTTTTAACAGGATAACACAAAATAATATGTTAATTATATTACCTACCCTACACCAAGATAAAATAAAATACAACAAAGTAAATCTATTCTTTAGCGAGTAATTATTCTTCCAAGCAAATAAATTATGTAACAATCCGTATTGATTAACTTGCTCCAAATTATCTTCATCGTGATTAGCAGTTTTTCAGTGTCTTACAACAAATTGTAGTGATTTATAAACACGACATCATTATCTGATTCTCATTATTTAGGTTCTAGTTTCGTTTCGGAATTCACTTATTTATTGTTTCAGGGACAAATGGGTGAGTCGGGGCCGCCTGGACCTATTGGGCCGAAGGGAGATAGGGGAGAGAGAGGTGAGACTGGTGTGCCTGGGCCTGAGGGTCAGCTTGGACCTAAAGGGGATCCTGGTGCAGATGGTAGCCCCGGACTGCAAGGACCTCCAGGTCCTCCGGGACCACCAGGGCCGATTACGTCAGCGTTAATAGTACGTATCAACACATTTGCATGGTATTTTCAAATTTTAATAAATATTTTTCTAGGAATTACTAGAAAAATATTTATTTAAATTTAAAAACATAAACGGGTCTTATTTCGTTTTATTGGCATTGGTAAAATAAGTCAAATTTTTAACCAAATTAATTACTTTTGTTTAAAGGAATTTGTCTTATAGAAAACTAGTCTCTTAGACGAGAAAAATAGTACAAGACAATAAAAAAGGAAAAGGTTTGACCTTGTTCAATTTTTTTTTAGTTTATTTATGTAGGTACTTCTGTAATGCATTAAATACTAGTAGGCTAGTAGAGGATTATTATTAATATTTATCGACTTCATGTCGAACAATTTGTATTTTGAATACGAATATAATATTTTCTTCATTTTACTAAACCAAAATTTTGCATTAAGTACCTTATCTAAATAATTAACAGACTAATTTAGTTGTGGCAATTATAATAATTTCAAAAGAACATTTTGTACTATGTTCGCAATTAAAAATCTTCAATTTTTTTTTCTTTTATTCATTATTGGTAACATAATTTAGAAAAAAAAAACATTCAAGAACAATACTCTTTAGAATACTCTATGTCTTAGTAAGACGATTTATTTTCTCCAAAGAAAAATAATATAATAAAACTTGTTTCAAAAACCAACAATAGTAAGAAACATCTAAAGAAACTATTTCAAAAGAAATAAAATGAAAATATTAAGAGACAAATATTTATATTTTAAATATTAAGTTCAAAAAGAAGAAGTGAATAGCAAATTGTGTAGCTACATTCTATTAGAGACTTCAATAAATGAATGAAACAGTGTGATGGAATAAAAAAAATTAAATTATCTTCCTATCAATTACTTAGCACTAGATTCAAAGGTTTCATTCTATTTACTTAGAGCTGAACAGGTACAAATGACTGCAGCGAACTATCTACGGACTTGCATGCTAAGTGTGGCCAGACTTTGCCCACAGAAATTAGTTCTAACTGACCCATGCTTCAAGCTTTCTAACTGGCGTTTCTTACCTATTATAATAAATTTTCTTTAAAATAGAAGTGTTTCTTGTTACAAGCGTGCGTTTTTATTAGAGTACGGTTTTAAATGAAAAAGTGGTTACGTGTTGTGGTTACTAATTTACTTGTTGTAGGAGTGGTTTCGCTATGGTAGTTTGGATTGAATTTAAAAGCCCGTACCGCCAGTTACATACGGACGATATACGTTGTGATCTATTTTATTGTCATATGTCACACTCCAAAATTTTATTCAAAATATTTTTATTATTATTTTGAATTACTCTCACTTTTGTTGTAATATTATACTTTTAGAAGTTGTTTTTATTATTGTACAAGATTTCTATAAAAATCAATAACCTTGCTATTTTTCTATTTCGAGTTCTTCCCGTTTATAACTTTACAACAGGAAGAATCAAAATAACATTTCGTGCTCCTCTACGCAACAAAACCTATCAAATTATTACTATAAGCGATAATATTAGTATCCCCAACACACACCCTGCGAACATGTATAACATAAGCCAGCCATCTATCAATGTGTCCTACTCATATATCAACTTCAAGTCTGATATGTAATTAGAACCTCTCGAAGCTTCAATAAGTTATTGTTGTTTGGGCTCGAGATACTGTATCGACCAACTTATAAGGTATTAGGAAGCATATCTACATTACAAACTGGAACTTTGTTAATTTCTAATAATTTTGAGCGCTGATCTAAGTATATTATAATTTTGTATTCAATTATGATTTAACTTATAAAATGGACCTCATCAGAAGACTTAAAGTCACCCAAAAAGCAATGGAAAGGGTTAACGTCGAAGTTTCTTTGCATTATCGCATCAAAAATTAAGATATTCGTTGGATAACCAATCACCAAACTTATGTAGCAGTGGGCAAGGCATATTGCTCGCAGAACAGATTGTCGATGAGGCCAAAAGGTTTTGAAGTGGTGATCGTGCATCAGAAGCAGCGTTGGAAGGCCTCCCGCGAGGTGGATCGACAACCTGGTGAGGATCACGGAAATCCAATAGATTCCAGATGCACAGGGCCGTTCATAGCGGTGACACTTGAAAGAGGCCTATGACCAACAGACGTCTTTTGACTATAATGATGATGACTATAAAATCAGTATCTACAATAATACTCATACAATAATACAGTAAAACTCATTTCTTGCATTTTACAAAGTTTAATTCTGGTTAAAGTATTATTTTTAAGGTTAAGCAACGCTTGCCGAGATCGGTTTGTGGATAGGTAACTATCTTAACGGTACTGAGATTACTCTCTACCTCAGAAAGCATGCTAAGTCCTTAGTTATCAATGTCACTTAGGTAGAAGTAACTGGGTAGGCTCAGTTACTGGGTTGTAAAGGTCAGATAGGCAGTCGCTCTATGTTATGTATCTACTAGTATACATCTGCATTTGGCTAGATTAGAAGCCGACCCCAACTTGCTTGGGAAATGGTTACATGATGAGTGAGTGTAAAATGAGGTGACAGGTAACAAAGATTAAGATCATTGTTAACTATGTCGGACATAAAAGATTAGGAGTAAGCAACATTAAAGGTGTGTTACCTTTAATGTAAGCTAACAATTGTATGGGTTACTTGATAAGACTTTTAAAAATGTTCCTCGAGATGGTTAATGGCAATTAACATTTGTATTGTTAATTACTGAGTGAGCAATCATTCTCATCAATTTAACACTTTTATTCCATAAAACATATATCTCACCAACAAAAAACCAGCGACACCAACCATTCCGTTCCTACAACTTTTGTATACATTCCTAATCACCATGTCTTACGCAGGAATCAACGGGATTATACGGGTCCAGTAATCCAGCAATTCTCGGACCTACTGGTGAGAGGGGTCCAATGGGCCTACCGGGCCCTCAAGGAGAGAGAGGATATCAAGGAAATAAGGGCGAGAGGGGATTACACGGTCCTAAGGGTGACAAAGGCGAAAGGGTGGGTGTTATCTTAATATGATATTGTGAACTAAGAGATGATTTATACGGTACGATTGATCTTAACATAGCTATGTTAAGTTATGATGACAAAATTGGAATCTGAATCAACTTCGAATGTTTAATTTTGAATTTCAATAATATTATAAATTTACGATTAAAGGAAGTTATCAATTCAACACATACGTTTATAATATTATTGAACCTGCGATATTTTCACATAATATAATGATAAATTATTGGAACTGCCAAATAATTGATCAAAATGTTATAAGTGTATGTTTGTAAATATTTTCGTTCAAGATTTGCTCCGAATCTATTAATTGAAAACCAATCTTTTAATGGCTTACGTTTACCTTTACTTAGGGATCAGACAAGTTTAAAAAAATTTAATTCCGTAGTTTTCCAGATATGAATTAATATGTATAAGAGTAACAACTTGATTTATAGATACGATTTAGAGGAGTAAAACAACTCAAGATCGATAGTATTACATAACGTTGAAGTGGAATCAGAATCACTAATATTTTTCGAACAATTATTACGATGCTGATGATAAATCAGCATCAAAACTGAGTTGAGCTTTGCGAATACTGACAAATGCTTTCACTGACTGAACAGGTCCACTTAAATCTGCATGGTCTTCATGTGATTTGACAGTTACTTATTTAGTGTATGGACTTTAAAAGAGACTTTGACCCCTGTGTTTGTTTCGATATTTCTTCTCAGAGTAGTCAGCTAGGAAACACTGGCCTCATCTAGTTCAAAATGCATAAAAAATATTGAAATCGTGTAAATGTGTTTTTTACCTATTTGCAAAATAAATATCATTTATCACCTTTGAATATCTGCGCGCTCATACCAACCTCATTTCTAATTAGTATGTCACAAATTCATGATTTTTTTATTATAATTCGGATTATTTTATTTTATTCGGGAAAAATAACAGTTATACATTAAAATCTTATACTAAGTTAAATATGCAGAAGTTATAAATTTATAACCTACGACATTTTCCACAACATACTAAAAGTTATATTTAACAATGTGTTATTCTAAGCTGGTAAAACAGAAAAGTGGTTAATAGTAAACATAAACATAGGCATGCAAGTAAATGAAAAAGATGGAAAGAGAATATGTAAATATTGAACTGACTAGTTTAAATTTGTTTATAAATAAGATTTTTAAATTTTGAGCAGAAACTAAAAAGAAGTCAATAAATAATATAATGTATGTAATTTATTGAATTAAAATGAGAAAATACTATGAAACTAATTTATCTGCGCCTAGCAAACTACGTCTCAATATTTGGTTGTTTTGTATTTTGATACAGAATAATAGCTAAATTCGATTGATCGTATTGTGTAAAGCAGCTTATTTCGGGGAAGAATCCTGTGTTAGTTTATATACGTAATTTGATATAGTTATGAATATTGAGTAGGATATTAATAATCAGATTAGGACGGCTTATTGATTAATGATTAATTACCTTTGTGATGGACTAGGTACTAATTATGAACTATAACTAAGTTTACAAACGATAGTTTCAGATTTCATACTAAAGAGACTAATCTCACAAATATATTCACTCGTTGGCATAGTTTATTTTGTGTATTATTCGAGTATACTCTGCCAAATCGAGTTCCAAATAATCGAATACTTTGAATCGAACACCAAAATACTCGAACGTTTCTATTATCGAATGGTTATTAAATAGAAAAATCAATGTATCGAATACTCAATACGTTGACTGTTTAAAATCGAATGTTTGTTTGATTGAGCAACCAACACGTCGCACATTCATTCTATCGAAATATGATTAAACTATTTTTTTTTTGTATAGAATACAAGAAAAACACAAAATTTAGAAATAATGTTAATTATTATTTATAATACTATAGAAAATAATAATTATCATTATTTCTAAATTTTCAATGCACTCAAAATTATAAAATGTATCTACATACATAAATTTATGTGATTTACTCTTTAATTATTATTTCCTTTTTTTGGAAGACTAGTACAATTATATATTGAAAACTGTTTACAGATAAATTAAATGTGTTATTACAAAACAAGCATTTCCTGATGCGCAACAAAAGTAGTATATATTGCACTTCGGTCAAAATATATACCGTCAAATTTTAAAAATATGGTTTGAAAGTATGTAATTCCAGCATGCTGAGTTTACAGTTAAATTAAGAAACATTAGCACTGGCTTATTCACCCCAAGAAGAGATACCAGACGCTTTCGATACATTGAGAGCAGATTTGTCCGACGAGGCAAATGATATCACCAAAAATATTAAATAACAAAAACCACATTAATTGACCCTGCGACACACTATGCAGATCACTCCTAAGATCCCTTCTCAAATTTCCTGCTAATAAATCGAACTACTACTCCTACTCTTTCTCTGTCTATGCGGTAAGGTTGTGGAATTCTCTTCCGCCTAGCATACGTGATTTAAAAAACTTTTTTGCTCTTCAAAGCTAAAGTAAAAGAGCACTGTCTTTTCTCTCTAGTGTGAACATTGTATATATATATACTCGTATATACAACGTGTAACGTTAAATGTGCAAAACCTGAAAATAGATAGATCAGAATAACGAGCAGCATCAATTGAAGCACTTTTTAACATAGGTCACATTTTTCTTCATCTTCAAAAAATCTTCATTATAATTTTTGCCCTGTCTATTTATTAATAGGTCAAGCCATAACGTGCACAAACCCGCCAAAATAGGTAAACAAACACAAATGGTGGTCGTCCAATTTAAATTTTCTCATATGCGGGTTAATAATAGTTCTTATTTCAATGCAAATACGAATCTTGCGGCCCGGTGATATACGTACCGACTCCTCCCTCGACGGAGCGTCGTCGCAGACGCAAGAAACAATCAGAATTGCCAGTAAATCTAAAACAGCACATAAAACTTTACATTTTTTTAATGATTTTTTTTGCTCTCAGTTTTAGGTCAATTGAATTTAAAATCATTTGGGGTGTCTGAGGTTTTGCGCATTTAACGTTACACGTTGTATATATATATATATATATTTTATAGTATATGGTATATATAGTTATATAAGTATTTATTAGTTTAAGATTTCACAAGCTCTTGTTTTCTTATTTCTACACACTATTGTCTACATTTCTTATTATCTATCCTTTCGCAGGTCTGCTGGAAGAATTTTTTTTTAGAAATAAGCAGTACGTTTTTATAAATTTTTTTTTATAATTAATAAAAATTATAAATTAAATTTAAAATTAAAAAAATATATTTTTAGAGTAATAATTGTTATTCACTCAAAATATTAAAATGTATCTATAAAATGAAATAATTGTTGTTGAAATGTTTTTTTTTTTTGTATTTTTTATAAAAGGTATTCAGTACAACCATATATCAATAGAATGAATGTGCGATACGTTGGCCGCTCGATCAAACAAACATTCGATATTTTGAACTGTCAATGTATGGAGTGTTCGATAAATTGAACGTTCTATTTATTAAAATATCGATATTATGATCGTTCGAGTATTTAGGTGTTCGATTAATTGATATTCGATTATTTGGGATTTGATTTGGCATAGTACACTCGTATTATTCCACGTTGAGGAGCAAGGAAATTAGGTTACTACTCTAGCTAAACTTGGCTCGACTATCAATCAAAACTTCTGCGGTTTACACAAAACTCTGAATGCTCGAATAAGTCTGATATTTATGTAAAACTAAAACCACCTGAGCTCCCGCACTTACTGAAAAAAAATAATACAGAAAATTTCCATTATATGCCTTGTTCAAGTACTATGTTGTTTTTCCTTTTTTTTGTTCACGTGCTATATAGTTCCTACTTCCTTCATATTAATTTAACGAAGGGTTCCTTTACAGCATGTTACTAAAGAGAACAACACGAAAACAGCCATAGAACTTTACGACTGTAACTTAATCAAAATAAAATCACACGGGCACCGTCGCCAAATTAGTAGGTATTCGGATAATAAACTTGGGTCTAACGCAATAAGTGACGGTTTGACCCTCGTAACGTGCGTTATGTTACCTTCGACCCGTGAGCTCATAACTGTGTTACAGGGCTATGCTGGCCTGAGAGGGCCACATGGCGCGAAGGGAGAGCGGGGCCTACCCGGCCGCGATGGAACACCCGGTCTGCCAGGCCCACACGGGCGCCCCGCCGAAAAAGGAGAAAAAGGTACGAACTAACTCAACCATCAAATTTTATGTTACTCTATGACCCATATTTATACTTGGGTAAAGCGTTCGCGAGATTTTTAGGGGCTTATAGTAACGATTTGGAAAATCTTTATTTCTTCGCGCAGTGAACCCTTTGGATTGGTTTTCGAGTGCTTGCACGCAGTTTATTTATTATTGCTGTTACTTTTTACGATCGTCTTGAGAGTTTTGTTTTATTTCTGTATCGGATGTTTTGGCGGTATTATATTTTTGGGTTGTACGTAAAGTTAACATATTGAAATAAATGTTTGGGGAATCGGACAGGCGTATTTTATGGGGTCCATTTGTATAAATTGAAACATTCACAAAAACCGGAACGTACTTATTTGAATTTCAATTTTTCTCCTAACTTTTCCCATCGCAACAATTTCTTGTAATAAAGTTACATCTCAATTTTGATCGTAAATGTTTTTCTTGTCCCTAAAGATACGCTTATAGCTTACATTAACTAATAAGTAATATTTAATACTTACGTAGGTGCTCGCGGTCTACCAGGCCCCCCAGGACCTGCCGTCCCAGTCATATCTGAAAACGCTATATCTACTGACGTAACAAGAACTGGTAAGTCGTATTGAATTTATAAATTGATGGTAAGAATTAAATGTTTTCTTATACCTACATATAAATAATAAAATAAATAATTTAAATCTTTATTTCACCAAAAAAGCAATCACATTATAAAATCTTAAAAATATGAACATATAGGCTTATTACAAGGTTAAACATAATATAGGTAGATACTCTGACTCCTAAACTAGGTGTGGGCTTGTGACCTAGGAGTCAGTGATTCTCCGTAACAAATAAAGCCATATTTAAAGAACAAAAAAACAAGAATATTCAACGAGCAATTTAGTGGTGGCAAGGAAAACGAAAACTAATTTATTTAAAAGGAAGGAGCTATATACGGCGATTGCTCATCCTTCTTTCTCGTTCGCATGTATGACAATTTAACACGTTATTGTAAGTCTCCTGAACTCGTTCCTGACAGGTTGGCCAGAAAAGACCAGACACAAATAGAGCTGGAAAATATAAAAAAAACATTTACCCAACTGTGTGATAACGTAGATAAAGAAAAATGTTACGAAGTACGAAGTTATATCAAGATAAAACTTATTCTTACTGTAAATATTACATGTAAATTTAGACATTGTAATAATGATAACTACCTATCATAATATTGTCGGCATAGTGATAACACTTAAGTTTGATGAGTTTTATCTTGATTTGTGGAATCAGACTCGATTTCAATACCTATTGTTATTTCAAAGTCATCTAAGTTCATTTCTTAGGCAGGTTTCTATCGACAATTATTAAAGAAAAACAAAAGCTTTTCGTCTTTCTCCTGTTATCCGTTTCAGAGTTCCTTTATATGGAGTTAATTGTAGATATCGATACAGGCTGTACAATACACTTAGCCGCTGCCAGAGGCTTCGTCGTTGGAAAATTATCCTAAAGGAACACACTCTCGCAATAAAAAGTATTCTATATCCTATTTTAAAACATGGTCTACCCGTGTATCAAGTTTTAATCGAACATGTAAAAATTAAGCTGAAAAGTAGTGGTTCTAATTCAGGTTGTAAAAACCATACCCAAAAATATCTTAGAATCTTTGAAATTGAGTCTTTGAATCTTTGGATCTTTGGATATTTGGATCTTTAGATCTTTGGATCTTTAGATCTTCTTTGGATCTTTGGATCTTTGGATCTTTGGAACTTTGGATCTTTGGATCTTTGGATCTTTGGATCTTTGGATCTTTGGATCTTTGGATCTTTGGATCTTTGGATCTTTCGATCTTTCGATCTTTCGATCTTTCGATCTTTGGATCTTTGTATCTTTGGATCTTTGGATTTTTGGATCTGTGGGTCTTTGAATCTTTGGATTTTTGGATCTTTGGATCTTTGAATTTTTGAATCTATATATTGACAACTTTACTATACGTCTCACGATGTTAATCGTCTTATTCAAATTTGTCCATAGTGAAGTATGCACAAGTTATACTTACATTTACTCAGTACAAACTCGCAATACCATTGGGACCTTCTCTGACGACACAGCCCTCACGGCTGTAGAAAACAACCACAAAGAAGCAGTCAAAAAGGTTCAAATGGCTGTCAACCAAGTCTATGGCTGGACCAAAAAATGGAGGATTAAATTGAATGAATCAAAATCTGTACACATAGACTTTAGTAACAAGAAACACCAGTATTCTCCAGTTTGTATAAATAATAAACAAGTCCCATATGAGAATACAGGCAAATTTTTGGGTATGTCTCTTGACGCTGATTGACGCTCGAAAGCCCACGTCAAGAAGAAAAGAGATGAACTCGACTTACGATTCAAAATAATGTATTGGCTGCTTGGAAGAAATTCCATGTTATCTGTACAAAAAGAATTTTTAAATTTTGTAAAAAGAGTAGTTTTTGGGATGACTCTAACTTTTAACCTTATTTACTAAACCGATTTTTTTACAAAATTTTACCTACATGTCTGCAAATAAGTATGTTCAATATATTAGGAAAAAATTGTCTTATGGTGCTTCAGCCCCTTTAGAATCTAAATCTGGAAAATGTATATTTTGTCTCAAGTCAAAAGCCCATTAATCACGTACTCAACGTCAAAAGTGAGAAAGTTGTTTATGTTTAGAGTACCAAATAAAGATTTGTCAAAACTTTATTTGGTACTCTAAACATAATTGTGTTATGTGAGGCAGAAATAAGTGTTCTTAAAAGTCTATGTAAGTTGATTGTCATTTTTTTTTATTCTTATGTGAAAAATACGTTTTATTTACTGGGGCACTCCAGTACCTATGGGTACTGTTACTTAAAGTCCAATATGGTATATCGGTTCTAGGTTGAATACTACATACTCACCATAAATATAGTTAATTTATTCTCTGTTTTATTTGCCCCTCGTTCGCAGGAGGGTATTATTACGAAAAATCTCCAAAACAAAAAAAAAAACAGGTTTTTTCAGAAAAAAAGAAAAAAAACTTTTTACAAAAAAAAAAAAATAACCGACTTTCTTAAAAAGAAACACTAAAACCATCAAAATAACTTTAATTTCGGAAGTCGGTGTTTCTCGATATTGTTCGTTTCTTATTTAACACCGACTTTCGAAATTAAAGTTATTTGATCCCTTTAGTGATTTTTTTTTTAGTGATGTCGGTTAAATATTTTTGTAAAAAAATAAAATTTCACATTTTTTTTGTTGCAATGCACCTATATATAACCAGAGTGCATATTTCTTATGACAATTCCATTTAACCCTAACACTGCTAGGTTACATTTTTTTATTATGAAGTTATTGTGTCTACCTTCCACCTTCCGGCTCCATCATTAGATCAGTTCGATAGTACCTTTTAGCCAAACTGCATTTCATGACAATTCTAATAAGCTCAAACACGACTGGGATACATTGATCAATTACAGAGTTCCAGTGCCTATCTTCCGGCTCCATCATCATAAGTTCACTTCAATGATATTATGTTCAACATACTCTAAGAGGAAAAAATCCTCGGTATAGGTCGTAAAACGGATCATGTCAGGACTCGTGGTTTGCAGATCGTCACGCTAGCGTTTTTGGGCCTACCGTCGTACCAGCGTCGTCACCGAGACGACGCTCGACATGACATTATACTTGGGGAATTTCAATCAACCCTGAACATTAAACTTAATTTGAATAATTCCATACCTTTAATAGTTACCTGGAAAATCAATTAGTTGATTATATTATTTTATAGTAGAAAACTAGTTTCAGCTAGCTAGATAGCTTAGAGCTCATACACACGAGCGGCATGTCGCCAACGGCAGAGGTAACTGCAGCTGACGATATGGGGCTGGGGCAGCATTCGACGCGTCGGCGGTAGCTGACGACACGTCGGTAGCACACGTCGACGTTGACGACGTCGCGGCACCATAGGTCGATGGCTGCAGTTTCCTCTACCGTTGGCAACATGCTCCTCATGTATCTGACCTCTTAGACGACCTGCACCAATTCCTGAAACCAATTGCTTATCGTTAACGCGATCATCACCAAAAGTGTAATCTAGTTAGGAATATGATCACTAAACAATTTCAAATTCTGCCAAATCCATTAATTTCAATTCATTATGGGTTTTTTTACCAAATTAGTATGTTTATACCTATATGAACACACTAATTTGGTAAATAGTCTAGAGCTGAAACATTCCTGGAAAGTTGAATCATTTATTTGCGTGTGCAATTCACCACGCCACGCCTTCATGTCTACCTTTGTTGTGTAAGAATGTATTTTTTTTAATTTGTGTTGGAATTTCAACAGCACATATTTTATTTTTTGCCATCGATCTTCATACATTTTCAGATGCTCAAGTAGGTCAATACTGTTTTTCATTGTTTGCTACAAAAGGCAATAATTGAATGTGTACTATGTTTTATCTAAAAAAAATATCTAAATTAATCATAATTATGAATGATGCAATACAAATTTTAAATTAGTTGTGTGATTGTATAGTAGGACAAATGGCTTTTTTGTCTATAATGGCTTTTTTTTCGTTAATACCGTATACATTGAAGGATTGGAACAATTTGCCTGCAGCGGTCTTTCCGTCCGATTATAATTAAGGTGTCTTCAAGGCTATAGTGAATAGGTTCTTAATAAACTAGTGCAATCCACCATCAACGATTGCATTACTTCTTACCAGGTGGAATTTCAATTAAGCACTGGTTTATATCATTAAAAAAAACATAGCCAAAACAATGAAATTCTATTTTTTTGATGGACAGTTAATTGGACGTAGAAAACTGTTCGCTTGTGTTTGTTAAAACAAATTAATAGCTAACACGATACCAGACAATTATCAATTAATCCATCTACTGATTAGATCCATTTAATTTCGGTCCGTCCTTCTCAACAATACATGAGACTATTTTGGGTGGGTATATATAAGAATGATGTTATGGGTATACTTGTGGAGGGAAGGATTGGGAGAGGAGAGGCTAAATAAAAGATGGACAGATTGTGTGAAGAGTGATATGGAAGTAAAGGAAGCTAGTGAAAGGATGTCGGGTGACAGGACATAATGGAAAGTAAAATGGGACAAAAGGAAGAAAATAAGCCGTTAATAAGTTGCTTGATGTTATTGATAAAGTGATTGTGTGTGATAATGTTGAAAATAAAGTTATTAGAACTATCATTATGGTCACGGTAATAAATTTAGATCTTGTATGGCAATGAATGGTCAATAAGTATAAGAAAATCTCTAAACCAAAACAATATTATTTTAACAGATTACTTAAGTCATATTTAGCGTGATTGCAGATGATTTGAACGAAATTAGTACAGGTACTATATTATCAAACAGTCGTTCACTTATGTTATACTGTCTTTTGCAAGTGACTTCGCTCGTGCTAATTTTGTATTCGTCCATTGTCCTAAAAACATTGTGACTGTGTAAAGTTAGTGTTCTTTCCCTCTGCATTCTGGATGAAAAATACTCTATGTCCGTTTTTCTACCCTTAGCAACATAGGAATATACAAAGTTTCGTGATTATCAGTTTAACGGTTTATGCGTTAAATGGTTACAAACATCCATTCATATATCGGTACAAAGTTAATATAGCAAGCACTTTTTGATCAATAGACAATAAAGTAAAATATAATAACGGAAAAAATAAACACACCTTTCATAAATAAAATTCCTTTCATAGACAGACCTTTAACAATATGAACACACACGTAGATGCTAAAAAAAATAGCATACAAAAACTTGAACCAAGTGCAATAATAACATTACAGAATATAAGCTTAGTCCACACTATCACCAGGCTAAGCTAATCTATTACCATCGTTAGTCATTAATCATCTTCGTATGGGAGTATCAGTATATACTGAAAGGCTGGTGTAAGCCTATATGTAATATCGCTTAGTTCATTTCTATCTCCTTGATATAGAAGAGCTTAGGGATCGAGTCCCAGTATTGAATGTAGGTGAAATAGAGTTGGATATGTTAGATGACAGTTGCTTGGGGATTTATCATTTTGAGAAATTTTATTAAACGCGCTGTATAGACAGAAACAAAACATGAAAGTGATTTTTTAATATCACGTTTATAGTATTAGGTTATGTGAAGGATTACAATGTTTTGGTTTTGCATGCTATAACTGTTTTTTTATTTTTATCAACACGTATAATTAAAAAAAAATCTCATTCAAAAAAGAAGAAATTTAAAAATTGAACCTGTAAGCTTAAATACCATATTTTTTTGAATAAAGCTGTTTATGATCGAGCGTGCATAATATCTATTTTATTTCGATTCTATTATACTCCCTGTATAATGTTGAGAGGTCTGGACGAGAATCAAAGTGGTACAGATGTTTGTGTTTAAAGTGTGTGTTAAATAAACCAATTTAACAATAGAAGCGCCGCTGTCCCATTTTTGTCCCATCCGTAAGTTTGATGATCTCTATCTTTTTATTTTTTTACGTAGGTTAGTGAAACTTTCTGACTTTTACTAATTCATTGAATTTTATAATTTTTTAATAAAGCATTCAAAATTTAAAATACTATAATAATAATATTCCACAACTATCACACAACTTAACACACAACAAAAATAATTGTAGCAGAAAGAAACGCTCGGATGTTATCATTGTGCGAATCACCTGAAGGACATGGTGGAACATCGCTCTGGTCCAGGTCAGTTCTGCTTGGACGGAATATTACCGTGTTCTCATACAAACGATCGGTAGTGGCAACCTCTCGTGTCCGGTCCTGGTTCAGGCCATGGTTTGGAGCAAAAAGAAAATGGGAAAAAGATAGTCAAGACTATGAGCGAAGGAGGTAGCGGAAAGCGTGAGGCAGAAGATATTCTCACACCCCATCCATCGCAAAAGAAGCCCGGGCGTCGAGAGTCGCAAGGCAAATCCTAGTTATGAAAGCACAGGTTTGTGGAAGGCGAGCAATGAGTAGCTCGCCGTCCGGTAAGGACCAAGCCTGGGTCGACCGCGAGTTGTGTTCCATGCGCGCCTCAAAGAGCTGTCATCAGAATAGATGAGGCCCTCTAGGGTCGATGCCAGCCAGAATTTTAACATTTCATATTTTAGTAAAGTTAGAATTACTATGTAAGTTTTGAGTATTTTTTTTAATGACACCAAAAATATTAGACTGCTAATTCATAATTTATTACGTTTTTATTTTTTAAGAAACAGGAATTTAATTAAAATAACTCTGTTTCAAGTGTATTACAAATAGTTACAAGAATAAATCGAGCCTTTAACCGAGGATCATTGCAATTAATATAATGGGACAAAATTGTCCCGGCGGCGGTTTAAGGCAGGTCGCAATGTTCAGCGCTTCTATCATCATCATCATCATCATTTCAGCCGATAGACGTCCACTGCTGGACATAGGCCTCCCCCAAATGTCGCCACAAAGAACGGTCCTGCGCGTCTCGCATCCATCGGATTCCCGCAACCTTCACCAGGTCATCGGTCCACCTTGTAGGGGGCCTTCCAACACTGCGTCTTCCGGTACGCGGTCGCCACTCCAGAACCTTTCGGCCCCAACGGCCATCCGTTCTGCGAGCAATGTGCCCTGCCCATTGCCACTTAAGTTTGGCGATTCTTCGTGCTATGTCGGCAACCTTGGTTCTCCTGCGGATATCTTCATTTCTGATTCGATCACGCAAGGAAACTCCGAGCATAGCCCTTTCCATTGCCCTTTGGGTGACTTTGAGCCTTCTGATGAGAATTCTATTGTTAAGAAGTATTTAAAAGTGGATAAAAAAACCGCTTGAAATAGTTATCCACCTAATAGTTACCACTTATAAGCAGGTGATAATGATCCATGCCAATGATAACAAAAATTTCATAGTGAATAATATATTCATAATGCTTGCAACACCATCGTCTTTTAAATTCAATATTAGTCGAGAGTTGAATTGTTATTTCATTGTTAAAAATAGATTTCCACATAAATATAAATGCGTAAGTACTGAAATTAAGACTGCCATTAAAAATGCAGATTGTGTTTCTAATGAAACCATTACTTGAAATCTAATTCACATGAATTCTAATCTTAAACAAAATAAAAGACTGAAATCTAGGGCGAGATTACATTGTGGTCTGAGCACTAAAATTTTAATTAACATAAATAGTGTTTGCTGTCTTTCGTAGACTGACATAATTGGTTTTAAGAGAATACTGAATGAGTTAAAACAAGGCGTGACAGTCTTTCACTGTGTCGTGAAAATGGCTCGAGTCTAATACTTGTGGTACAATACTGAAGCGAAATGCACTCTAGTAAAATGGTGAACTATTTCATTTAAAGTGGAACTGAATTTGTAGCTGTGACTGAGACATTTTTAATTTAGTTTATTTGGTTGTCAATGTGTATATACTTGAGTTACTAGTAATTCTATTACTCAAGTAGCAGATGTCACAAAATATCAGCCAGGTAGAAATGGGAGAGGGCTGACCACGTTGCACGAATGCACTTGGACAAATGAGCGAAGATCGTCACTCACCGGATGTCGGAGAGAGATTGCCGTCAAGGTCGTCACTCACTGGACGCCGAAGAGATCGCCGTCAAGGTCGTCACTCACCAGACGCCGGAGAGAGATCGCCGATAAGGTCATCAATCACCGGAGAGAGATCGCCGTCAAGGTCGTCATTCACCGGACACCAGAGAGAAATCGCCGTCAAGGTCGTCACTTACTGTTACTACACTTACGTCTGACACGTCCTCCTGCTCATTCTTAGAGCGCGGGATATGATTAGATGCTGTGCCACCCGAAAAAAAAAAGCGCACAGTGCGTCGGTCGCGCGACGGGCAGCACTGCCTCCGATGCAACCGGGTCGCGGTCGCCACGTCGCTCTCTAGCCACGCCCACCGGTCGCGCGACACGATCGCTTGATTTGTTTAGTACTCCACACAAATCCATACTATGCAGTGGGTTGAGATAAAGGTTTTTGACAGACAAACAGACAGACAGATCGACAACAAAGTGATCCTATAAGGGCTTTTTCTTTTGAGGTACGGAACCCTAAAAAATAGAATTTGCATTTCGCGACTAAAACTGGTTGACATTTAGCTGAAACGGTCACTGTATTCATAAAGACAAATACGTTTTATCGCTATCTTTTAATATCCCTTGACCTAAAATGTATATATATTCCAAAAACTAATTTGTAACTAATCGGAAAATAGAACTTTGTTTAACATAAAGTCACATTTTGCTTCAATGCTTCTATACCGTATAACTTAAATATGGTCCACATTTGCCGCCATTCACACGCACACGGTGAACCACAGTCACATTTACCCATAATTATGTAAAACAAACGATATTTCACTCCATCATAACTTTGTATGAAGGCCACGAAAAATAATTACTGTTGAAAACTCATACAAGTAGACAAAACGCTCAAACATTAATTTCTACATCACTAATTAAGTTCCCTTCTAATGGAGCGCTTCGGGGAGTAAGTTTCAGAGAGAATTTAGAAGGAACAGCTTTTGCTAAGTACGTAACTCTGAGGTTATTTGTCATTGCAGATGAAGGATTAGGTACTAAAATATTGTACTGTATGAAAATATCTTCAGACAGTTTTTAGGCAAAGTGGCATTCTGAAGGTCGTTAAAATCCAAGAAAATTGCCATTTTTTTTATTGGGTGGGAAAATCATTTTATGCAGAATCCCGCTCTGACTTTTACTGACTAAAAACCCACTTCTGTTCCTTCTTGCCTTCGTCCCAGGGCCCCGGGTTTCGCTTTCACACTACCCGTGGGGCTTTAACACTACCCGTGGCGCTTTCACACTACCCGTGGAAAAAAATTGCCATGTGATATTTTGGCAGTGTCTTATATTTTTCATCGACAAACATCATCTTTTAATTATATGATTCATTATGCACATAAAAGTACAGAGGCGGACTTAGTACCTTAGGCGTAAACTACGAGTAATCGACGACTCCGGCATGTAGTGTTCCACGCGCACCTCAAAAACCTCGAGATGTTAGCAAAACCATAGAGGCTCAGCAGGGCCGATTCTTACTAAGGTTATTGGAGAACTTCTGAGAAGGATGCTCGTGGTCCTGAACCGAAAAAAGTAACCGAAGGAACATAGGTGTGGCTTTAGTCAGTAAGAGTCTGACACACACTCTTGCTCCACCCTAGAGCGAAAGAAGGCGTTAGATGATTTCCCACCTCAAAAAAGGCGTTAACTAAACTGGTAGGTGAAATATGAAACAAAACACTTTATTTACGATAGATATAGTAATACTTACACATTTTTAAATACAATATAATTTATCGTTGCTGGTATCAGCTTCCAGGCCCTTTTTTACTGTTCGGTAATTAGGTAATGTTTAATATAACATTATTTATGTAATTACTTTTAAATGAGATACCTCATAAAAGACCATTATTAAAATATCGAGTTTCATTGTTGTCGGAAATAGTTTTATTCTAACAACTTTCACAATAATAATTTTATTATAATGCACTTTTTTGAGTATAAATACGTACAAAATAATACTTACTGAATAGCAAAAAATTGAGCTAATATTCAACAGTCTCGAATATATATGGTGGAGGTGTGCCCCGCTTGGGCAGAGCAACACCGTGTCCTCGTGGGGCGGGCGATCGGTGACGGCGATCTCTCGCGCCAGGCCTTGGTACAAGCCATGGTCCAGAGCGAGGAGGAGTGGCAGGTGGTCGCCTCCTTCTGCGAAGCAGTAATGCTATCAAAGGAGGCGGCTGCCGCTGGAATTCGATCCCGATTTCCAGCCAACGTAGGTGCAGACTTGCGGACGGCGAGTAATGGGTAGCACGCCGTCCAACCATCCGGTAACCGTCCAGACCGAGCCCAAGTCGTCGACGGCGCGTATTGTTTCACGCGCGCCTCAAGGAGATGTCAGCAAATCGTAGGGGCCCAGCAGTGTCGAAGCCTACTGAGGCCATGGGTAGTGTGAAAATGAAACCTGGGGCCCTGGGACGAAGGAAATGAAGGAACAGGAGTGGGTTTTTAGTCAGTAAAAGTCTGACATTATCTCCCGCCCCGCCCAAGAGCGAGATTTGTCATTACCACCTAAAAAAAAATCAGTCTCGAATATTTATTAGCCTGAAAAACCGATCCCTATAATTCTGTTTATGAAACAAAATTTTATTCATTAATACCCTCTGAACACGGTGTTAACACAAATAACAACCTCCCTTCATAAGTCATAACATAAGCTCCCATTCCATGTATTTCGTTACATGCTGAATATAAATCAAAATAATATTTTCACAGAAGCGGCGTTACTGAAAGGCGGAAAAGGCGACATTGGAGAGAAAGGAGACAAGGTAATTTATACATTATACAAGCAAATAAAACACAGTCAAATTAATGACTAAATCACAAAGAAACAAGGCAAGTGCGAGTCGGACTCGCGAACGAAGGGTTTCGTACAAACTTACCTATGAAATAGTTCAATTCCCGAATCGAGTGTCGAAGATTTTTCCAAATTTTAATAATTCCTATACCTAGGCAAGTTACTTTCGTTTCGTTTGCGTCGAACGACTCGAGTAGGCCACGCCTCCGATTCCTTTGTTCTGACGTCATTCCAACGCTCAGTCACGAGGTCAGAACAAAGGAATCGGAGTTCGACGCAAACGAAACGATCGTACCTAACTTGGATAGGGAGGCTGTGCTATAAGATCTTGCTTTATGCCAAATTTCAGGATTCTGGGTTAACGGGAAGGACCCTATGAATTTTGATTCTCTTGAAAGTGTCAAATTATATATTATACGTTTTTTGCGACATAAACGGCCGTATCTTTTTTATTCGTTAACTTATCAATTTGATTTTTTGACCGCTTCACGGGATCCGTAGATCTAAGCCAATCAATCAATTCGATACCTCCACGCGTTATTGAGATAAAGGGTCTTGACAGACAGACAGACGGGCAAAAAAGTAATCCTCTAAGGGTTCCGTTTATATTTTTGAGGTACAGAACCCTAAAAAAAAAAAACAGAAAAAAAAATTAATAAAAAAAAAGTGTGTGTTTTTTTTATATTCAAAAATATTCTGATAATTTGTGAAAATTATCAGAATATTAATTTATATTTTTTCATCTGCTTAGTTTTGTAAAATTGAGCAATGGTGGGCGAGTAATAACGGTTCTGACTTACGGGTTCACACCCAGCCAACGGTGAAGGAAAACATCGTGAAGAAACCGACATGTTCTAGAACCAAAAATTCGAAAATATGTGACATACACCAACCCGCACTGGGACCGCGTGAATTACAGCCCATTACCTCTTTAAGAGAGAAGGCCTGAGTACCAGCAATGGGAAAATTATAAGGCTGAATATGCTTATGCTAATATTAAGATTCCTAATAAAACAATGTTATTTGGCCAGAACAATCGTTGGTCGACATCTCCTTCATGCTAAGTTCCTTTAAGTTCTTGTAGGATTAAAAGAACCTAATGTGAAGCTAAGGGACCTTTCTGTCAGGAAATAGAACGTTTCATCGGTCCATCTTACTTAGGGTTATCGTTAGCACATTATCAATAAATCTAAATAATTTTTTGAAATTCCTAACATTTCTCAAATTTCTTGATCTTAGCTGAAAGATGTAGTTTGGGTCTAGGAACTGAAAGGATCGTTAGGCTAGATGTCGACACATAGATGTCTTGTGTGGAGAAATATCAATATACTCATACACACACTTGTTTTCTTTTTTTGCGTAGAAATCTTTAGATTTTTTTGCAAATAATAATAAAAAATAACACACCATATTATGCTATTCTATTTTTGTAATGTAAATTTATCAGATCAATACAAAAACCAAAGGTACTTCGCGTTATATAAAGTATGCAAAAAACATTTCCCATAAGGAAAAAAAGTTATGTAAAACGTGCCGATACCAAATACTAAAGTTCAATATTTTATTTAGGGTGAAAAAGGGCTCAGAGGTATGGAAGGTCCCCAAGGCTTTCCGGGTACTGACGGCAAACCGGGTGAGCGCGGGGATATTGGGCCATCCGGCCTACCTGGCACGCAGGGTCCACCGGGTCTAAATGGACCTAAGGGAGATAAAGGGGACAGCGGTCCACCTGGACCTGTCGCCATATCAAGAGATGAAGCATTAGTGTTGACGAAGGTGAGAAATTAGAAATATCGCACGCTTAACTGAAAAGAGACGTAACTCAAAAAACGGGTATTTGAAAATTGAACCTTATCTTTGGAACATATACTCGTATTTTCAGATTCAGAAACTCTTTATTCTGATTAAACATGCGGTATGTTTTAATATTTTACGTGTTTTATAATCTTTAAAGTCCTCATTTCTTACTTTAAGTTTACAAATGATTAATTTTGAATTTACGTCTAAGAATGATTCTGTGACATCGAAAACTTCATATTGTTTTAAATAATAATGCAAAGCAGATGATTATTGTTGGAAAGCTAAGAGCAAAATCATGTACGAACGAAGACAGAAGTGCATGGAGAGTTCCAAACCAAAATCGTTTGGCAGGGTTTCATCGCCTTAATAATATGTCTTGGATGACATAGATGGCGCTAGTACATTAGTTGGATTAGAAAATGTACATCTCTCGTTAAAGAATATTATATTGCTTTTTGCTAGTTACAATATCACTTAATTTTAACACAAATTCTCCTACGACATTACAAACCTTATAAAGCAAAGCACGTAATAACTAGGATTTGAACTCGGTAGCATAAAATTTACCGATACCATTAGCCACTGGACCATCGCGTCATTACGCAATGAGTTGAAATTATCCTACTCTTTAATATATTGCAGTTGTTTAGCGACTTTAACCCGTATCATAAATCTCATAAGAATTGAGGGTAGTTTAATATTGACTGTATAAAAATTAAATCTTTTTGTTCAATCATAACGTTCTTTACTACCTTTAGAGTGAGTTCAGTTACGATTGCGTTTAACAAGTTTTTAATATTTATTTTCATCATGAGTTCGCGTTCAAATATTGATATCGCTACGAGGGCCCAAATAATAGCATTGCATAATCAAGGCTTAAATTATTCTGAAATTTCGAGAGAAACTGGCTTAAACGTAAGTAATGTTTCAAAATCAGTGTTCGTTATTTATTTTATTATCCATGGTTATTAATACACGAAAATAATAAATAATATATAATTTTATTTATAGTAGTATTAGTATACTTGTATATTATGCCTTTATACATTTATACATCTTATACCTCATATTTTTTATATTATTTATAACAAAAAATAAAATAAAACACTTTTAAAAATATAAAAATAGAATATAAATTATAATAAATTAAATTTAAAAAAGTTGACTGAGAACTGGGTATCGAACCGGCGCCCTGTGGAACGAACTTTGTTACTCTGACATGCTTATCCATCTGAGCTACCGATCTAACTATCAGAGAGTGCGAAAATGGGAGCTACTTGTGAATGTAGGTATTCTTTATTATTTATGATCTACGCCATCTGTAGTCGAATTAACTTATATACCAATTAGTTTATTTGGTTTGGTTTAGATGGCGCTGTATTAAGTACTCGGAAATAAGAAAATAAAATAATTTATGTTTATTTCTTAGTAACTACTTATTTTAGGTATTATAAACCTTATTATGGGACTCTGCATAATAAGGTTTTTAAGCTTTGCAGTGTTATTTTCATTTTTGAACAGCGCCATCTAGTAGTCTCACGAAACGGAATGCAAAACCTCACAGTCAAAAGTCGACCTAAGGGTCTCCATGCACTTTTGTCCACATTAGTACCTACATGTTTATGATATACTAACTTAAGATTCTTAAGACATATATTAAGCTGTGTAAATCTTTATAATCAGGGTGATAAAGGTGATACCGGCCCGAGGGGTAAACGAGGACATCCTGGGCCTCCTGGGCCTCGAGGTCCCCCTGGCGTACCTGGCCCTCCAGGAACCCCGGGGAACAATGGAATATCTGGTGATATAGGGCTCCCCGGATGGACGGTGAGCAACATAATTAACTACTAAATATTTTCTGGTGACAGTAAAGTTCCTAGTGAGTTAATTCCACAAAAGAAAAAATCGTGAGAATCGGACAGAATTGAATGTTAGTAGACAGTTTTAGAATTGCAGCTTTTCTTACTAGTTTGAAAATATTAAATATACGAATATTTGAGTATGAAAATACTAGAAACACAATACCACTACCAGTTCTGAGGAACTTTAAATTTCGTTTATCGACACATCTTACAAGTGACAACATTAAAAAAAGTTTTACAAGTTTTTACTGAACGCTGTTATTGCAATACCAATCCATTTTGGCAGAAACGTCTTCAAGTAAGTATGTGTCCAAAATTCGCATTACATAAATCGTCCTCCGGCCTACATTCCGGATAAACCATAATTACAGTTATACATTTGACAGGGCCCGCCCGGTGCCGTCGGGCAGCCAGGCGCTCCCGGGCCGAAAGGGGAAAAAGGTGATCCTGGAGGGGCCCCACTTGACTTAGAAAAGGTAATGCTATATACCAGGTTAATTGGACGTTGGAATATGTATGTGTTTTCCCTCTTTTCCTTTATGAAGAGTAGTATTCTGTGTTTTGCAGAATCTTTTGAAAGAATCGAATCAGCTTCAGTATTTTTTCTTGAAAATGTTTTAAATTTTTTCGAGTTTTAGGTAAAGCGTATCTGATAGAAAATTGTGGAATAAATTATTAATGGGTTACTGAATAGAGCCTTGAGATTTTATCGTCGACTATTATTCCAATTCAGATTCTGAAATCCTTATCGCGGCATTGCCTATTCAGTTACTGTTTCTGTCGTCGATAGCTTATTCGGTATTCCAGAGGGGTTACTCCGAATCAAAACTCCCGATCAAAAAACAACATAGGGGCTAGAATATGCAGTGTAAACTGCGCTCGCATGTGGCCAACAATCCGGTTTTGTTCCGTATTGACTAATACGAGCCTTTCGATTTAAAAAAGTACATCTATAACCACTCAGACTTTTACGGATGACGTAATTGGTAGAACTAAATTCTGATACATTATTTTCTGTATTTTTTCGTATTTGTACTAAATCTTTTTAGGATAATCATTATCTGCGAGTTAAAACAGAGTAATTTGTACCATCATCATCGGACTAAGGGTTTCGCCTCGTCATTAATACCGCGTACATCGAAGGACTGGAACAGTGTGCCTTCTGCGGTCTTCCCGTCTGATTATAATTTAGGTGTCTTCAAGACTAGAGTGAATAGGCTCTTAGTAAACTAGTGCGCTTCACCATTAACGATTGCATTACTGCTTACCATAAGATGGGATCTCAGTCAAGTTTCTATCAATGGAAAAAACAAAAACATTAACTAATAACACGGTCGTATTCATAAAGATGCCGTGACTATTATGTGGCTTTTCATAATCATTAAAAAAGATTTCATATTTCTATTTTACTAAAAGTGGAACGAGCTAAGAGAAACTTTTTAATCTTTTCCAAACATCCCAGAAAACACCGAGCTAGCGATAAACAAAACAGAAAAAAATCTCAAAAGATTCTCTCCAAGTTCTTCCATGATTCTTTGAATTGCATTTTTGTATTGCGCATACCTTTCAAACTAAGCGAAAGCGAATAAGCGTATTGAAATAGTTTTTGAAAAATAATTCTGGATGAGCAAGAATATGATGGTAATAAAATTCTGTATATTTAGGTGAAAGGTGAGAAAGGTGATCGGGGGCACGATGGTGTCCCAGGCCCGCCCGGCAAAGATGGGCCACGTGGTCCACCAGGGCCTCCAGGGAGTCCTGCAACTAACATCCAATACATGACAGTACCGGGACCTCCGGGTCCCCCGGGACCCCCGGGGCCCCCTGGTGTATATCCGAATGAAGTGCCAGACACACTGACTGATACTCCTGGGATTAATCGGCTCGAGCCTACCGGAGGTAAGTAATAGCTTTATGATATAAAAAACGATTATTGTTCCAATAAAATAAAATTTATGTACAACAACCTTTGAACTCTCCTAACATAATTATTATTATAAAACAAATTCTCCTACCACGACTATTTGTCTGTCTATTTGTGATAAACTCAAAAACTATTGATGGGAATTTCATGCGGTTTCTACGAATAGACGGAGTGATTCATGAGAAAGGTTTAAATAACACATTCATATTAAATTATGTAGTAGAGAAAAGACTACAATAAAAAAAAAAGCAGGAAACGCTCCCACACAAAACTGCGATGCGGCGCGATAGGACATGGCCCGCAGAAAACTGCGATGCAATGTGATTGCTGCGATGCAATTTCGTGCATCAAAGCATCGGTGCAGGTGACCATACAATGTGCGATGAGAATCAATCCACAAGTTCTTGCGATGCGTCCTGGGAGTTCGTAGATTTTTCCGATGCGACGTTGCATCGTATTTACATATTTGGGGCCCATAATTAGACATTGAATAATTGTACACACAAATATGTTGTTAAAATATTTTTTATTTTTTATTCACCAGGAAAACAACGCGATCCACTACAAATTTTAAGAAACTTAAACCATCTGGTACAATATCGCCAGGAGCCGTACGGTACGCAATAGTTTTTCACAAACACTTTTACCGAGAACTAAGTCAGAATTGTTTTTCTTATACACCGGGAACTTTTAAATCCGCTGAGTTGAAAAATTCCTATTTACATTTTAATGTTGCAAAAAATTGGTTCAAACTTGAACACTGTTTTTGTTTTCTGTTGAAGATAGTTTATAAAATGAGATGGTGTTTTTGCAGCGTACCGCGATCCTTTGGATCCTCTTGGAGATAATGGTGATTTTGATGATGATGAAGATGGAAGAGCTATTGTAGGAACTATTCTGTTCAAGACCACAGATTCTTTGATTCGGGTAAGTGGTTTAAAATTTATAAATGGTGTTTCCTTTCAACAAAATACAAAAGGACTTAGACAATTTGATTCTATTAGCTAAAATGATGGTTAATCACGGCAATTTGACGGCAATTACCTGCTGCGTTGCGTGTTGTTGGTTCGATTGCCACACGGAATGTCCTACAGATAGGTGTTCGGGGTCTGAGGGTTTACCTGCGATACAGGAATATTTCCTACAGAGGGGCAGCGTTGTTCCAAATAATTCTATAAATTATTTTTAAATACACTTACTTGAAAATCTACTCTTATCCCTACCGCTTTTAGGTACGCAAATTACTGTTTTCCGCACTAGTGCGGAAAAGTGTGAGAACTCGCCCCCGCTACAATTTATTGTATTTATCGTATCAGAGCGCTAAGCGATCTCCACGAGTTGCCGGTCAACCCCCGTTTATTTATTTCTTCGTAAGTGTATTGAAAAACGTCGTTTGAACACACTGAAATTTGTTACTGCACCCGGCCCCATAACACTCTCGCCTGCGGCTTGGGCGATTTCCGACTCAGCCGCAATGGCAAACTTTTCCACTTCTGTCGAAAAGTATTATATTATTTCGTTCTTAAACCACGTTTGCCGTTATCTTTATTGCTGATAGATGATGTAATTTTGTGTAAGCCTTTTGAACGACTTGTACTGAAACAGTATATAACGCTGTATAAGAATCACCAGGTATTTTATTGGACCTTGTTTTACCTTACATTGTGTTGATTGCAAGCTACAAAAAAATAACCTTCAATTTTTCGAACAGCTCGGAACAAACAGTCCCCTGGGCACTCTGGCGTATGTGATACAAGAACAAGCGTTACTGGTTCGGGTCAACAACGGCTGGCAATATGTAGCTGTAAGTAACATTTTATATTTATTATTATATATATATGTCGGCGCAAGGATGCTGATCATCATTGAAGCTCTGTCCAGAGACTCTGTTTTGTGGGCGATGGCTGGGTATCGAGCAATAAACAAACTATTGCAGATCATACAACTGATTTATTATGATGCAAGCTTTAGGTATTCACTTCACACAACGAGCCGTGAGACGGTTCCCGAGAATAGACGCTGTTGTGCTCTGCGATCGGCACTTTTATCTGTTTGGTTCGTGGAAACGTCAGCGCGGATTCTGTCAAAGTGACATGTGTCACTTTTCACTTAACTCGTTCATTCGTTCTTAAGTTTCCGTACTATTGACTTCTCCGACATATATATATATATATATATATTTTCCACTTATACACCGCTAGTTTTTAATTATTACAAATACTAGGGCTTATTGAAAAAGAAGATTGTTATTATTTAAGTAAAGTCTCAATAAATAATATTCATAAACAGCAAAGTTGTGAGCGTTTGTTTATATCCCAAAATGTCACTCATTTATGGAAATATATTGTACAGGCTATTGATTATAAATGAAAAACAATTGAAAAATACTACGCGTGATATTTTTTTGGAGCAATTGTTATGAATAATTGATTCAATTATGAATTTACCAATTATGACAAATTTTTGTAGACTATTTTGGCATTTTGTTTTTTTTAAATTGGACTACACAAATATGATCAATAACAGATATGGATAGAGCCCTTTTTTGTACTAATTAAAAAATAGGGGTGTATTTTATATTAATGACATTTCTCTTTACGACTCAGTCAAGAAAATGTGCTTGTTTACCGCGTATTACCCAACGATTAGTTTTTAACACAATCCTTTGCCTCGATAACAGCTGATGCACATGAATTAATCAGTTTTCTATCACTCAATTGAATAAATATATTCATATATTATATTTATATATTATATATTACAATGGCAAAAGTTTGTACTATGTGTATATGTATGTGCGTGCCCCTTTACACTCAAACGGCTGAATGGCAAACCCTAGGTTTACTTGTCCGCTAAATTTCAACAAAACATTAGACACAATAGGACATTTTCTCGGGAGTATGTTTTCTTAATAAAAAAAAATCTACATTCATAGGGATGAAGGCACTGGCAGACATAAAATTATTTATAAGATAGTTATCTCTGAAAAACTTTATTCGATTTCAAAAATATTTTCAGAGATAAAAAGCCAAAATAATGCTTAATTCTTGCAAGACAGGTCTCAAAAGCGTAGCCACATAATAAAACTATTCCATCACAAATCACTCTAGTTTATTCAGTTTTTATATACTACTATATCTTTTTTTTAAATTAATATAGACCAGTGCTTGACTGCGATCCCACCTGATGGTAAGCGGAGATGCAATCATTGATGGTCAGGCGCACTAGTTTATTAAGAGCCTCTTCACTCTAGCCTTGAAGACACCTAAATTATAGTTGGACGGGAAGACCGCAGCAGGCAAATTGTTCTAGTCCTTCGATGTATGCGGTATAAACGACGAAGCGTATATCTTGCATATTATTTTCAATCGTTCTAGCTTCCCATTGTTATTCAGTCCTCTCCACGCTTAGTACCTGTGGGTGCACAGCTTCTATTGAAATTGATAACAATATGTCCGTATCACTGTCCTATTGATAGGCATAACAGACCTGACCGTAGGCATAGCTTCGATAGACAAAACCATCGTACGGATCTCATATACCCGTATCTACCTTCCCGCATCTATAGTACGGACCATGGTATGTTCCCATTGTTCATCTCGAGTACCACAGTCTTATAGTTTAATATCGTATCAGTAGGTAAGCTGTTCATTGAAATAGGATCCCTACGTTACAAACAAAAGCTGTGTAGGTTCTATTGTTAATGTTGGTTTTCGTCTACATTTAAGAGACATTAAATTTAGTCTCTAGCGATGAAATTCTATTTCACTGAACAAGAATTGTGAACAAAAGAAATGTTAGATTTTTGCAAAACTACATTTTAACAGAGCAGTGGTGGCCGAGTGGTAACGGCCCCGACTTACGAATTGTAGGCTGCGGGTTCAAACCCGGGGCGCATTACTTTGTGTAATGTATTTCATCACTACTGCTCTCAAAACGGTGAAGGAAAACATCGTGAGGAAACCGGCATGTCCTAGAACCAAAAATTTGAAGACATGAGACATTAACCAACCCGCACTGGGCCCGCGTGGTGAATTACAGCACATTCCCTCTCCTAGAGTGGAGGCCTGAGTCCCAGCAGTGAGAACATTAAAATTCTGATTATGCTGAATTTTAACAGCATATTTCATTTCAATCTCCATTTCATTTATTCAATCAAAAATGTTATCACTCAATTGGTCTAGAGTGAAATGTAACAACAAACTTCCGAAAAGGCTGCGCGATTATTTGAAAGTGTTATTACGTCACGGTCTTAGAACGCAAAGGGCCACTGAAGGAACACATGTGAGTTTTAGTCAGTAGAAATCTGTAACTTCCTTTCGCTATAATCAGATCGCAGGGTTTCTTTGATGTTTTCCACCTCAAAATAATCAAAAGGACTTCCAAAATTTTAAGTTAATATAAAATTGAACTTACATGTCTATTAGCATTTGCTTTATTAAAATGGGATTAATTTCAGTAATTTTCTCTGCCAATACAGTAAAGTGGGGTGCGTGGTAGTTAATGTACGGTTGCGGTTAGATAATTTGAAACACCCGGTTTTAACACGACACGTAATGGAATATGAAATGAAACATGAAAATAATTAACAAGCTAGAATAGGTACTCTATAGCTGTTAGTGTTGAAAGTAATTGAAAAAAAAAACTATTTGAAATAAACAAAAACGGGTGCTAAATAAACAGAAATCATTTTAGTAGTATTATTCGCTTTTAAAAACCTATATTGCTTCCTAAATTACTAAATCAGCCACCATTTATAAACGACTGAAAGGTACTATCTTAACCACTTATCAGTTATCTTCTATGTAAGCCACTTTCTGGGTGGTTATAAAAATAACCATGCAGCTAAAGCGGGAGCGGAGCGGACCTCCCACCTTAGCCTTCTAACCTAACCTAGGTATCTGTGTCGGAGTTCTCTATAATTCCGAACTCACTTTGAACTTGACTAATAATATCTAGTTGGCGTTGCTTAATTATAAAATGAGAAGTTTGATCAAATGGCCAAATAAAGAAACGTGTGGCCTGACTTATAATTTCCAATTAAAAACCTTACTATACTGCTAATTCTGTAACGTTCATACTAATATTGAACTTAATGAGAAATCGATTTTGTAACTATATTTAAATTGTTTAATTAGTAACAGATTAATAATAATCTAAATATGGCATCCATCCAGATATTTTGTTTATTGAAACAACGGGCTATTGAATATTCAATCAAATTTGTTTCGTAACTTTTGCGCCCCACCCAACCGACCCCAGTGGGCTGTTCATTTGGATTAAAACATTCCCCGTCATCGACGAAAGAAGCTTGATTTCTAAATATTATTACCACGAGATTTCCGACCTTAAATATTCATGAATAATAAAGAAAATTTTCTTTTCGTTACTCTATTGGGAATAAGGAACTCCGCCTTTATACGGGTCTTGTTATTTGAACGAAACTTATTCCTATTCCCAAAGGATATACATCTGAATGAGTTAATAATTTTAAAATGTTTTAATTTGAATCTTGAAGGTGGTCACTAAAGCTCAGGAATGCTTAATTGTTAATATCAAGAATACTGATTTTTTGCGGCTATTTAACAAAATTTTAGTAGTACCTACATCTTGAACACACTTTTTTTTAAGGTGGGAATTCATCTAACGACTTATACCGCTTTAGGGTGGAGAGGGAATGTGTGTCAGAGTTTTAATAAAACCACACATATGCTCCTTCATTGTCCTTTGCGCTCCAAGACTACGAGTTTCCTTTTCAAAAGTAAACTCATGTCTCTAGTAGGCTTCGGCTTGCTGAGCCCGTACGATGTATACATGTGTTACGGATTATTTCTCGTATGCGTAACTAACAACAAAAATTGAAGCAAAAAGAGCTGAATTTAAAAAAATATATTGACTAATGAAAATAATTTATGTACACCATTCTAAATAAAGTTTTTTTTTTCATTTAGATGGGATCATTACTGGCTATACACACACCTCCAGCAGGAGGTCCAACTCGGACACCTTTGCAGAATATTCTTGAAACTTCCAGTTTAGTTCATCATAAGAATCCAGCTGTAGAAGGTCCAGTGGTAAGTTTTTTAATAAATATGATAACATATATTCTATAATTATTTTTTAAATCTTAGTACTATAATTACAGCTACAGTTAAGCAAAATAATTTTAAGGTATTGGATGTAGCTTCTGTAACCGAGCTTGTCTATACCTGTATTACGATTATCAGTGTCATTTCCCTTAATATTATACAATAATATGATGTGCCAATAGACTGAATGTTATATACTGTACAATTTATGTAGGTAGTAAATTATTACATTATTTTCTGACAATGATTTACTAAGGAAGTGAGTAATGTCCTCTTTTTTGTGTTTAGCGATATGTGCGTGTGTGATGCATAGGTGGGTGTGTTTATTGTTATGTAATTTATGTGAAGATTCTGTGGTGTGTGTTTGAGTGTGAATGGATGTATGTCAGTCAAACTAAAAACACACTCTGGTTTAGTGTGTTTTAGCAAATATTTTAAATCCATCTTTATAATTACCTACTGCACAACCACTATTAATTGTTCCGTGTCTTCATAACTAAGTTGCTGCAAATTTTTGATTACTTTTTGTTTGCATTTTAATTTTGGGATACACTGATACAAGAAAACGAAAGCCAGTAGATAAAAAAATTACTATAAAGTTATCTTTTCAATAAAATTTTGTACTAAAACCGCCAGCGCTGTGCAAAATACCCGGTTACGTAAATGCTTTAGGAAATTGATGATTCAACACTTTTACAACCTTGACCTTTCTATCTTGACATTTTACAACCATTGCCAGCCTGAAAACAACTCAAGGCTCAAAAAATAATCTTTTAGCACTTTGCGAAACCGTTTTTTGCTCTGGTGACATTAATAATTTCAATTCCTGACAAGATTTTTCTGTGAATGCTAGATTTCTTTAACCCTCCGTGCACCAGGTGGGGTTTAACAAACCCCAGTGTTTCAAATTTCGCAATAATTTTAAAACTGTGTACGTGCTGATGCTCGAATTCTCAGTAGCTGGAATTGCGACGTTGACGTTCCGATTAGTGCCGCTAAATCAGTCCGGCGGCAACCGTCAAGCGAGCTACACGCGCTTAAAGTGGGCGTGGGCGTCACACACCCCACCTCGTGCGGCGTGTTGACAAAAAGGTAAGAGTTTAATTCGATGTTATTTATGTATTTTTTTATTTTTGTGTGTTTATGTTATGTATGTTTAGTATTTTAAACATATTTTTATTTGTTACAGATAACAGTTTACATGAAAAATGTCGCACATCAAAGAAGCTGATATATTAAAAGCACTTTTAGACGAAGGAGACGACTTTGACGTAGAATCCAGAGGTTCAGAACCAGAATCTGATGTTGAATCTGAACATTTGAGTGTTCGAAGTGACACGAACAGCGAAGTTGAACAATATTTTTTGCGTTGCTAAACCACTCAGGTATAAATGGAATGATTATCCACATGTTCAATAACGGTATTGAAAGGAATAAAAACAATCTGAGAAGTAAATTTATCCGAGAATTGGGTATTTCCTTGATAAAAGGTCACCTAAACACTAGAAGGCAGAACCAAAAGCTTCCAAGAGACCTTCGCAATAGAATTGCTAAGTATTTCAATGACTCGCCTGAAAATTTAACAGAACGTTCAGAAAGAAGGTCTAATACTCAAAAGAGATGCTTAAGTTGCCCTAGAAACAAAGACCGGAAAACAAAATATTCGTGTAAAAAATGTTACGTGCCAATATGTATGGAGCACACAGTTTTTTTTTGTCAAGACTGTGGTCAATTGACCAACGATGATCTCAATTAAAATGTGTATCTGTTGTTTTCAATTTATGTTTAATTTTAAGAAAATATGTTGTAGTTTGTAAAATGAAAATGATTGTGATAATTAAAAGTGCCATTAAAAATTAGTCCATAAGAAAAGGATTGTTATGTTTTGTTAATTACAAAAGTTGTGATTTTTTGTTCTTTTATAAAAATAAATACTTTAATACATACTTTTAATTCCGAGTTTTACTTAAACCTGATTATTATAGTGTACTTATAACACCTTATATTTAAATCCACCAAAAAAACAAAAAAAAAATTTAATTTTATCACTTTTTGATTTGGGGTTTGTTACACCCCACCTGGTATGGGACGAGACTTTTAGTCACCTGGTACACGGAGGGTTAAGCCTAATGGACTGTTGATTCAGGTAAAGAATTCAAAGAAAATGAAGTCGACAGATTTTTGATGACAAATCTGTTTTATAAGGTGTTAATGCAGTCTTTTTAGAATCAGCTCGCCCTAATCTGTAAAAAACTGTAAAATTTTTGGTAAAGTCAGCTATGATTTCATTGATGCTCAGTTTTTTTTTTACAGAACAGGGCCTTACCACAAAGCGTTAAAATATTAGGTTTATTAACTATGAAATTGCCGTTTTTTTAAAAGGGTTGCTTTGAAGTTTTATATCTTTGGATTGACTTGAAATTATAAGTCCAAATAAACTTTATCTTAAAGGTACGTTATTCTTTTTTTGAAATTAGGTATTTATTGGATTCTTTATGTTTTGTATTTTGTGTAATATCGCATTACTTCACTTCAAAGCAACCCGTTTTAAAAAACGGCAATTTCATACTGTAACCTCTATTATCAGGCGTAGGAGCCAGAAAAATCCATCTCTAGGACAATTCAGTTTAGGTCGTCAAAAGGGTCGCGTTAAGAGCTTGAGGTAGGGCCTCACACCACTTGGACAACTTTTCCAATTGTTAATTATTATTTTTATTCCTTAGTTACGCCTAGCAGCTCTAAATGAACCGCATACCGGTGATATGCATGGTGTCAGTAGCAGTAACTATGAATGTCGAAGACAGTCTCAAAGGGCCAATATGGATGGTACTTTCAGAGCCTTCATATCATCAAGGTAAGTGAGTCTTTTATAGCTATCAAAATTTATAGGAGGGATCAATGGTTAAAAAGCTTTTAATTTGGGTCAAAGATAAGGTATTCAGGTCCTTTCCGAAGAAAATTGCGTTTATATAAACTGTACATTTGTTAAATATGAAGTGACAAGAAGACTTACTGATTTCAAAGCTAACTTCATTTATTCCTTTAAATTATATTCCACATTCAAACCTTATTCCGTGTACTCAATAATTGACATGTGGAAACATGTCGATAATATTATTGAATATGTTGAAAGTTTTTATGGTTATCCAGTTTCAAATTTTTTCCTAGGGTTCAAACCATCGACTCAATAGTAAGTTGGGTAGACAGAGAAATACCAGTAGTCAATACGAGAGGTGATGTGCTCTTCAACTCCTGGGGAGAGATGTTCGATGGTTCAGGAGCACTCTTCGCCCATGCGCCAAGGATCTACAGCTTTAGTGGGCAGAATGTCCTCATGGACCCTGGATGGTATGTATTTTACAAACACGCAATATTTTCCACAAAGAAACTCGACTCTCAAACTATTTTTAACATAAAACGAGTCTTCATGTTAATTCAATTTAATAAAAAAAAAATCCCATATTTTTTTTTATTTGGTTTTAATCGTGGAGCAATTATGCAAAACTTGTATCAATCACTTGTACAAAAGATCATAAAAATAAGTGACAGAACCGTCCCGTAATCCTTTATAGGAATTTAAAACATCAAAAATAATAAGTAGTCAGTTTCAATTACTTTTAGATTAGATTCTGATAATACATTTTTTCGACGGAGAATTAAGTAAAAATAGGAAACTAAAAATTGAAAACAAACAAACAAATAACAATAACCCCAAAATATTTGTTGTGTCAACATCAAAATCGATCATTTAATATGTCCCTTATGAAGGTCCAGTTAATGATACTACAATTACAGATATGAATAATTAAAACGCTGTAGCACGTTTGTTTAGTAACGATATCAAAACATAGATTGTCCAAAAACACTATGACAAATTGAACATGAAAGGAAATTGGAGAGTGTAAGAAGGTAGGAAAAGGGGTCCTTATCGCATCAGATAGATAACCTAGAAATAGCTGCCTTATTTTCTTTGGTAATTTGGAAACGACTGGCGGTATGAGTAATTGACGTATTTCAATCTTTGAACCCAATACACTCAAGCTTGCCAAGGTTGGGATATTGTATTGCCTTTGCTTCAAGAAATGAAAGTGTAAACGGTTCAGGTTTCTTGGTATTGGCGAGAGTTGGATTGCTTTCATTGGCATCTTATTGGTTTCCTCACCTTGGTTTATTTTATTTGTATTTACTACTACACAATCTTTCTCTCGTAAATAGTATTGCGATTTGATAACCCTTCTACTCCTCTTTAAACTAAGTAATGCTTCTAAAATCTCCATATTTTTTTCTGTTCTAAGAAACAGTGATTGGTTATCAAAAAATTGTTACTTAAAGAAAATAAAATCTTGATGCTTCGACTACTTAAATCGAGAAGCAGATTTTTTAATCAACAAAATATTATTCTAATTGAAAATAATCGTTAACCTCAACGAAGGACGTTCTAATAATTAATTCAATCCCTACACAGATAATTATAATTCTAATAATCTCGCCAAAGAAATATGTACTTTGGAATAGTGATTAGAGTTTCCAGACAATTTTTTATTGACAAAGAAAGTTCATTGTAAAATACTTGTATAGTAGTCTATGAAATTGACGTCTAATTTACCCAAAGTATAGACTTGTTATTTATATAGCCTAAACAAAGACTGAGGAGGCTACAAGATATAATTGATGAAGTTTAAACTTCTAGTGGTTTGGTTTAGCTTATGGCTACACTTTGTTACTAAGCGTTCCAAATAAGAATACGGTCGATTGCCATGTTGCGACGTCACGTCATACTGACAAATCGAAGAAATTGGGTAGGGTGAACAAAACAAGAAGTGAACGAAAAAAGTTTAATCAGAATCCAGTTCTTCAATTTTGCTCATCTCTGCGTCACTGTGAAGTATCTGAGTTGTGGCAAAAGGAAAAAGAAGGTGTATTGGGAACAATTCAAAACTATTTTCTTTGTTAGGAATTTTTTTTAAAACTAATAAATACTGAAGACAATATATTTAGCTAATTTATATTAAACAATAAGGTTTCTACTTCACCTAAATTTAACTAAGATTTAGTAAAACCAAGCAAAATATAAACCCTTAATGGATACGCAAATAAGCTTTCTTTGCAAACCGTACTTTTCACTCGACATTTCACTCGACAGATCGAGGTTATTGACTTTCCTATTCTTATTTGGAACGCATAGTACATGTATCGAGCCTGTAGTGTTCCACAGCTGTGCAGAGGCCTCCCACCATTTCTTCTGTTGCGTACGGCTCGGGGCCACTCCTTGGCAATTCCTAATTTGTTCTACCATCTCCTCCGTAGCCAACCGCGACTCTTTCGTGCGATTGCAGAGCTACAAATTTTGTTTTATGGACCCTGTTGTTTTGCTATATTTTTTTTTTTATACGATTAGTCCTTTTACTTAAACAGGTTGTTCTATAATGTAACCCAGCATAATCCATTTACATTAAACAGCATTATCTTTAATGGTTTCACCAAAAAATCGTTTTTCTAACAAGCCTTATTTGTCAGTCTTATGAAATCTGAAGCTTATCGAATTTGTGTTACATACTCATAATATTTACGTTCATATTGCTTCTAATAAAACCAATATCTCCAAAGAGCATCTACGAAATTACAATCTACGTTGGCAGCGACAGATTTTCTAATGTTCGTTTTCCATTGCTCTTTAGGCCCACAAAAGCCGTGTGGCACGGCGCTAATCCAAATGGTGAGCCAGCAATGGACGCCTACTGCGATGCTTGGCACAGTAGTAATCCGGACAAGTTCGGACTCGCGTCTTCGCTTCGCTCCAATAAGCTTTTAGACCAAGAAACGTAAGTGGTTTTGATATTTTTCTTTGCGGAAATAGGCGTTATGCTGTGTAGAGTTCAGAAATTATTTATGTAATATTCTTAGTGTTTTTAATGAAAAAATGAACAAGTTTCAAATTAAAGAAATAGATATTGTTTAAAGCAATAACCCCTGACAAAATAAATTTTAGATTTAAAATATGTTCTTAATTTGTATAGACCCCTCATTTGCTTGGTGTAAAATAAAGCATTAATAAATAAATAAAATTATTTCCTTCACAGATATTCATGCAGTAGTAGACTAATAGTTTTATGCGTAGAAGCAACGCCAGTAGATACAGTTAGAAGAAAAAAACGATCCAAGTAAGTAAATACTCATAAATTTATAAAATTATTTTAACAAAAGCTCCATAATATTTGCAGACTGGTAAGTAATTTTTTACTGGAACCTTGCATTTTGTAGAATATAAAAATGATATTCATTTTGTGAAATTCTTTTTAAATAAGGAGTATTTCAGTATTACAAATACAGCGTCGCCGGTGCGATTTTTTAAGGGAACTGTTAAAGGATATTAACATCGTGATGGTGACTTGTCAATGCATCTATGAAAACATCATGCACGTTAGAAAAATCTTCATCTTTTTAGCAAAAGAGGCGATAGACGTAATAATGTTACAAGAAATAGGGACCAATTACTAAAAAGAGGCTAAAGTGGCCTCTTCTTTCATGGGGTACTGTTTGAAATGTTATTATAAAATACTTCCGCAAATATTAGAACTCAATGAAACAAAATTCAAATCTTGTATAATACGCACACTATGCAGGCAAGCATATTATGTTGGTGGATTATATACAAAATAAAAATGCTTGGCTCCACTATCACTGAGTGTAAACATTGATTTATAATCAATGTTTCTAGTAGTTCGGATTTTTTGCAATTTGAAAATATTATAGTATGGTATAATGTAAAAGCATTTTTTTTTTTATTTTAAATGTACCAAGGAGCTATCTAAGGTTTATTCTTATAAAATGTTTTTCTAGAACTTCAATATTTTTAAATGACTAACCATGGTCATTAAAAAAAAGCCATATAAGGCATATTATTTTAAAAAATTATGTAAATATTTATTTCTTTCTCACAGGTATCGCAACGCATCAGAGAAGATCCAATTTCTAAACGATATCCAAGAAAGAAACGAAACTAGGCGAAAGTTATAGACATTGATTAGGTATTCTTATTATAATGTAAGTAAAAAAAATTGTGAAGACTGTAAATAAATTGTATGTAGATAAAATACGTTTTCGTAAAGCAATGATTCCGGTGGAACATATCGACAATATATCTCAAATATACGAAAGATGCTATTTGCTTTATATTATGCTTTTCTTGACACAGTGATGCGATGCATGTACTTTTTTTCTTGTACCAGTAAACTCAAAGACAGAAAAGATGCAGCATTGTTTTCAAAGTTCCAAAAATTAAAGTAATATTTTTTATTTTGAATTATAAATGTAGATGATACAAAAAAAGAAATATGCCTGACAGCTAGCAAGAACCATCGATGTCACTGTAGCTAGAAAAAGAAAAACTACTTTTTTAGTTCGATATTATTCAGTAGATTTGTAAATAACAGGTTTCAATAATTGTCTCTCTATCTAAATACGAGCAACTATCGAATGTAAATAATTTTCCAAATTTTTCTGAATTTTATTAAATACTGCGTTTATGCAAAATTTTATAATTTTTTATTTATTTTAATCTTTTATTGTGAATTGTATAATTATTTCTTTTGACAGTTTTGAAATTGTATTAAATTAATAAATTCATTCTAAATGTGTTGTTTCATAATAAATAAGTTTAAATAACGGCCTCCTTCTTAGAAGCCTAATTTATGAATTATAAATGTAATTAAAATGAAATGTTAATATTATAATAGCTACATTTAGTGTTGTATCTTTCCTGTATATATTTTTTGTATATTAAATTTGGGACTGTTCTCATGCTATGTTTTTTAATAAGATTTGTAAATATAATTATAATGTCTCCTTAATGTCCATCCGTTGTTCAAAATATCGACACTGGCGTAAAAAAAAACAAAATAAAAACACTGCTTTTAGAGGAAAAAATCCCAAATCCAGTTAATAAAAAAATATTTGACCACAAAGGCATCCCTAATCCACATATCATTTTTATCCAATGTTTTGTATAAACTTTTATTCACTTTTATTTTATTCTTTTGGGTGCCAATGCCAACGAGAATCTAGCTTAGCATGCGAACAGTCCACCTGTGATAAGTCAGTATAAAATAAATGTCGACTTTATTATTTAGTTTATAATGTTTTTTTTTTAAAATTTATTTCATAGACGCATCAAATTGTAAGTGTCAAGTGAAATATAACTAATAAATTTTAAGAACCTTGTAATTTTTCATTGTTAAAAAACGAACGCTAGGTAAAATTTTATTGTACTTAATAAGTACAGATTGTTTTGAAAATAAAAGAAGGTTTTTTTAATTCAGTTGTTTTTTTTACATTCCATCCTTCATTTACAATTGGATAATATATTACCAACATTTACTTAAATATCATCATTAAAACATAAAACTCAAACATTATTTAACACGCACGGCAAAAACAATTTACTTTATGAAACAGAGTATGAAATATGAAATCCAAACAATAATTTTAAGTAAATAATCGTATGTAACTAAAGTTTATTACAATGCGTTTATGTAAATATTGTTACATTCACGCATGCCATTTCTGCTTTAGTTTAGTCAGACATGCGATGATCGGCACAAAAGAATCTGTTCTTTGACTTTAGGGGCCCAAGTCTGCTATTTTTATAAATTCGTCATTCCAACACGATCCCATTGTCATTTTGCTAAAAGTTCGTAATCTGATAATTCATAATGATCACTCATTGATCGGTCAATGGTCTCGTAATAGAGTTGTGGTAAAATGACAATATCGAGCTTAGTAAGAACAATAACTGCACTGCACGGTTACTGATCAAAGGAACTGTCGAAATTTTAGCAGATTACCGCATACTTCAGATATTCATTTGTCAATATGTATGAGATTACCATACTATGCCATTTCTTTCAATGGAGCGTCAGTGGTTGACCATTGGAAAGTCATAATGACGCCATTATATTAGTAGATTACCAAACTTGTCAAAATAAACAATTATGAAATCAATGATAGACCATTCTGACACAATTGTAATAGCAGACTTGAGGCCCAGATCAAGTAACAATCTATAAACGATAAAAATTTTCATAATTCTAAAATATATAGATTTCACCCCATCATATTTTTGTAATGCATATCGATGCCGTACAATTTAGACTTCTTAAGGTTTTGGGCTTCTAGGCAGAGGCGTAGCTACCGCCGCGTCAGCCGTATCAATGATAAGGGACCCTCAGGCTACAAGGGCCCCAAAGTGTATACCTAATTCGTAACACGTTATCCAGAATCATGAATTCTCTTCTTGATAAGAGGCCGGTAGTTAATTATAACCTAATGACTATAATTGATAATGTTCCAAAATTATAGTGCGCTCCGCTCATTCTAGAACTTTTTACATAAGATCACAATAAAAAGTCAACCTACCCTAGTCCAGAATACTGTATTAAAAGAGCTCATTTTCAATCGGGACTTATCAACCTATCCTAATAGTCTGGATTTTTTTTTCAAAAATATTTGATATCCCTTTCCGGCTAGCTACGCTATTACTTCTAGGCCTGGGAGTCTGATAGTTGTTTCTTGTAGTTTATATATTTGTGAACGAAATCACCATACAGAAGTAAATTCTGGTGTGGAGCAACGTTTTTTAAAAACAAATAATACAACAAGTAAAGTAAAGAAGAGTAAGTAATTAGTATTATATGTATGTCATATCGTAACTATGGTTATTGTTTCCTACTGCTACTGTTACTTTCCTTCTTCTGGAATTCGCTGCATGCAAAAACAATACAAAAAGCTTCTAAAGCTTCTTTTGAAACATGGTTGCTTGCAATGGGCCTCACCAGAAGGCTGACAGGCACCCAAAGAGCAATGGAAAGGGCTAAACTCGGAGTTTCCTTGTACGATCTCATAAAGAATGAAGATATCTGCAGGAGAACCAAGGACGCCGATATAGCCCGAAGAATCGGCAAACTAAAGTGGCAGTGGGCAGGGCACATTGCTCGTAGAACGGATGGTCGATGGGGCCGAAAAGTTCTAGAGTGGCGACCGCGCACCGGAAAACGCAGCATTGGAAGGCCTCCCATAAGGTGGACTGACGACCTGGTGAGAGTGCGGTGGATGCGAGACGCACTGGAATCGTCGTTGTGGCGACGCTTGAGGGAGGTCTATGTCCAACAGTGGACGTCTTTCGGCTGAAATGATGATAAAAACGATACCATCAGTCGATGTAGTAACTCTTGAAGAAAGCCTAAATCTAGCAGTGTTTTGGTTAAAATTATGATGACGAGGTTAATTGCAACTTTTGAAACTTGGTTGATTTAGAATTCACAATGTACCTATTAATATCGTCCTTGACCATAGAATATGATAGTCATGAAGGCGACAGCAATAAATTAGCGATATAGCCGTCAACCGTAAGTTTTCTGGTAGAGGATTCACGTAACAGTTTTTCACCCCACTCCGGTACTATTTTGCTAAAGTAAAACACTTATAGATATCTATATATACACTACTAGCGGTCGCCCGCGGCTCCGCCCGCGTGGATGTCAGTTACCGCTGCAAAAAACCTACCCAGGAAAGACACGGTGAGCAAAATGATTCCCAAGTCAATTCACAGTCACCGACACTAACATCGACGACGCAGTCGTTATCCGCCGCAGGCTGCACAGATTGTCGTTCTGTGGATGTTAAAGAACAACTTTAACATGTCTTTGATCTGGTACTAATTTTGGCACATTGTCATTAACAAACGCTGTTAGATCATTTCTGTTGATGTCCCATTGTGTCAATAGTATTATTCTGGGTACGAACGGGAGAAGGTAATCCAAAATCACTTAAATTTTTGTCGTTTAATTCTAGAAGTTTATTTTCTATTTCAATTAATCCTTCATTATAAATGACTTCAGTGAAGGGTAAAGTGTTATCCTGATTTTGTTGTCTGATACGATGTCTAATATCTTCACAGAACTGATGTTTGAAAGTATCCCATAACTTAAATAGTTCCGATGGTTGACAAAATAAAAGTATGACTACGAACAACTCCCTTAGTTTTTTTGGAAAATGTGATAACGAAGCTTCAGTTAAAGTGTTACCCCAATGGTCATCGTTTTCAAGTAAACCTCGGTCACGGCAAGCTGCTTGATACGTCTCTTTGACAATACCGTTTACAGTTTTAAGGTATGTAAATGAGGTCGGACCGCGTACGTGGTGCAGAAGAATCCTAAGATTTAATTTTAACTAAACTAACTAAATTTTAAGATTAATTAAAACACTCTGATTGGGATGGATGTATCCCGTAGACTCTACCTAAAGCGGCATCTTTTTTTATCCCCGGATGTCCAACTACATCTTCACCACGCCTGCTTCTAGTGAATTTATTATTTGCCCATGTATATAGTATTGCGGGACCTCAAGATACAGAAGATTTTTCGCGAATTCATCTTCATTACAGAGAGCAAAAAATGCTAGTAATGTGGTATACGGGCCGTGCAGCAGAAATCGTAATATTTTAATTTTGCCATAACTTCAAAACTAAACGTCCAATTTTAATCATTCAAAGATCAAATATTATTTTTATAAACTGTACTTAATGATGAAATAATTTATTTTGATAAGGATTATTAGCATGAATAAAATAAACGCGTTTAAATATAGTCCAAATAAAATCAAGATTTTTAAATAAAAAAACAGTTTTTGTGCCTCACTCGACATAGATAGGTATAGTGTGTCGCGGACTTTTTTGTAGATATTTATAAGATCTACAATTAATTAGAACATTTTATGGTTCTATCTTTTATAGTTTAGGCAGCGTACGCAAAATAAGTAACTTTTCTAGTTGACTTTTTACCGAAAAACTCAAATATCTTACGGAACCCTATTTTTTTCTAAAATAAAATATAGCTCATGTTACTCGTGGATAATATAGTTTTCGAATGGTGAAAGAATTTTTAAAATCGGTCCAGTAGTTTTTGAGCCTATTCATTACAAACAAACAAACAAAGTTTTCCTCTTTATAATATTAGTGTAGATATTTTGTTGTCATCTATCTGTTGTTGTTTTTCTTTTTTATTATTTTTTGTTTTAAACATTAGACTTTTGATAAATTATCTTTAGACTCAGGCCTCTTCTTTAAGAGGAGGAGGAACCACAATCTAACACGCGAGCCCAGCGCGGTTTGGTGGATCTCACATGTCTTTAAATTTGTAGTTCTAGGATATGCCGGTTTTTTCACAAAGTTTTCTTTCACCATTGAGAGCAGTAAATTCCATACAGTAATGCATCTACCTGTGCTTGAAACCCTGATGCAATTATGCCTAGTACGAAGGGGTCGTTAACAATGTACCACCACTATACTCACATCAATAGGTTGGAAATTCTCTGCCTTTATTGACAAGCATTGAAAATGTATCATCCTTAAGAGGGTCCTTTTTCATTCGGTTATCGTCAACATCGAGCATGGTTTAAAAACTTGTTACTTCATCTAATGCAATCTATCGCGTTGTTTGACGTACAGGCAACGCGAAAAAAAGTGATAACGCCTGATAACTCTGTTAGCATTCGGTAATTCCGTGATTTACTCGAATATTTTACAAAACTTGTTCCAGCTAATACTTGCTTTTTCTTGCATCCTTCAAAAACTTTTAGTTTTTGAAAAAAAATATCGTCATTCAGAACCTTAAATTGTCAAGGCTTCTTATGTTATACCTTTTGACGAGTTTAAATTTTTGAGTAATTTATGAAGTGTCAAAGTTCATGCAAAATAGCAGATTTTTAGAGGTCTTTGCTGGTTTAGTTTTACACAAATTTATAAAATGATTTCAATAGAAGCCTAGATAAAATCCACATGATACTGTGTTTCCAAAATATGTAATGAAAAATGTATAATAACGTCATAATCGCGTAAGAGCGGTTGTATGAAAAACAGTGAAAATATATGTCGCATCCCCTTAAACGGAAATTCATAAATTCCAATAAACGAAACAATTAAAGTTGTTTCCTGCAAAACTAAATTATTACCAAGAAATATCTGCTTTTAATATTTTAGTTTTTATTGATCATTGGTATTTTAATATTACATAAAAAAATACTTGTTTTTATTGTTCGTAATGAATACTTCAAATCTGTAGGAAAAAATAATAAATATTTAACTAGATATCAATTTTCTTATAATATTATGTTCGTGATGAAAATCACAGAGGAGAGAGAAAGAGGTTTTAATACAATGTTAGATAACCTAGGAAAGGGATGTTTGTTCGTCAAACAAGCCTTATCGACTGAACAGATTAAAAAAAAAATCCGACTAAAAACTCTCCTAAAACTCCCGTAAGTTTTGGAACATTCCTGATCACACAGAAGTAATATCCTTGTTGCTACCTTTATACAGACTACGTGAAAAACATGGCAGCGGTGGTGTATAGGGTTGAGGTTTGCCCTACTTGAGCACCATCGTATCCTCGTGCACGTGAACAGCCATTCCAACAGAATAAAAAAAATCAACTCTAAGCAGTTTCCTTTATCACAAATAACAATTTGATTTGTAACCTTGAAAATGTAGGTTACATGTTATGATAGAATGAACGTACTCTAGTAAATTAAGAATTCGATAAAATTCTAAAACAACAAACCCATACAGTTCTTTAAATCCGAATATTCACCTAAAATACACGATGATAAAAGCGATACTTGAGTTGATGATTTTAAATAATAATAAATCATTTAATCAATTAATCAAGCATACACAAAGTGCTTTTTTTACTTTTTTTTTTCTTGATAAGTTCGCGCTTAACCGCTATCTCACCTGATGGAAAGCGACGATGCGGACGACGATAGAACGCGCTTACCTAGAAGTAACCTAACTTGTTTTAATGTTGTAATTTCTGGCTTGGGGAGCTCAAAAAGGAACTCACTCGATGGAAAACACTGTACGAGTATTAGAGAAAATGGCGTGTTAGTGTGTCCCAAAATGATGGAAACTTTACTGATTAAATTTATGATAAATGTACAAGTTGTCTATGATAAATGTACGTTTAGAAAATACCTTGGAAATATTTTTTTTACCCTTTGGGTATTTTACACAGGTTTTATTGAAGTTTAAAAAAAACAAAAACAAGTGTTCCTAGTAGCAAGCATGCTTTGCCTACCAAAGCGACCCATTGCTCTCAATTGACCTTTTCTGCAACGAATTTGCATGTGATAGGGTTTTGTTTTGTATTCTTCTCCACTTGTTATTCAGCGCTATTTTATCTCTAGCTTTTAAAACAAGTAAAAAGTGGGTATGCAGCAAATGTTGAGTTTTTCACAGTTCACTTATTTACTTGTACACTATACAGGTTACAACTCTCCAAATGGTATTTCTCTAAAACATAATAAAAACAATGTGGAATAAAAACAAGGTGCTGCGCTGGTGGGTTATTTTATGGATCATGTGTCTTTCGGCCTTATTATATTTCTATACATATATTATATAGAATTATCTACGGAGGTGGCTGTTAAGAAATTTACATAAATGTCATTAAAAAAGGTGATGTAGCACCAATTTAACTTACCAGCTTTTAGTTTTTACAAAGTACTTCAAGTTTGTCGCAAAAAGGTCGAACAAAAAAATTGAGCCTTTCAAAAATCTAAAACATGTAACTGCTTCAAAGAAACTTGTGGTAACTAGCTCAAAAAAGTCGCCTCACTTTCGCCAGAAACCTTTTAATGAAATGTAGGCTATCGACCGCCGTGTCGCAGAAGGCGTCACTGCTCATTTATATGACGAGACCAATGTAATAAATGGGTGAAAAAAAGAACCGCAATGTCACTGCTGAACCATTTATTAGGGAGAGTTGCCAAACATAGCTGGTAATTTTGTAAAACAAATTACTGAGAATTAGTTTTGGACGTTGACAGTGTTTGGTAGGAAGCGTTACCAAGGTGAAAAATAAATAGTAGCTCTAGAACTTATGAAAATAAGTTATGTTTCCACGCAAGGTGATCCTGACTTTTTTCTTCTTTTTATTTTTTTTATCCGTCTGGCTGGTTTGAAGTGGGCGTCAACTGGTAAAGGGTGAGATTTTACTCATTCAAAATGATAAGTAAGTGGAATAAAACATACAGGATTTATTTATTGCCGTAAGTACGCAAAAACATTTAAAATAGAATATAATAAAATAGATACAGTTAAACAAACCTAAAATGACTGTTTATTTTAAAATAAATTTCTTCCCGGAGCCGTTTCTTTTCTGAGGTAGGAAATCATCAAAGTTTATGTCTTCTCCCACCCTAAGATGGAAGGAGACGACGCGTTTTTAATGACTAAAACCTGGACGGCGAGCAGTGGGTAGTTTGCCGACCAACCGTCCGGTAACCATCCGGACCGAGCCCAAGTCGTCGACGGCGAGTAATGTTCCACGCGCGCCTCAAGGAGATGTCAGCAACCGTAGGGGCCCAGAAGGGTCGAATCCTACTGGTCCCATGGGAGATGCGAAAGAGAACCTTGGTTCCCTGGAACAAAGGCAAAGAAAGAACAGGAGCGGGTTTTCGTCAATAAAAGTCTGACACAGGGTGTGTCAGTCCCGAGGGCGGGAGATACCATTAAATGATTTCCCACCTAAAAAAACCTATGTTCCTTTATTTCTCATTTGTATTCTAGGTCCACAGTAACTTTTCCAAACGCTTTGTTTTCCAGCAGCTCTGTGATAAGAACGTTGGATACAAGATACAAAATGGCACGTATTTGTTCACTTAGAAAAAGTACATAAACACAGGAGCTTCATCTTCTTCCTTATTCATTACATTAACCCATTCTATGTCTTATAATTTCCCTATCTCCCCTACCTAATGCCGTAAACGATCCATGCATACATTCAGTCGTACGGAATTGGGATCATAACATCTGAATTTTGGCAAAATTTATGGCTGGCATAGGGCATAACCCTAACCCGGAATATGAACGAAAATATATAGAACCTTTATTTCGTATGTGGTCTTCTTAATCTTAATACGAATAATATTATAAACGGTAAAGTTTACATAAATGTGTGTTTATTTTAATAAATCCTTTACGCTCAAACTTCTGAAGGCATTTGGATTTTTGACATACGGGTAGACCATATCGTAGTCTAGGATATAGAATGAGTTTTCATCCTAGAGTATGTACCCCCGGAACCCTAAAGATGTTTTAGGGTTCCGTACCTCAAAAGGAATAAAACGGAACCCTTATAAGATCGCTTTGTTGTCCGTCCGTCTGTCTGTCTGACTGTCAAGAAACTTTATCTCGGGAACGCATGAAGGTATGGAGTTGAAATTAATACCATTTACTCAAAACTACGGTTGGATATTTAATGCAGCATTCGTAGGGTATCCGAGGCGCTTTAACCGAAGAAGACAGAAGCTGAATCTACCGTGTTAGTCTATGTGTAAGTAGTACTCATAATTTTGCTCTGATTGGATGAATTTCTATGTTCACTCCAACTCAAAGGCCTTTTATTATTAGAGGTTCTACTACATGGGCATATATAAAAGGTATATGTCATGATCTTCTGGACCAGCTTGGTTCGGCTTCCAGTCTAATCAGATGCGGCTGAATACCCTTGTTGTACATGGAACGAATACCTATCAGACCTCTACAACCCAGTTACGGGCTAACACGATACTTCTTTGATAAACTGTTGGTCATATTTTCTAGCGTCTGCCCCCCGAGCCAAGTTACAATCAATACAACCACGTGACCACGTGACTGAGCGTTGAGATGACGTCAGAACAAAGGAATCGGAGGCGTGGCCTACTCGAGGCGTTCGGCGCGAACGAAAAGATTGTAACTTGGCTAGGGGGGCTGAATACCTGTAACGACTTACAATCTACGAATGACAACTAGGTGATCAACATATTTACGTGCTTTCCAAAGTAAGAGGTATTAGATAAACGTAGAAAAGTATATATGAGTTGAAAAATTCACATTGTTACTTGCCCAGTTTCGAACCCGCAAACTCATGCATGAGAGTCGAGTACCTTAACCGCTGGGCCATCACGACATCCTTAACCACTGAGCTATTACGATGATAAAAGGTAGATGAAATACATAAATTGGGATTATTTGTTACCAACAGGAGATTATCTCACAAAGCGTTTGTAGTAGATTTAGCCAGTTACGATCAAAATAAGACGATATTTATTCTCATATATTTGTAACTAAATCCATCGATATCATTATATTCTTCTAGGTTCTTTCAAGTCTCTATGATCCAAGATTACGTGGTATATACAACAGACTTATAAGATTATTGATCTCATAATAACTCAAAGGATAAACATATCATGAAGAACTAACTAAAATATTACGAGATATATCTTCAGTTTTTTTTTAATTATACACCACTAGTTTTTAATTAGTACAAATACTTAAAGGGCTTATTAGAAAAGGTCGTAGTATTATTTAAGTAGTCTCAATAAATAATATTCATAAATAGCAAAGTTTGTTTATATCCCAAAATACTATAATAAAGACACTCAATTTATGGAAATATTGTACAGGGTTATGAATTACAAACAATGGAAAAAAACTGCGCGTAGTATTTTCTAGTAGTAATTATCATGAATAATTGATTTAATTATGACAAATTTTCTTGGACATTTTTGTTGATTTCGTTTTTTTTTTACTTTTGACAATAGCTCAATTTTTTTGTTCTTATTAAAAAGTAGAGGTGTATAAACCAGTGCTTGATTACAATCCCATCAGATAGTAAGCAGTGATGCAATCGCTGGTGGTGATTCGCACTAGTTTATTAAGAGCCTATTTACTCTAACCTAGAAGACACCTAAAATAAAATAGGACGGGAAGACCGCAGCAGGAAAATTGTTCCAATCCTTCGATGTGCGTGGTATAAACGACGAGGCAAAACGCTTAGTCCAGACCGTAAATGTGTAAAAAACGTTAGAGTGAAGTAGTAGAAAGGTGATTGCGGAATCAAGTCATGTACCTAATTCCTACGCACACTCTCCAAAATGCATCCTGCAAAATACCGAAAGGCTGGCTACCCTACGTCTGTGCTCCAGGCTTTGTAGATTGGTGTTAACCAAATCTGGAAATACATACAAAGCAAATTTTACACAAAAAACACAATAGCATTAAGAAGAAATGGAATACTAAAAACACAAACCCGCACTAAACAAGATAAAAACGTCAAAACACGTATAAGAGGCGACTGGAACATCCATTGTGCAAAGTTACATTTTGCTAGCAGATATACAAATTGTGATCTTATCGCTTGAGCAATAAGATAGAGAATTGAAACCAGAATGCAATGGTATCCATGCGGATAAAACTTTAATATGACAGGAACAACGGAACAGCTGGTCTAAAGTGAGGTAACGCTTATTATATCATTTCGAATAAACTTGTCACTTTTTAGACACGAGCATGTGTTAAAATAATCTGTCTAATAAAACGGGGTCATGGAAATGTATGAAAGGAACGTGCCGTCCGTAACATTAAAGGGGATTTGGAGTAAATTAAAGGTGTTAGATTTTCGTACAAAGTGGTCGAAGGCAAGGGTTCGGATTTCGTAATGGAAATGTGAATTTTAATATAGAGGAGAGGCTTTATTCCATATTGCTTATACAAAGGTTCAGTTTGCTTGTGTCCGCATATTACCCTTTATGAACATTTTAAAATTACCATAAGTAATGATAATGGTATTGCATTTTATAAAATCTCGGTCCTAAAACGTTTGCTTTGGTTGAATGGGTTTTGTAATAATTTTTGTTACAACGTTGGTACCAATTTTCTTTTGTTTGAATTTGTATATAATATAAAATTAAAAGTAAAAAACCTTTCTAAAAACAAGGTTTTAATTAAATGCCCTAAATATAATAAAATAAAATTTTTCTTTAAAAAAATATTATTAATTTATAACTTCACTACATAATTTATATGTTACTACGCAAGTTATTTAACTTACTTGTTTATCTATCTATACAGGTGAAACTCGCAAAAAGCTTTTATTTCACATAAAATGTTTAATGAAGTTATAAGTTAATAGTATTTTTTTTAAAGGAAAACTTTATTTTATTATTTTTAGGGCATTTAAATAAAAGCTTGTTTTTAAAAAGAGTTTTTACTTTTAATTTTACTTTTTACTTTTTAGTGATATCTTTTTAACTCATATTCGTATTCTCAGCAATGGGGTTGTGTCGTTTTATTGCAAAGTTCCTATGGCCACCTTTCAACTTTATCATCAGACCCTAGTTTCCATATAAGATCAAAGTACTTGTCAAAACAAATTAAACGAGCTCAAATTCGACGGGGTTGTATCGTTTTATTACGGAGTTCCTATGGCCACCTTTCAACTTCATCATCAGACCCTGGTTTCCATATAGGATCAAAAGTCACGTCCATGCGAAACAAACAATTCCAAACTCGATGAAGTTGTGTCGTTTTATTACAGAGTTCTTATACCTACCAGCTCCATCACCAGAACCTGGCTACTATATAGAATCAGAGTACTCGACTTTTCAGTTATTTCGTTTTTACCTTGCAATCGCATTTTCAGAGGTCCTTTTATTTGATATCCATATTGAAGGAAAGCATAAAAAAGCTTAGTCCACCATCTTTAGAAGTCTGCCATATTGAATTTAGGGTGACGTCACTTTATTTTTCGTGTTATTCTCATCAAGCCCTTTTATTTGATACCCATAGTGTAGAAATGCTTTAAAATTAACTAAACCGCCATCTTAGGTGTTCCGCCATGTTGGATTTAAAATAACGTCATATACCTAACCATATATTATCAACCAAACTAAACTTGTATACAAAATTTCAGCTCAATCGGTTGAAAATATCTGCTTGGAGTTGCAAGATTTGAGCCGAACATACATACCTAGTTACATACATTGCAAGTTAATAATAAGCTTGTAAAAAGGCCCAACTCACTCACTGATTTATCAACGCCCAGCCCAAACCTTTGGACCTAGAATGCTTAAATTTTGCATAGAGGTTTATTTTATGATGTAGGTATACTTTTAATAAGATTTCCTGATAGCTACAACCTGGGCATTTTTAAGTTAAGAGTGAACAGGTTAGATACTTCTAGGCAAGTGAACTCCATCGTCGCATTCTATCAAGTAAGATAGCATAGTCGACCTTATAATGTTCCCACTGCAGGGACGCAGGCCTCCTCTCTAGGAGAGAGAATGGACCGTAAATCACCACGCGGGCCACGTGCGGGTTGGTGGATGTCACATGTCTTCGGATTTTTGGTTCTAGGACATGCCGGTTTCCTCACGATGTTTTTCTTCACCGTTAAGAGCAGTGGTAATTAAATAAATTACACAAAGTAATGCGCCTGGCTGGGTTTTTACCCTCGACCTACCACTCGTAAGTCGGGGTTGGTACCACTCGGCCACCACTGTTCTTGAGACGGTGAAGGATAACAGTAAGATAGCTTAAGTCAGATGGTAGTCAAGCGCAAACCTACAAACAGTAAAAAAAATCTAAGGAACAAAAAAGGATTTTCCAAGATTCATCCCCTAAGATGATCCAAAGATTGTATGGAATATATGCTACTACTATCACGCGATTGTAACCGTTGGTTAGTAATCATATGAAACCCATACCAATATTATAAATGTGACAATAATTCTGTCTGTCAGTTACGCTTTCACGCTTAAACTACTGAACCGATTTTGATGAAATTTATTTCCCAACAAGATTTAACAGCAAAGAAGGACACAAATAGATAGATTACCCACCATAAAAGATTCAGGTACAGTAGGTTCTTAAAATTATATAATAGGGTGTAGATAACAATAGGTGGTTTTATTGCTAAAAGCGATTTTTTACAGACAACCTTTCGATGGAACTGACAGGGAAGGTGAAAAGATCTAGGGGTATCTACCGCCCTACGGTTTAACTAACATTTCTTTAAGTCAAGCGCGGAACACCGTGCACCGTCTACGTCTCGAGCTCGGTCCTTACCCAACGGTCGGACGGCGAGCTACCTGTTGCATGTTGTCCACAAGCCTGCGCCTGCGGTTGCTGAGGATCGCCCTGCGATTCCCAATGCCCGGGGCGTTTCCTCTAGCGGTGGCTGGGGCGTGAGAATGTCTATTTTCTCTTGGTTGCGGTTCTCTCCTTCGTTAGCATTACTGTTTTACAGAAAGAGGCGACCGCAACCCATTTCCTTTCGTTCTGGACTATAGCCTAAACTAGGACCAGGTGCGAGAGGTCGCCGTCGCCGATCGCCTCCACCAGGCTACGGCAGTGTTCCGCCCTAGTAGGGACACCTCCACTGTATACTCCACCGTGTCGTACAAACGGTCCGCGCAGTGGTGACAACTGGGTTTTTCTTCCGGCTGAAGGCCGAAGTCGACGGTGCACGGTGCATAGTGTACACGCGCACATCAATAAGATATCAGTATAAGTGACGGTGGCCACCAGGGCCTGTTAGAGCTGCAGGGTTGTTCGAAAAAGGTGTTTTTTAACCGACTTCTAAAAAAGGAGGAGGTTCTCAATTCGGATGTTTGTACTTTTTTTTTTTATGTTTGTTCGCGCATAACTTCGTCGCTTGCCAACCGATTTAAAAAATTCTTTGTTTGTTGGAAAGGGTATACTTCCCAAATGGTCGCATAGTCACCAAGTCGGGATCTGATGATGGAATCTTGGCGAAATCGAGGGAACTCCTCAAATATTATAGGCAACCATATAGTGATTTTGGTATTTTCATCGAGAACTTAAGCATTTACAGTCAAAAAGTAACATTTGATAAAGTGGAACTGATGAAAAAGACCAGAAATGGTCAACGGAACTTCTTACTCGCATAGATATCACAATGAAGATAGTTAAGCGACTATGACAATACAAATAAATGAATGGTTCTGAATAGTTCGTTGAAAATGGTATCATCGAATGATGATGATGATGGAGCCGGAAGGTCAACGTAACCTAGCCGTATTTGGGCTTATTAGAATTGTCATGAGATGCAATTTGGCTATAAGGTACTATCAAACTGATCTGATGATGGAGCCGGAAGGTAAAAGGTAGACACAGGAACTTCATAATAAAACAATGTAACCTAGCAGTGTTTGGGTTAATTGGAATTATCATGAGAAATAGGCACTCTGTTTATAAGTGTATCGCAACTAAAAATTGTAAAATAAAAAACTTTTTTTCAAAAAAAGAATCAAAATCAAAATCAATCAAAATCAAAATAGCATTTATTCCAAATAAACCATTTACAGGCACTTTTGAAATGTCAAGAAGTCAGTTAGTCAGAAAAATAAAAATAAATGATGCTAATTGCACATTCCAAAGCGTAGATCTCTATGGAGAAGAATGTGCAAGAAACTCCATGGACACTCTTTTCAATCATATTTTGTAGTTACAAATATCTCTGTTACATGTTTCTTGTCGCTATCATGTGAGAACAATGTAAATAAAAATAAAAACTAAATATAGATATTAAAAAAGCAACTGGCAGCTAAGAGATGACCAGCCTCAACTGACAGCGCCCGTTCACGGACATGACGCTAATATTAGCACCACTCAGCTCAACCATTTTGAAGGGAACCGAATGATCCAACACCCGCGCCACCATCAGTGAGACATTTGAGTGAGCATGACCAACTCTCAACTGCCATGCTCATTTATGTCAAATAAGTCCAGTAGCAACATAAAAACTATAAAAAGCTCCATGGTACTCACATTTACAAACTGTGGAAAAAATTGCTTCTTCAACATATAATACAATACTTATATTTTACAATTTCAGGAAAAAAAACATTAAAAAATAATTTCCATACTAATTAATCAATTTGTACACTCCGGTTGTAGTGGAGCTGGACCAGCATTGAGCCAAGCATTTTTATCCTGAATATAATCCTCCAACTTATAATATGCTTGCCTGCATAGTGTGCGTTTAATACAAGATTTAAATTTCGTTTCATTGAGTTCTAATATTTGTGAAGGTATTTTATTATAACATTTCAAACAGTACCCCATAAAAGAAGAGGCCACTTTTGCTAGTCTGAAACTTGGTTGAACTAATTGATCCCTATTTCTTGTAACATAATTATGTCTATCGCCTCTTTTGCTAAAAAGATTAAGATTTTTTCTAACATACATTATGTTTGCATAAATATATTGACAAGGCACCGTCATTATGTTAATTTCCTTAAACAGTTCCCTTAGTGAATCGCAGCGGCGAAGATTGTATATAGCTCTGATCGCTCTTTTCTGTAATATAAAAATTGAGTCGATTTCTGCAGCCCGTCCCCATAGTAAGATACCGTAAGACATGATGCTATGAAAATAACTAAAATAGACTAGTCTAGCGGTATCAACATCCGTAAATTGGCGGATTTTTCTGACAGCATATGCAGCTGAGCTAAGCCGTCCTGCAAGAGATGTTAAATGAGGACCCCATTGTAGCCTTGAGTCAAGCGTAATCCCCAAGAAAACTGTTTTATCGACAAATTCTAGTTTTTCATCGTTTAATACTACATCACAATCGCTACCTTTAACATTTGGTAAGGAAAATTTTATGCATTTAGTTTTTTTCCCGTTTAAAACTAGATTATTAGCAGTGAACCAGTTTTGGACCTGCAGTAGGGCGTTATTTTCGTCGTCAAGATTATTAGTCCTTCTATTTATCTTAAAAATCAAAGAAGTGTCGTCGGCAAACAACACCATATTAAGTTTATTTTGCAACAAATAGGGTAAATCATTAATATAAACTAAAAATAAAAAAGGACCTAAAATTGAACCTTGGGGTACCCCCATTTTCACATTTAATCCCGACGAATTGACACCGTTAATTTGAACTAGTTGCTGTCTGTCAATCAAATAAGATTTTAATAAGCTTAAAGCTGTTTTGCCTAGTCCGTAATGCTCAAGTTTCAGGAGTAATGTTTCATGAACCACACAATCAAACGCCTTAGACAGGTCACAGAAGATGCCTATAGCATCCTGTGCCTCTTCCCACGCATTAAAAATGTGTTTTAGTAAGGAGACACCAGCGTCAGTAGTACAACGTCCTTTGGTGAAACCATACTGTTTATCGTGTAAAATGTTATTTGTGTTAAAATGATTAAGCTATTTGAGAAGGTGATGTTAAATCAAATGATTTAACATCACCTTCTCAAATATCTTGCTAAAAACCGGCAACACGGACACCGGCCTATAATTATTAGTGTCTTTACTGTCCCCGGATTTAAAAAGTGGTATCACTTTACTATATTTCATTAGATCCGGAAAAACTCCTTGATCTATACACAAATTATATATTAAAGCTAAGTACGGCGCTATAGTCTCAATAATTGAGGTGCAAACTTTGATAGACATACCCCACAGATCTTCTGTTAATTTAACCTTAATTTGTTTAAACGCTTTTATTACTATTATGGGGTTTATATGCTTAAAGTTAAATTCAGTCGAACAGGCTGCAACGTTCGCCTGTAATAAACCAAAAGCATGCGATGGCGACGAATTTAAGGCTTCAGTAGTTTTACTTGGTATACTAGCAAAGAAGTTTACGAATTCTTCTGCAACTAGTTTGTTATCACTAATAACACCATGATGTGTCTCCAATGTGTAATCATTGTTATGTTTTTTGTTCCTGTTGGTTTCATTATTTATAATTTTCCAAACCGTTTTAATTTTGTTATCTGCTGATTTCACTTTGTTGCTAATGTACAAGGCCTTAGCTGCCTTACAAGTGTTTTTAAACATTTTTGAATATGTAGCAACATACTTATTAAAAGTTTCAGTGTTAATAATAGGCTTAAGGCCATACAGCTCAAAAAGTCTTTCCCTACTTACTCTGATTCCTTTAGTTGCCCAGTCACTAAATCTAAACTTAGGGCAGATACTTTTAGTTTTTTTCTCAAAAGTCTTATTGAACTCAGTTTGGACTATTGCAAAAAAATCGCTATACAGAAAATTACCATTGTTTGCTTCAGGATTCCAATCACCTAACTTGCTAATTAAAGTACTGTTAAATTTATTTAGTTTACCGGATGTTAATGGTCTGGACTGAATCTGTACTTGTTGTATTGGTAAGTTTGATTCAAACGTTACCATTAGGCCGCTATGATCAGAAGGCAGATAATTTACAATGGCCCCTTCTAAATAGTTGCAGCAACAAAAAACATTATCGATACATGTAGCAGTAGTTGTCGTAGTTCGAGTAGGTTCTATAAACACATTTGATAAATTAAATGATTTGAAGAGATTTAATAATCTACTGCTATCTGAATTATTTTCTAAAATATTAACATTAAAGTCTCCACAGATAATTACTACTTTGTTACCAGTTGCAAGTTTTGTCATAACATCCTCCATGACAGACTCAAAAATAGAATAGTTTTGATAATTAGGGGGCCTGTAAACGCACACTATAACATGCCTATCCAGCTCAACACAAGATAATTCAATGCTATGTTCAACAGACAGTGCAACTATATCTTTACGAGTTTTAAATTTAATACCATTTTTAATTAGGATTAGTGAACCCCCACGTAACATTGATTTTCGGTTAAAACAACTGCCCATATTATAATTCTCATAATTAATTAGCATTTCAAAATCCTTTAACCAATGCTCAGTGAAACAAATGATGTCAAACATTGTTTTCTCTAAAAATAATTCAATTTCCAATTGTTTCGAAGAAAAACCCTGAATGTTTTGAAGAAACAAATTAAATGATTTTTGCCTAGCCCTTTTAGCTTGAATGCCAGAAGATACTTTATTGTTAAGTTGATCTAAATTGCTAACAGTACCATCTGTTGTCTTATTATCTAGTTTAAAGTAACATTAGTACTATTACTAATGGTGGGACTAATAATAATTGGGAACTTCGACATACTAACTATGTCCGAGTTAATATTATAAGCTATATTATAAGCTAATAGCCTTGCTATTTGACGTCTATATATAATAGGTAGGTACACAGTATACCTAGTCGATAAAAGTTTATCAACAAAATTGTTGATGTCAAAAAATAAAAACTTATCACTATGGTGACTAACTAAAAAATGCATATGCATATTTAGCATATGTATGTACTTATTTTGCCTATTTGACAAGTGCTCAAAGTATGGAAAAGCACATAAAATAATCCTCTTACAATCTATCTTCAATAGCTCTGTGACATTATAAGTGATGTCATCTTTGTTAACATTTAAGCTATTACCCACAAATACAGTTATAATAGCATTGGGATCATATACTTGTTCATTAACTAATGACATTATGTGATGGTAGGAAGCTTGTGGTGTACAATGATTTTGAGAAGAAAAAGGGAGGTTCTTACTAACTAATTGTCCTAAACCTCTTCCTATACTGTCTGAAAACATAATTGATTTATAATCACCGCTTTTATGAGAGGAAAAACTACATTTTGCTGAATCTACCCCTTGAGTTAATTCTTGTTGAGGAATACAGTCTTGAGCACTGATGGCCTGGGATGTGTCCTCTGTTACCACAAGTTGGAGGCCAGCCATGTTAGATTCTCTCTGACAAGTACATTCGATGTTTCTAAGAGTAAGTGAGTCTACTTTGTCCACTAACTCATTTGTCGCAAGAATATCTTCCTTTATTTGGTTCTTTGAACATACATATTTGTTATAAATTGACTTTAGTGAGGCGTCAAGAGTCTGTATTTCTGACTGTAAGCGCTGAGTGTCAATTTCATAAATATTTATACTATCTTCTAACTTAATCTGATAGTTATTTAGTTGATTAATTAAGGTAACACGTTCTTTCCGCAGTTGAATATTTTTGGAAAAGTGTTTTTGTTGTTTCTTGTGGTTTTTACATTTTTTTATGATTTTATTCAGTCTCGCATATTTTTTAATTTTATTTTGACTAAGTTTATAATTATTCTTGTGTTTTAATAGAGAATCTTCAGTTAGATCAATTGTAACTAAGGAATGAGGGTTACAATTTGAATTTAGTAATTCATCATATAGGCGGTTAGTTTTCTCAGTCTGAGTACATTCCTTTTCCCTCTGCAATTTAAGAATATGACTATTAGCATGAACTAATTCATCTTCCAGATCCCTAACCTTACACAAAGCCTCCTCATACAAGTTACTACAGTTATTGAAGCCATCCGTGATCACTCGCAGTTGGTCGCGTTCATCAACAACATCTTGGTACTGCTGACTAAGCCCTACCAACTCTTGTTTTAGGCTAGTATTTTTGAAAACTATGTTCCTTATTTCCCTCTCACTCTCCTCATTCTCCTGCAATATTTGCTGGCACTGGAGTTTGGATTCCTTAAGCTCCTGGAGGGCAGTTTTCAATTTAAGCTCCATATCCTGAGCTGTTGCCTTACGGGTCATCACAGGCATGGTTTCAGAATAAGTTACTATAAATAGAAAAAAAAAAGAAACAGTGAGAACCGAAAAGATGACAAAATAAGAAAAGTTAGAAATGAATGAAAAAAAAAAAAATAAGAACAAGAAAGTGCAGTACAGTAAGGAAATGAGGTAGACTGCTGAATTGGCTTGAAAAGCTAATAGTTATTGAGTTTTCTTGCTTTTCATTGCCTTATGATATTACTTTTACTTATTGTGGGTAAGTTGATCAAAATGTCAAGGTCTGGTTTAATAGATTTTTTATCAAATAATGACCAATATAACAATGCAAAATAAAGACCAAAAGCGTTGTTGACCAGTATAATACTATCGGGATAAGTTTAAATTGATCAAATTATGAAATGAAACGTCTATGTTTTGTTTTCAACAATGTAAACAAAATTGTTTCGATACAACACGCTGAATGTTATGTGAACTAATTTGAAAAGATAAAACTTGTAAGATCGTGTTTTACATTAAATTAAGGAGTGTGCTACTATTGAGGCTACTTTATAATAAGAAATAAGTAAATAATACTCCCCGTGAAATTCCGTAGTTCAAACGTCAGCTGTTCGTTACAAGTGACAACCGGTTGGCACCCAAGACTCGTGTTTTACTAAATATTTTTCCAGGAAAACGATAATTCTGACGATTTATGCAATTATATTATAGTTATACAAACAATTACACTTAATTACACTTAAAATACTATTTAAATTAAATTTTAAAATACGGAATACAAATTTGACATGTCACTAGGGCAGTGTTGCCAGAAAAAAAAAAAAAAAAACAAAAAAAAAAAAAAAAAAAATAAAAATAATGTTAAATAAGATACAAATAATACCGAGAAACACCGACTTCCGAAATTAAAGTTATTTTGATCCCTTTAGTGTTTCTTTTTAGTGAAGTCGGTTATTCTTTTTTTGTAAAAAAGTTTTTTTTTTTAAAGTGGGTTTTAGTAACTAAAACACACATTGTGGATAGGGATGATTTCCAACAAAAAAAGTATCGTTTTTACAAGTACATAATTATAATGATCACGTTTACTCTTTCATGGCTTTTTACATCCATCCGCTGTCTGGATTGAACAAAACATATTTTTCTTTGATAATATATTCAAACGTTTTTCATTAGAAAAATATTGTACGTTTAATATTATAAAAATTTGATAATGTAAAATCAGACAAAGTGAATTTCACTTACGTCTTTTTTATTTATATCCAATGGTCCGTTCCGACGAAAATCAAATTTTGTTAATGCAAAAAAATACCTTTGCAATAAAGATACCGAAAAAAGAATCCCATTTTGTTTCTTTTTGATCTTTAATTAAATAAAGTAGCTGAGTAAAAATGTTACAATATTGTTCATTTTTTGGTGTATTTTGTTTATACATTTATTATGTAAATCCATAATATTATGATGTTATTACCCGACTGTACCCTAATCATATAAATCAGTCTATATTATTGGAAGGATTTCATTTTGTACTACTCTGTAAGTGCTACAGCTACGAAACTTGTTATATTATGTACCTGAGCTACTTTGATCCAAAAAATATTATGGGTACATTAATTTTTCAGACTGTTTTGCCCGTATGAAAGAAGAAAACATACAAGAATAATAAGTAATTACTTTAAAAACTGCTTCTAAATTAGTATCATGTTTCAATAAAATTTAACTTTTATTGAAGACTATTTTCAGTTAGCAGATTCACTTGTGTGAAAAGAAAAAGCATATGACTATAGACTATGTCACTTTGTGATAAAGTAGCATTCTGCTGGTAAAAGATTTTTTAAATCAATTATGTACTTTTTGAGTTTATCAGAGAGTATATCAAAAAATACAAATGTTTCCTCTTTAGAATCTATATATATAAAAAAAGAAAAACTGACTGACATATCAACGCACAGACAAAACTATTGGTATTAGGAACAAGAAATTTTGAACAAGGTTTCCTTTTATGATATAGGCGAACACTAAGAGAGCATTTTCCAAAATTTACCCTGTTTGTACTGAGAAATCTACTTAGAAGCGGGCGAAGCCGCTGGTAGAAGCTAGATTTTATATAATCATTTATTTATTTAAAATATTTTTTGCAGAACACAATACAATAAGTTATACATTTCTTGATGTCATTTGAATGCTCATTCTTATGTAAGTACGTATGTTTGTCACTTAACTCCTCCAAAACGGCTTGACCGATTTGAAAGTAATTTTGTGTGTGTATCTGAGTGGGTCCCTAGATGATTTCAAAATACAATTGGACCAGGCAGGTGGTGCTGCAATCAGATTCTTAATTTCTTTTTCCGACAATAACAGCTTTCGGGCGAGATAACGTCTGCTGGAACCACTAGTATTACTAGTATTAGTAAAGATATCTATCTGCCTAGCCATTTCCCAATTATATAAGGGTCGGCTTCCAGTCTAACCAGATGCAGTTGAATACCAGCATTTTACAAGGAGGTACAGCTTATCTGACCTCCACAATCCAGTAAGTTTTTTTTTTCTAGGGAAGGAGTGGGAGGGTGTGTCAGATTTTTACTAACAAAAGCCACTTTTTATTCCTTCTTTGCCTTTTGCTTACGAGTTGTAGGTTGCGGATTCAAACCCAGCCAGGCGCATTACTTTGTCTAATTTATTTCATTACCACTGCATCGTGAGAAAACCGGCATGTCCTAGAACCAAAAATTCGAAGGCATGTGATATCCACCAACTCGCTCTAGGTCCGCGTGGTGGATTACGGCCCATTCCCTCTACTAGAGACGAGGCCTGAGTCCCAACAGTGGAAACATCATAAGGCCGACTATTGCTATGCTATGCCTTTTGCAATCCACGACCACGGGTTCCCTTTTGAAAGTCAACTCATGACCCCAGTAGTCTTCGACTTTGCTGGGCCCCTACGTAACGGTTTTGCCGACATCTCTTTGAGATGCGCATGGAAGCAGTTTTATTTCTTACTAGTCATATAAACTAAATGATTAAGGGAGTTGTTTTGACATACTATATCTAGGTATCCACCCATCTACGATACTAGTAAATTTTCACAACCTCACACAAACGATCAAAGCCATTTTTACCCAGATTTGTTTGCTTAAATGAAAGAAACGTCTGAAATGAGAAAAAAAGTTGATTCAACAAATATTGATGTTTTTCTTAGTCGTAAAAAACGGATATTAGGTACAGAAAAAATGTTATATGAAAATGATCAACGAAATCATGAAAGTATATTCTTTACTTTGAAAATCGAACGTGGGTGTTATTACAAATTCTTTGTACCTTCATGTTTTTTTTTTTGCTGTAGTTATATTATATTGGTGAACCAGTACAGACCTACTTTATTTTATTCCTACTTTGAACCAAATATTTGTACCAATTACTTTAATATTTACTAATAGTAAATTAAGAGTATTTATAATCTACCTACGTACGAGTACATATGTTTAGGTTTAAACAAAATCAAATACCTTAGACGACAAAGTATTTCTCTTCATCATTGCTAATCATATCAACAAACAATTGGAAACATGCTTAGGTATATTTGTTGGCTGCTAATGATGAATGAACGTATCTAGAAAGTATAGTCAGATTTAATCAGATATTTTATATGTTTGGTATTGGAGAGTATTTTTTAGGGTTCCGTACCTCAAAAGGAAAAAACGGATCACTTTGTTGTCCGTCTGTCTGTATCAGGACCCTTTGTCGGTATCGAGGTAAAATTAAAACCATATACAGTCTCCGGTTCCTCGAAGCAGTGAAAACACCAAACTTCTGAATTAATGAAAAAAAAAGATACTTCCGTTTATGTCTAAAAATGTATATTTCGACACTTTCAAGGGAATCAAAATTCATAACCTACTTCCCGTTGACCTAGACTCCTGAAATTTGGCATGAAGCAAGGTCTTATAGTACAAGTATAGGAAAAAATCTGAAAACTGTAAGTTTGTTGTTACGTCACAAAAAAAAACTTTTTTTGCGGTTCGGAAAATTCTTTGTAACTTAATTCGGGAATTGAACTGTTTTCACATATAAGTTTGTTCGCGAGTCCGTGTCCTTCGTCCGCGAGTCCGACTCGCACTTACCAGGCTTAGTTAGTCCATTTATAAAGCTTTATTTAATGCAACGACCCGAAATTTTTTTTTTTTTATGGTCGGATATCGACAAATAACTTTCCTTATTCTGGGAGGAATTAGAGGGAGTGTCAGAGTTTTGCTGACTAATACCCTCCTAAGTGGTCCTTTGCGTTTCAGGGCCGCGGTGATTCTTTCTAACAATCCTGCAGTCTTGCTAGGGCTATAGGCATTGGCCTATACCAAGGCTACAAGCCCTGAGCCAGGCCCTAGTAGCTGCAGCTGTAGTATCTTCGAAGCGCACGTGGAACACAACTCGTCAACTAGTCCCGGTTGTGGTACCCATTGCTCGCTGTTCGCAAGCTTAAACCTCGGGCTTGCAGACGGCGAGCAATGGGTAGCTAGCCGTCCGACCGTTCGGTGACCGTCCGGACCGAGCCCAAGTTGTCGACGGTGCGTACTATTCCACGCGTGCCTCAAGGAGATGTCAGCAACTGCAGGGTCAGTCAGTAAAAATCGGACACTATCTCCTGCTGCGCCCAAGGGCGGGGAAAAAAATGCTCTAACCTACGGTCAAACGTTAACTATAACGCGGACAAGTATATTATAAAAACTCATACTAAGCCATTTTGACTATTCTAATCAGAGTCTGTTCAAAATTGGAACAGTCAATTTGGATGTGGAATAACCAAAATCCAGTATCAATACTTGGTTTTAAACGTCGTTATTATTTCGCTTTAGCAAAATTTTGCTGTGTTTAGTCACATTTTAATAGAAATGATGCCCTTTTATTTCCATTTCCACATTTAATAAACCTTTCTAGGCGTGTCAACATGTTGCGTGTTCCTTTTAATAGGCTAGATATGCAGTTTTATGACAAAAATGTTAGGGCATAAACGGTTTTAATGTGTAAATGTGAACGTAAATAAGCTTTAGTTAAGCATGAAACGAAACAATTTCTTAAGAAGTCAAGAATTGTGTGGAAAATGAATAAAAAGGGCTTTTATTAATCTCTGCGGTCATCAACCTCGATGCCCATTGTAAATATTCGTCACCGCCTTTTACGAACCTTGTTGGCTGGCTAACTCAGTTTTGTTGTGTATTCAAACAACGATTTTACTCTGCTCTTTAGATCATAGGAGCAGTTTCTTCGAATGTAATGTTCCCGTACTCGAATTGTGAAACATTTTCTAGCACAATCCGAAGAAGATAGAAGAATTTAAAACTTGTTCCGTACCTAAGTTCGCAAAAACTAAACCATTATAGGATCACTTTGTTGTCCGTCTGTCCATCTGTCAAAACCCTTTATTTTAAGAACGTGTGCAGGTCTGAAGCTGAAACTAATATCAAATCCTCAAGTCTGTTACATCAAGTAGTAGTGAAAAAATCAAACTTCGAAGTCAAGGCAATCTAAAGATATGGCCATTTATGTTTCGTTTAGATGTATATTTTGACACTAATTCAAAGTCAAAGTCAAAGTCAAAGATTTTTATTTCACATAGGCCTACATGGGCACTTATAAAACGTCAGAAGCTAGTGCACTAATTAGGTAATTAGGGAATCAAAATCCTGAAATTTAATATTTGAATTTTGTGCTGTGCTATGAGACCTTGTTCCATGAAAACAAGGTCTCATAGCACAAATAAAGGAATAAATCAGAAAACTGTAAAAGTTTTGTCATAAAAAATATTTTTTTTGCGATTCGGGAATTGAACTATTTGTAAGTTTGTACATAACCTTCAGTGTGAAAGTCTGACTCGCACTTGCCCGGTTTTTTATAATCTTGTCTCTTATTAGTCCTGTGTCGTGGGTCTGTTCACAAACGAAAATTCACATACACAAGACACCAAGACCCGGAACAACAATCTTTGGACGATACAAATATTTAAACAAGAGATTAAACATTAAGCAAAGCAATAATAATAATTTTGCCCTTCGAGTGCCGATTGTACATACGTCTGTACAACTTGAATGACCTTGAAAAACGTTTTCTTGTCATACTTTACACACGATTGTACGAAATTTATTTGGCCAAAAATTTTAGTTTCTATATCTTTGTTTTTCCTAGAAACATACAGAAAAAGGTTTTTTTTTGGTGATTTTACGTAAAAACGCGCAAATACCTAATAATAATACCAACCGCGCGTGAGTGATTAAAAAAAATCCTTCGCTCAATAGCGTAATTCTTCAGTGAACAAAATAAACAGCATTGCTATTGATTGTGTGTTATCTGTTTTTTATTTTCTATAAAGAATTTAGAAATGCATCTACATCCAATGTAAAGGCATGTGGCATGTGTACTTCATCGTGTATGCAAATAGTTGTAAGTGATGCAATGGGATGGCCATCGGTTAGGTGACACGCACTACTGTGTTTCATGGCGACGTGGCTTTGGTGGTAGATATTGTTTTTGAGGTAGGTACTGTGATAGGGGGACGCAAATGAAAAGGCTTCTATTTCAATTAACTATGATTATATTATTAGAAGCACTCTTTTTACATTATCAAATAAAATATCTCATTAGCTTAAACTTTTCTTGTTTGACAATCTATAATCAATTATGTTTTTTCTTACCATAAACCTTAAAAGTATGTGGACGGTGAGCAATGGGTGGCTCGCCGTCCGATCGTCCGGTAACCGTCCGTTGATTTCAGCAACTGTAGGGGCCCAGCAGGGTCGAAGCCTACTGGGGCCATGGGTAATGCGAAAGATATCCCCGGGGTCCTGGAAAAATAGCAAAGAAGGAACAGGAGTGGGTTTTTAGTCAGTAAAAGTCTGACACTATCTCCCGCTCCACCCAAGAGCGGGCGATGTCATTAGATGACATTGCCACAAAAAAAAAAAAAAAAAACTTAAAAGTACAACTTGCCAGTATGCAAGTTAGTAGTATTAGTGTGACCACTATGGTCACCACGGTACTTAGTAATAGAATAAAAGCTGCCATTATTAAGTTCAAATTGATTATCTGCTGTAGGTAGTCATGTTTTAAAAACTGCTTCTGTCTGACGACAAGAAAAACTTTCTACAAGAGAGTTATAGTCATATATAATGCTGACAGTATTGCCACGTTGACTAGCAATGCTGATTACTTGATCAAAGAAAACCAAGCACTCTGGGCTTGAATGTCAGGATCCAAGTACTCATCGAGTTTTCTAGGATCTCAGCTTGCCGACTTTTTACAAGACCTGAGAGCTGAGTTTTTTTTAAGTCGGTTTGAAATGATGCCTAAAAAGTAGGTATAACAAAAATAATAATAACGTTTAATGCCAATAAAATCTATAGTACCTAGAGGTATAAAAAAGTAGTTAAATAGTCAGCATAAAAAAAAAACAATGTATATTCAGAAAACAATTAAAATAAAATAACTATTTTCTATACACATAAAAAAAAAACTTGGCAAGTGGCGCGCACTGATAGTTCCGTACAAACGTCCCTGTGAAAACAGTTCAATTCGCGAATTGAGTTACGAAGATTTTTCCGAATGGCAAAAAAGCCTTTTTTTTGTGACGTAACTATACTACAAAATTTACAGTTTTCTGATTTTTCCCTATATTTGTGTTATGAGATCTTGCTTCATGACAAATTTCATGATTCTAGGTCAACGGGAAGTATCCTATGAATTTTGATTCTCTTGAGTGTGTCGATACACGTTTTTTTGCGATATAAACTGCCGTATATATATAAATATATACATTTTTTTTCATTAACTCAGTTGTTTGATTTTTTCACAGCTTCAAGGGACCGCAAACTTGAGTATATTATGGTTTAAATTTCAACTTAATACTTCCTCGCGTTCCCGAGATAAAGGGCCTTGACAGATAGACAGACAGAGGGACGGACAACAAAGTGATCCTATAAAGGTACCGTATTTTCCTTTTGAGGTACGGTATCCTAAAAAAAGATATCGCAAAAAGAACAAGTTGATAACGATTTAATAAAACTTTCGTTCAATTAAGTGATGTTAAATAAACTTTGTTATCGGTAATAAAATTAAATATCTAAAAATAATAAAACAAAATAATAAAGACAGAAAAGCTCATAAAAAACATAACACACACATTTATTAATGTTTATAGATATGAAAGCTGTCAGTAAAAATCCTAAGATTTTCAGCAATAACTGTATGAACATAAACTTTAGTATCATAGCTGTATACAAATGTTAGACTATTCCATGCATACTAATTTTATTGGTTGAAATTTACGATTCGACGCGGCATAGGTAAGACTATAATAATAATTCATATTTCTCATAATGTCTGTCTGTCGTAAAATATATAGTCGCTGTTATATTATATACAAGTTATGTCACCATTTTAATGGTCCGTGTAAAATGTATTATTCAAGGGTGGCCGTTTGTTTTCTTTATGTTTCTTCGAGGGTTCTCTCTTGAACCTTGGCATTGACTTTGGTTTGACATCTAGAAAAAGCAATATAAGGACAATTATCAAGTATGAATAAAGCTTGTTTTGTTAAGATTGTTGGAACATATGATAGTACAATTATAGAACGATTTTCTATCTGACATCATGTTATGTTTGCGTACATTTTTTATTTTATTAGAAGAAAAATAAATAAATGCTAGAAAAATTACTTCTGTATTGTGTTTACGTTGACAGACATAATAGGACTTAACCCATAAAATTGCCTTTTTTTTTAAAACGGGTTGCTTTGAAGTGTTACATCTTTAGATTGACTTGGAATGGGAGAGAATTTAAAAAATAACTATTTTAAAGGTACCTATTGTTAACTTACATACACAAGACATTCAGATCTATACTATAGATTTAGGCCATATAAATATTTAACCGTGCAGAATCCGAACCAGCCATCGTGCCAACTGTGTCTATAATTTTCCCATCTATAGTTATTTAAATCAATTCCAAATTACACTGATGGAGATAAATATATAGATATGAAATTACTATTCATTCTTTTTCTTTCTTCTTTCTTACCACCACCATTTATAACTAAAGAACGACTGCATCAAATTTATCTTTGCTTTATTGGATTTTTCTGCGCCCCTATTTGGGGTGCAGAATAACTCTTAAATACATATCGGAAAAAATTACGTAAAAAAAAAATTGAAAAATATTCAAATACATTTAAAAATAACAGCAACTGACAAATACATTGGTCTCAATCATTCGGTCTAAAAAATAATTTAGACGAAAGGTGACTACATTCATTAACTGTTAGGCGGTACAAAGTTCGCCAGGTCAGCTTGTTTAAAATAAAAGAGGCCAAAAAATCCTCAAATCATACAAAGACATTGAACTTCCCATACAGCTAGCTTTCACAGAACCAAAACTGCCACAAATAAACATTACCAAAGGATTGTCCGAATTTTTATTACCGTTATAGACAACCCAAGCATCCAGTGTGGGCCATACCCGTAACCATAAGCCATCGGCGTTATCGCTCGCGTGTTTTGCTTTTCCTTTTGACCGCACAACCCTGAAATAAAACCCTAATAAAGGTATACAGTGTATGTAGTAGTTCTATCTCCACATGGTTTCTTTTTTAAGGTGGGAATTCATCTAATTCCTTGTCCCGCTATTAAGCATAATAGGCAGGCGTGTCAGACTTTTAATGACTAAAACTGTGTTCCTCCAGTAGCCTTATGCGTTTCAACACCACTGTAGTTTTTTCGGACATTTCCACAGCCGAGCCTTTAAGCTCACGACGACTTTTTGTAGCGATGCTGTCGTACGTTTCGTAAGCGTGCGACAGCATCGCTACTAACGCACCTTAGTCGCACTTGCGCTACAAACGCGCTACAGCATCGCAGCTGTATCGATGCGAACTCGCGACAGCATCGCTACTAAAGTCGCCGGGAAGCCAGGTCCTAATGCAAAAAATGTCGTTAATCTGTATATTTAAAAGGCAAAGACCTGACTTAGTGGCTCATCAACGCTTAGGGCAAACCCTTGGATCTAGAATGCTGAAATTTTGCAATCACCCGCGAGCAAAATATAATGGAAAAGAATAAGAAAGGATTTTCCGAAATAGGAGCTCAGCAGGGTCATAGCCTACTGAAGCTATAGGTTGATTTCAGAAATAGAAGACTGTGATCCTGGAATACAAAGATTTTAGTCAGTAAAAGTCCGACACTTCCTCACGCTTTAGATTAGAGTGAGAGAAGTCATTAGATGATTTCCCACCTGAAAAAAACCCCTAAAGAAATGAAACGGGGTTCAAGGATCTAAAGGTTGTATAGAGACAACCTTGTCCGACCGGGTTGTGTTGTGGGTTGTCATTCATTGTGCGTACAGCTAAGGAGTGGAATTCTTTGCCGGAATGTGTGTTTCCTGATAGCTACAACCCGGTAATCTTTAAGTCAAAAGTGAATAGGTTACTTCTAGGTAAGCGCGTTCCATCGTCTACCGCATCATCGCTTTCCATCAGGTGAGATGGCGGTCAAGCGCGAACCTATCGAGAATAAAAAAGAAAAAAAGAAAAAAGAGAAACCCATTTTGATGCGTTGACGCCGCTGGCAGAAATTAGTTTGTAATTAAACAAAAGCTAGCTGAAAAGTTCCAATATATTACATAGTTGTGAGGTTTTTGAAAAGACTGACTCAACTGTAAGCACGTGTTATGTTATACCTCTTTTAGGTTAAATTAGGTCGTACATTGGTTGTCGATTATATAGTAATTTTGGTATTAGTTACCAGAAAGTAGTACATAGTTTAGCTGCAAAACAGTACTAAAATAATAAGAATTTAAAAGAAATGTTTGTAACGGCTGAGATCGCAATAATGGCAACATCCCTACCCTAAACCTACAGATCCTGGCATGGATCATGAGCGCTGACTTTTACTTGCGCAGAAGTAAAATATCAGGTCTCTTTGGTGGTATGAAGTAAGACGCGTGGGCGGGATATCAGTGATTAACTCGCCGCGCATCGCATCATAGACGACAATCGTGATTGGTTCCCTGCGCTTGCTGCACGTATCTAGCGACGACGAGTACACTTCCGTGCCATTAAATTGACTCGTTATTTTTAATCCATCGATTATATTTTTATAAGTGGTTATTATGTCACCAAAAAAGGCGCACAAAGAAAGTTTCTTTCAAAAGTAGGTAAAATATTAGGAATTTCTTCATAGAGGTGTTACAAATCTTTGAAATTTTCGTCTTTGATACAATATTCATACCAACCGGTAGAAATTCTCTAAAAGATAATGAAAATCGTATGAAAATCTGTTTCATGGTTAATAAGTAAACGGAAAAACCGACAGACGAACACAGCGACTTTGCTTTATACTATTTATGTTTTTGTTTTAACTTTTACCTTCAACCAGAATTAAGAAGATAGCAGGTAAAAGAAAAAATAAAATAAAACAGGTGTAAACTTTTTTGCCATAAGTGTACGATGCGCAAAGCGATCCCCACTCTTTCACCGAGCCCTCAAGATCCGTGCCTATACCTGTAAAACGGAGCATGTCGCTATTATTGCGCTCTCAGTTACTGTCCGACGCTGGTGGATATAACATCCTGTGATTTACAAGTAAGTTAAATATTCAATTGATACTATATTTTGAAAAAAGTGGTATTGTGTTGCTTGATAATGTTATAATTCTATGTTAATAATTTGCAAATAAGACTACATTAGAGAATAATTATTAACTATAACTATGAATAAATGTACAAAGTATTGCTTTATCAAATGTGTTTGTTCTTTACAAACTATAATAATAGTATTGCCCTTTGTAAGATGAACTAGTCTTTCATTTTATTGTACACAACTAATACTCCACTTTCACAAACTTTATTAAGCAGGCACTAAGGTAGTAAAACTTGTTTTCTTAGTACACCTATTACGTGTTTTGATGCAGGGCTATTTGCAGCAGAGGCTTGAAGCTAAATCGTTTACATGGCCGCTTGCATGGCTGCATGTTCGTGACTTGGAACGTTTTTAAAGGACTAGGATTCAGGGGATGTGTTATACAATGAATATGTAATGTGGGTAGATTGAAAGACAGTGGAGTTCGGAATAATGGCGCAGTTTTATATTCAGGAGGGTTTTCGGTTATAGAAAGAGGAGAATAGTAAATAAAGGCAACTGTAGGCATGACTTGGATGGTAATAGAAATAATGTTAGAACTAAACAGAAAATATTTTCCGATCCAACAAATATACATGAGATGACTCTTCAAATACTGAATATTTTTACCATCATTTTACACAGTAATTTAAGATTCCATTTTTTACTTTTTTATAACTGTCATTGCTAAGAGAATAATATTTCTCTAAAGACCCTAATACCAATTAATTTGGGGTCGGTGCAATATGTCACTAACTGTAATGGGTACTTCTTTATAATTTGGAATTTTAGTAGTACTTTAAGGTCACATAATTTATAACATATTTGCATGTGTTTATTTTTGTAGAATAGGTTTTCATTATAAACAAAAAAATACAATAAAAATAAATCTATTTACAAAATCATAATCAAAATTGATTATTAAATGACATAGCAATAAGCTTTTAAAATTTTGGTTTGAGGAAGAGTGAGGGTATAGCAGGAACAAATATATTTATATCTTTTACACACACGTAGCCCAAAAGTGGTGACGTCACATTTCTTGTTAGTTAATCCTTTTACCGGATTTAAAAGGTTTCGTCAAAGACATTAAATATATACTACCAACTTCTAATCAACTTAATTTTGAACGGGTTTGAAAAATTCGTTCATTTTGCGATTTTGGGTAAAGTTACGTTTTTAAACAATTGATGAAAAACAATAATGAAATTGAGTAACAGTGGCTCAATAGTAACAGCCTCGACCTATGAGTTGTAACTCGTGGATTCGGATTAGTAGATTATCAAACTTGCCAAAACAAACAATTATGAAATCAATGATAGATCATTCTGACACTATTGTAATAGCAAACTTGAGGCCCTGGACTCGGACGGGTGCGTTACTTTGTGCAATTTGTTTTGTCACCACTGCTTTCAAAACGGTTAAGGGATACATTAAGGGAAAGCCGGCAAGTTAGGGAAAGGCCTGAGACCCAGCAGTGGGAGCATTATATGACAGATTATGCAATAAAAATATTAATAATATTCCACAACTATCACACAACACCCTCTAGTCCCAAGCTAAGCAGAGCTTGTGTTATGAGTCCTAGAGAACTGATAAACATACTTATATATTTCTAAATTCATACATATTTTAGATAAATTATACCCCGACATAGAAATTATGACCATGCTTATCACACAACCATTTGTCCTGGGTGGGAATCAAACCCACGATCTCCAGCATAGCAGTCAGGGCCACTAACCACTAGACCAACAGGCCAGTCAATGCAATGTTATGACATGTTATAATGTTATGCTTATGACAAAAATAATGAGCCAACTACCCAATTCCTTCCATTCATCATTTTGGGTCTCCCACACTTCATATAGCAATCCACATTAGTACTCCAAACTTTTCCAAGAATTTAGTCTCACGATCAATTCTAGTAATAAGAGAAGTTCCATAAATGTATTTGAATTGCCAAAAGTTCCTAGAACACGAAACCAATTCGTACACCGACACAATCATAATATTTGTTGTCTGACAACATTTATTGATATAGGATTCTAATGATATGTTTGTCTGTCTACTGAAAAGGTTATATGTGATCGTATTTTTCCATGGAACTATGCCTGTCTCTAAACAAATTCTGATAAAAATCTGAAGAATATTATCTTCACATTTTATTTTGGACCAATTAACGTGTGGAACACCCACACGTAAGAGGCGCCTAAGGGACACACCAGAGAAGTGGCAGCAATATTTTCTGTGCATTGCAACAGCTACACTGCAATGCTGCCATAGTCATGGCAGCATTTAGGAAGTTGACAATGTTTTTAATCATACTGGTTTTTTTTTCCGCGTTGGGAAAATCATCTTATGACATCCCCCGCACTTGGGCGGAGCGAGAGATAGTTTCAGACTTTTACTGACTAAAAACCCACTCCTGTTCCTTCGTTGCCTTTCGTACCGGGGCCGAATCTTCCTTTCAGAATCAGACCCTTGGCCCCAGTAGGCTTCGACCCTGCTGGGCCACTACAGTTGCTGTCATCTCCTTGAGGCGCGCGTGAGACAGTACGCGCCGTCGACTACTTGGGCTCGATCCGGACGGTTACCGGACGGTCGGACGGCGAGCTACCCAATGCTCGCCGTCCGCAAGCCCGCGCCTACTATGTCCGGAAATCGGGATCGGAATCCTGGCGGCGGTTGGGGCGTGAGGACCGTTGCCTTACGCGATCGGCCACCTCCTTTACTAGCATTACTGCTTCGCAGAAGGAGGCGACCGCCTGCCACTCCTCCTCGCTCCGGACCATGGCCTGTACCAAGTAATCCTACTGGTGGGAAACAGACCTCGTCTATGATAATGAAACTGGGCCGACATGAACACAAAGGTCCTATGTGGTTTGGTTAGCACATTCTAGGCACAGTAAATTATCTTCTAGGTATATAATTATTATCATAAGATGTTTTGACCTTTATTGTTATGTTCAGTAGAGTTCCAAACAAATTCGATTTACTTGACTAAAGTCTACAGTTTACATAAGGTGTGGGTGGTGTCGTGAATTTCAATGTTCACCAACGCAATGTGCTTTTTCTGAGAAATGTTTAATGCACTGAGTATTCCTACAACGTTTTATTAAGAGTGTTATTGTATTTGAATATTTAAGTTTTGGATAGTGATAGTGAGGACACGGTGAAACACACTAGAGTTGTGCTCCGCTTGCGCAGAACACCGCTGTGACCTCGTGGGGGAGTTTGGTGGCAGTAATCTCTCGCACCGGGCCTTGGTTCAGGCCATGGTCCGAAGCGAGGAGCAGTGCCAGGCGGTCGCCTGCTGCTGCGAAGCAGTAATGCTAGCAAAGGAAGAGACCGCACGTGCACGCGCGAGGGCGCGGCCCTCATGCTCCAGCCGCCGGGATCCCGATCCCGATTTCCGGCCACCGTAGGTGCGGGCTTGCGGATGGCGAGCAATGGGTAGCTCACCGTCCGACCGTCCGGTAAACGTCCGTACTGAGCCCAAGTCGTCGACGGCGCGTATTATTCCATGCGTGCCTCAAGGAGATGTCAGCAAACCGTAGGGGTCCAGCAGGGTCGAAGCCTACTGGGGTCAAGGGTCCACTTCCGAAAGAAAGACTCGGCCCTGATATGAAAGGCAACGAAGGAAAAGGTGTGAATTTTTAGCCCGTAAAAGTCTGACACACCCTCGCGCTCTGCCCAAGAGCGGGTGATGTCATTAGATGATTTTCTTACCTAAAAAAAATGTATCACTAAGCCAGCGGCTTTGCTTATGTGATGATAGAAAATTAACATGTAAAAGTTTTCCATTAAGCTTTCAAAAACAGACTAAACAATATAATCCACCCCATAAGAGTTACCTCACACAATAACTAACAGAGCTTCTATGTTACGTGCAAAACATTTATCCAAGCCTTTAATAGACTAGAAAATTGATTGTAAATATCTTCAGTCCGGCTTGAAGGCATGTAGGTTATCTAAAATTACTTGTTCGGTAGGGACCGTGATATACTATCCCTCTGTACGTGCCTATTTTTAAAGGGCTGAATGGAATAACTTTGACGTTTAAGTGATTTGCGTGGGGAAAGGGTTTTGTAGGGCCAATGAAAAATATGGAATAGGTATTAGGGGTCCTTTTGATTTTTTTAATTAAAATTGCCGAGTATATTTTTTAATGGTGCGAGATTTGAATAGGGACCAGTTAAAGGGGACAGAAAAAAATTATATTAAATTGTCAGTGATGATCTTTTATGCCGTCACGGAAGAGGCTGTCTTCTGAATTTAAACAGTGGATGCAAGAAAAGGGGGGGGGGGGGGGGGGAAACAAAAGAGATAGAATTCGAGAGATTCTTTTTTTTTTTCATAAAAATTTTGTCCCACTCTTTGTTGATGCATTCACAAACATGTAATTTCACATACAAATATAAGTTTCGTGCAGGAATAGAACCAAGAACATGTAACGCGCTAGCAAATCACTCAAACACTGCGCCAACCCTGTTGACGATTCAACGGGTTTTTTTTTAAATTTAGTATGTTGTCAAGTTTGAAGACGCACATAGAAATTAGCCAGTAATAATGGCCAACTTGAGACACATTTCCATTCAACCGCTCTTAAGTGATTATGACGTTATTACATACATTTCTCTAAATATTTTTGAAACATAATATCTTGTGGATATTATCTAGATTTCTTCTATTGAAATCTAACCATGTGTAAAACTAATCCAGTAAAGACCTCTGAAAATCTGCTATTTTGTGTGATTTTTTGCCATTTCATAATGTACACATAAATTAAAAAAACATGTTTGTCTGTGGGAACCTTATACATTTAATCATGATTTTGAATGACAATTTTATTTTTCCAATAAATTTTAATGTTTTTAAAAAAAATATGTATTATATAGCACAAGTTTTTTTTTAATATTCGAGTAAATGACGGAATCACCGAATGACAACAGCTCCCTAGCCAAGTTTCAACCGTTTTGTTTCGATTCTCTTTTCGTTGATCGCCTTGAGCCGGCCACGTCTTCTATTCCTTTGTTCTGACCACGTGACTGAGCGTTGAGGTGACGTCAGAACAAAGAAATCGAAGGCGTGGCCGACTCGAGGCGATCGACGAAAACAGAATTGTAACTTGGCTAGGGGGACAGAGCGTTCAAGCGTTATCTTTTTTTTTCGCGTAGACTTTTTTTTTAATCAAATATTGCGTTGGATTAAACAAAAAGCTTTTACACCATGATCACGTTGACGATAGACGAGTAGGGAAGGGCTCTTTTATCATTAAATTATTAAAAAACGATAAATACAGTTTCCTCAATAATAAATAAAATAAATAAAACGAAATACATTGGCAAAATTAATTAATTTCCGTGAACATCGTAATAACTTAATAATAAATCACTTATGGTTATGTTAATCCGCTAAGTCTCGTTCAAATAATAATCGTTCTAATAATCTGCTAAAATAATATTTTCCTATTTACTGATACGGGAAATTCAAACAATGCTGACAAGGTTAATTAGGTTAAGGATTACGCTGTGCTTTTTAGTTCAATGTTAATGCTGATTTACACGAGGATCTTTGTCTTTTCATTTTGCTGTAATTACTCGCCTGTATTCACAACATCACTTTTAGTATATATGCGAAACACTTGTCTAGTACTTTTATGTAAATAATCTTTATGCAAATTTTCATATGTATAACATGAAAAAGTAATGAAGCTTCTTATGTTACCGCACAAATACATGGTCACCAGGCCATCCGGGCCACTAAAGGATTGTTTTGCTCCCGCACCCAACTGTGCGCTCCACTGTATGCGTGGGTTTGCGGACGGCGAACAATGGGTAAATCACCATCCGACTGTCCGGTAACCGTCCGGACCGAGCCCTAGTCTACGACGGCGCATAGTGTTTCACGCGCGCCTCAAGGAGATGTCAGCAAAACCGTTGGGGCCCAGCAGATTCGAAGCCTACTGGGCCCATTGGTTCGCTTCTGAAAGGAAAACCCGGGACCCTAGAATGCAAGGCAACTAAAGAACATAGGAGTGGATTTTAATCAGTAAAAGTCTGACACACCTTCGAGCTCCGCTCTAGGATCGAAGATGTCATTGGATGATTTCCCACCTTTATAAAAAAAAAAAAACTTACTGTGCGTTGGCGCCTACTACTCGCTATGACCTACCGTGACCTGTGTTGTACTTAGTGTCAGTGGTTACCTTTTTTAAATATTTTGAGAAAAAATATAACATAGTGTAAAAATTATTGGAATCGATTCAGTTACTGATTCTGAATGAACTATTCAGGTTCCGCATATACAAAAAATAATGTTGGATAAAAGGCGAGAGACGAGACGCAAAAGAACGTTCATTGTAGTGACACTTGGGGGTGGCCTATGTCCAACAGTGGACGTCTTTCGGCTGAAACGATGATGATGATAATAATAATAATAATAGGAGAAACTGTCTGTCTGACATATCAACGCACAACCGAAACTTTCAATTTATCCCCCTATGGGTATAAAACGGGGGTCTAAAGTTTGTACGGAGATACCTACTTTGACGAGGGCTGCCACTTCGCAGAAGCCACTGGCAGAACCTAGTATGAAATATGTGGTCTTAGAGCTATATTTCACCGTGACATCATAGCAACACGATCAATTGCGCCGCTATGGTGCCCGTAAGTTACCAAACTAGACAACATACAGACACCAAAGTCGCTACACCACACTGAGACATTATCAAAACGGACCTTAAAGGGGTGAACAGACAGTTATAAACTAGCGTTCCAACCAAGGTTACCTTGGTTTATGTGTTTGGTTTGTGTTGCGGCTACGTGGATGTAAACCACGCTTCAACACGTTCGGTGGTTGGGAAAACGCGCCTCCCAACCATGGGCGTTGAAGGTCATGGTTTACAACTGCTATCTACACGGATTGAAACTAGCAAGGTCACCTTGGTTGGGATGTTGGTTTGCAACCATCTGGTCACCCCTTAAGTGCACGCGTCCGAGTTGGTCGCGCTGCCAAATTGATTGCGCAACCAAACGGACACCAGGTGAGTAACTCTCTATAGAGCTGTATACATTTTGTTGGTAGCGGGGACTGGTCGTGCCGCCATGGTGTTACGGTGAAATATAGCCCTTATAGAAATGGTTTTGCATCAGGTAGTTGATTTTAGAACGATACTTACAGTTGTCTACTGGTGCAAATTCTTGGAGGATTTTGTTATTAATGAAATTCAGTGGCAGAATGTATTCCAAATGGATATTGTGACATACCTACATTTTTTGCCATCGAAGAATAAGAAGACGAAGAACAATAATAAAAGCTATTATATCATAGTTACCCAGTTTATAGCATTTTAATTCGATAATCCATCCCTACCAACTGAGCATAACCACAAGATTAACTTCATGACTTGAAAACTACATCCTATTCTTAAAATACCTTGACTGTATCAGAGCCTACACTCAGAAATAAATACTCGAACGTATAGGATGCTTAAAATAATCCAAATAGCTTCGAGTACCTGAACGAGGTAATATCTTTACGAACCATTCAACACAAAATAGATAGGTACAGAAATCTGAGTAGATATATGGCATGTTAAAATATTTAGTTGCTGTACTGTAATTCAGTTTTTATTTTTAATAGGAGGGTGTGGTTGACGATGTTTGATGTGGATGACGCTTGCCTTGAAGTAACCTGTAAAAGTAAATTGTAATACAACTCTTATAAAGTACTGGAGAAGTGGTGACCATGACGAGGGATACCAGAAAATGCAGCGATAGTGGACTACAAGGTGGACTGTATGAACTTAAACTCTACTCATTAACGGTTACCACAACATGAAGGAACGAACCGGTGAGGGTCGCAGGAATCCAATGGTGTGACGCCTCTTACCCACGGCGAGTTTTTATAGCAATGCTGTCGCGTGTTTCGAAAGCGCGTGACAGCATTGCTTCTATCGCGCGTAAGTTGCATTTGCAAGCGCTATCGAAAATATGACAACGCGCTAAAGTATCGCGACTGTATCGATGCAAACGCGCTACAGCATCCCTACAAAAAGTCGCCGTGGGCGAGAGGCCTGAGACGTACAGGACCGATCTTTGTGACGAAAGCTAAGAGAGCCTTTTGCGTTCAGCAATGGACATCTTTCGGTTGAAATGATGATGACATGCTTAACTGAAATGTCACATAGTCAATCCTTAACATTTTGGTATTTCGATAGTCTGTCTTTGATAGAATAATTATTAATTAAGTTCCAGTGAGTGTCACAGTTCGGTGGATGCGACAAACACTAGACCAATATGGCAACGCTTGGAGAGGCTTATGTCTAGGAATGTACGTATTTCGGTTTAAATGATGATTATGAAAATGCCTTGATCTAAAAATGAGCAACAAGAGTTGCATCCCAGCACTAAAATGCAACGTTATCCTCTTATTGTACGGAAAATCTTTACGATGCTAGTTCAACTTATTTTACATATACAGTCAAAGGTTACAGTGTAGTGGCACTCTCCCAAAGCTAAAGTGCCTAAGGCTACGTTTAGATGACCTTGTTTTGTTCCGTTGTAGGAACTCGGTCTTCTCTATCTATCCACTATCCGAAAGAAGCCGACGACTGCCGAAAGGATTGGAGTAAAAGAATTGTATCAAACTTTATTGTGGCGCCCACGCTTTTAGTTTCTCATATGAAGTACGAATTATTCCAAGGTAATTTGATTCTTTTGTTTTGTACCCCATTAGGAAGTTACGTGGCTATGTGGCAACATAAGTAGTTGCTATTAATTTACAGTGATTTTACTTTGGTAAAACCCTATAGCCAAATATTCTAGCTTTTGATAGAAAACAATTTGCAATCACTAGGTTTTCTGTTTGTGAGAGTAGTGTTTCATTTCATTGGATGTCGAAAACTCGATAAAAATACAAAATCGAAATGTTTTTATGAAGCGTCGTTTTGTCCTCCTTTACCTATGCATACATGGACAGTATTTAAGTTTATAAAACAAATATATAAATGTTTGTTTTTTATATTCATCAATTTGGTCATTTATACATATACATGACTGTTTTTCTCCTGTGTCCATATGACAACGCTACGTCGGTGTGGGTACGTTATTTACAAAAAAAAACATTTTTTTATTCAGAAGTTGTGGATCAACTAGACGTTGTTTCTGGCTTACAAATTGGGAAATTGAAAACTTTCAGTCATCATTGAATTATCTTAACGTGAAACAAACCAAATAGCAAGATTTTCGTGGTACTTTCAGCTGATAGACGTGCACTGCTGGACATAGGCCTCCTCTTCAACCTTCGCCAGGTCATCAATCCACCTAATAGGGGGCCTTCCAAAACTGCGTCTTCCGGTACGTGGTCGCCACTCCAGAACCTTTCGGTTACTCCTTGGCAGATGGGTTCCATCGTTGGCCACATCATCGCTTACCATCAAATGAGATAGTAGTCAAACGCAAGCTTGTTCATGACAAAAAAATACTCTCCCTCTTTTGGTGAAGAAGGTCAAGAAGGAGGGTCAGAGTTTGGAGCCCTTAGTTTACATACTTACGGTACTTTTTTAGATTTTTTGCAGGCTATGTAAATTTATCTATGTAAGTAAGAAAAACTACCTCAGCTATTCGATATGAGTTTTAACTAACTGTGTCAAGTTCAGTTTTTGGTTCGCTACAGGAATAAAAATAAAAACCAAACAATACAATTGGGCAACAAAATTGAAGCATAAATTTTTTTCCGCTTCACAAACTACAAAGTAAAATAAAAAACATGGGAACTCCCTGAATGGAATCAAATCAAACAGCGACCATATGGACTAGTGTTGCAACAGAACTATGCTTCCGCTTCTAAGTTCCGCAAGTTTTATCACTCTCGTTTCCATTTCTGATTCCGCAAACTTTATAACAGAACTCTTAACAGAAGAATACAAAAAGGAATGCGGGGGGTGGGGTGCTCGTAGACGACTGGATACGACGGAAAAGGCGTGGAGGGAGAGGTGAGATGGTACACAAACTTGTAGTAGCGACTTTTTTTGTTTATAATAATAATTTATTATTTTTTGGTTCATTCTGCGCATCACAGCGCCTCGTGACATTTAGCGTAAGAGCGATAATCTTTTTTTGCTTTTTTATGTTTGTTATTGGTTTCGCTCTTTTATTGCTAATAGGTCGCCAATACTTATCAACTCCCCCCAGAAGTGTAGTCAGTGAATTTAACGGAACTGGTTTAATATATGAAGAACACCGAAACAGATTCAGATTCAGTGTGTTTCGGTGTTTTTGTAAAAGCGGCCACGTGTAAAAGGGGCAAATAAATTTTTAATTAAATATAATTTGCCTTTGTTTAATTTCGAGTACTGTAATATGCAAAGTACAAAATACAAATTTAATGGAACAAATCTTAAAAAATAGAATTGTGTTTTTTTTCATAGTTTTAACACTTCCGCTTCCGGTTCCGCTTCCGCAAAGATTTACTTTTGACACCTTTTACCGTTTCTCCTTCTGTTAAGACACTACCGTTGCATAACTAGTTTGAATATACGAGTAGATATACAAATTAAATATATTATTATAGGCCGATGTATATAAATTGTTGAGGTAGGCTCGGTGAGATGCGGCTTGTATTCGTGATGTCACATGTTAGATTGAATTAGACCAATTAACTGGATGAACCATTTATTTTTGTTAGAATTTTCATTTTTTCACGAAAAAATATATCGGAAAGTTTAATGTTCGATTCCCACCCGAGACCAATATTTTTGTGATGAGTACGATAATTTGTTCTGGTTCTGGGTATAATTTGTCTATAGTTTATGTGTATTTAGAAATATATAAGTATTTTTATCAGTTATCTAGTACTCATAGCACGAACTCGGCTGCTCGATGTGCGAAAGTTATGGAATATTGTTATTATTTAAAAAAAATGTACTTTAATTGTACAATATTCTCTCAGGCGCGTAAACTGCTTCAAAAAGCAGCTAGAATGATTTGTCAACAGCCAACGTCCACGTTCTAATGTTGGATAGATATTCTTTAATGTACACAAAAAATACAACTTACATTAGGAAATTAAAATTAATAGGGTGACACGATGGGCGGTCTTATCGCTAAAAGAGATTTTTTACAGACAACCTTAATGTTAATTTTTCAAAAATAAAAAAATTGCCAGAATTAACATTTGAGAAACTGGTTAAAAAAATAAAAAAAAACATTGGACAGCAAAAGAAAGACGGAAACTAATTCTTTACTATAAAGTTTTCACCTCATTGCTTCTGGCGTAACAATTTTAAATGTGTATGTAAAAATTTATGGATCAGTATAAAAACAATATCCCAAATAAAAACACCAAAACCTACTACACTCACGATAACGCAAATATCCAGCATTTTTGTTCCGTTTGCCTATTAACATGGCGCAAGCAATTTGTTTACGAACAACATTTTAGTCCTTTCAATGGTCCGGTGTAATCCAATTTGCGTGTATCGGTATGCGTGATAGCCGCATCTCACCGGCGGACCTCAACGATTTACACACGTCGGGTGAACTCGGCTTTTGATTTGATTCTCTTTGGGTGAGAAAGTTTGTTGTTTTGTTTTTCTCTTAAGCTCTTGAAAATGATATTAAAGTGTGCTTTCTTTGACCCGTATGTAGTGTAAGATTAGGTAAACTAAATTTGAATGTGTGAAGTAAACCATACATATTAGATTTAATGGGAGAGCATAAGTTAATATAATTTAACCCCTCGATCGGCTGTTTAACAACATTTATCCGACTTAAAACATTTGGTTACATATTTTATATTGGGCCATATCTACCTATTATAAATTAGCTGTAATGATCTGGCCAACTTCAATGATTTACTTTTTTGATTCTCATTATTTATGAACTTTGTTGTTTTGGTCTTGAGCTCTCTTCTCTTTTGTTTTCTTTGGCCCATATTGTGATTGATGGTAATTTGAAAGTGTGAAGTATACGTCACGTTCGTCGTGAAAGGTTTTTTTAGATAGGAAATCATCTAATCACATCTCCGACGGGAGGGCGTATCTGACTTTTACTGACTAAAACCCACTGGTTTGTTCCTACTTAGCCTTGCGTTCCAGGGCCCCGGGGGTTCATTTGCACTTAACCCATAGCCCCAGTGGGCTTCGACTCCGCTGGGCCCCTACGATTTGCTGACATCTCCTTGAGGCGCCCGTGGTAAACTACGCGCCATCAACGACTTGGGCTCGGCCGGACAGTCCTTCAGTTGCCCTTTGCGCTTTTGGATCACTGGTTTTCTTTTTAGAAAATCCCCGCGGCTCCAGCGAGCATCGGCTCTGCTGGCCCCCTATGGTTTGCTGACATCTCTTTAAGGAGTGCGTGGGGTCGCGGCGGCTGGGACGTGAAGGTGCCCAGTGCCTCACGCGTGCGGCCGTCTCTTTCACTAGCCTTACTGTTTCGCAGACTGAAGCAATCGCCGGCCATTCCCACTCACTCCGTATCATAGTCTGGACCAGCGCCCGTTGCGAAAAGTCGCCCCCACTGATCGCCTCAATTAAAACATGGCGGTACTACACCCATGACATATACATATCCTTCGGAGCAGTCCACACAATAGTGACACCCGGGCCGTTTTTATCACCTGGATCCAGTACACGAACCTCCTGAACTTACCATGTCCGCTGAGGAACTGTGTCATGCGGAAGTTGAGGACACCATGACGCCTCTCCAGCCATTCCTCAAAGAGGGAACTTACTACAATGATCATGGGTAGGCCCAATATATGGTGTAAAATTGGTGATTGTGGTTTAGATTAATTTTACGAAATGTATTAAAGTGAAAGATGTACGAAATTGACATTGGCAACCAAAATATCACATCTCAAATTTTTTGGCATCTCGACTGTTGTTTACATTGATAGAATATTACATGGCCTATAGCCCAAAGAGTGCATTTGACGGCGTGTACTACAATTTAATTATGAACCTTTGCATATCCATCGGAAAGTCAATAACGGTTGTTACTGGCTGGTATCGGACATCAAAAAGTGCAAAAGAAATATTTTTTTGGCGTCGCTCGGTTTGTACATTTAGCCAGTGTCAAGTTTAGAAAGTGCTTTTGAAACAGAATGCAGTCACTTTTCAGGATTCCGTAGCCGAACTTAAGCCTAGTTAGTAATTATTGCAAATCGGGTAAAAGTAGGTTTGTTGTATCATCACGTATACAACGACGTGCGTCAGTAGTACGTTTGGCACCGAACTCTCGTAACATTTAACATTTTATTAACATTTTATAGAACAGTTATTAGTCTTTTTAAGTAACATGTATTTAACATTTTTAAGTAACATTAAATTAATGAAGTGGATTATTAAACATTATTTATAGAACATTAACATACTTTCATTTCATAACATTTAACATTATATCACTAACATTATATGCCACTGAGCATCCATTCAGCGGATATATAAAGGCAACTCGCCCTTACAACTAAGACTCCGCTGTCCATACGTCTGTCTGTGCGTCTGTCACCAGGCTGTATCTCATGAACTGAGAGAGTTCAAATTTTCACAGATGGTGTATTTCTGTTGCCACTATAACAACGAATACTAAAAAACAGAACAAAATACTAATTAAGGAGGCTCCCATACCTAAAACAAACGTGATATTTTGCCGTGTTTTGCTACAGCAGGTACGGAACCTTTCGTGCACGAGTCTGATTCGCACGTGGCCGGTTTTTTATTCTATTAGAATGCACATGTAATAAATTCTAATGTTTTGCAGTCATCATCTTCATTTAAGCCGAAAGTAGTACATACTAGTTTAAGTTTTCAATACTTATTTGTTCATTACGTGCCAAATAAACCATGTTGTTCTTTCTTTCTTACTGGCCATATGCCATCCCTCGCCGTCACCACAATGACTGGTCCTTTCTGTGCGTCTCACATCCAGTAGATTTCCGCAATCCTCACCAGGTTATCGGTCCACCTTGTGGGAGGCCAACTGTAGGGGCCCAGCAGGGTCGAAGCCTACTGGGTTTAAGGGTCTGATTCTGAAAGGAAATCCCTAGTACAAAAGGCAACGAAGGAACAGGAGTGGGTTTTTAGTCAGTAAAAATCTGACACTATCTATCGCTTCGCCCAAGAGTGGGTGATGTCATACGATGATTTTCCCACCGAATAAAAAAAAAACCTTGTGAGTGACCTTCCAACGCTGCGTCTCCTGTAACAACGTTGTCGCATATTTGTAGGTTTATTTTGACCAATAATGTAACACTAGCCACAGTATTTTTTTTCTAAATATTAAAACATAGCTCGAGGTTGAACAACTTAACTTAAAATATCTTACCAAGTTAATATTTTAACTTTTTTTTAACAAAGAATACATAAAGTAACAATGTTGTACTGATTTAAACATATGAGCTTTATTCAGTAAGCATTTTTAAAGCTTTTAGTACGTTTAAAACTACTGTATAACATTTCAGAAGCCATAAACCTTCCTTAGGAATTATGAGAATGTAAAATAAGGCAAAGGTTGGATCATCGTGAGAAGAAATACCTCAGATGCCGCCGACGTTCGCTGGAGTGATTCAGAATCGGTATGCCTTTGAGTATGCTGCAAATTTATATTATAGCCTTATTATGAGCTTATTTTGAGCGGGCCCAATATTTTTTTGGTAAAAACGTGCCAACATAAAGTTTAGGTATTTTTACATAGCAAGGGTACGATGACAGCAGACCCGAAAATATGCATCTTTAAGATGAGAGAAAAGGCTAGGTTAATACATAGACATTGTATGATTTCGACAACTGTCGTCCGTACCATCTTGGAGCAATAATTATTGTAGTGTAAATAATGATATCGACTCATCGTTTGCGTGCTTTTGGACTCAAAAGTGACCTGGGCAATTGACGTGACATGTGAAATTTTAGTCAATACTATTTAACTTTTCGACGATCCTTATTGCTGAAAAATCATAAAATTGCATAAGATGGGAGCGGGTGGGGGCTACCTACATTATACGTAGGATATATAAAATCCTTGGATTTTGACTGGCCGTTGCCAGGCAACATATTCCCAGCTCAAAATGTAATAATGAAGATTCCATTTTTATTTTAACATTTGTTCTTAAAAATAAAATAAAATAAATAATTTTAACCGTATTCCATAGATGTTAGTAGTCCCAACTCTTACAAACTACTTACCAAAGATATGCGTAGTTTTTCTTTCTTCTCCTCCCTGATGATGAGTAGGGGCTTAATGGCTTATAACCAGAGAGAAGGAGAGGTTAAAAGATTGTAAATAACATCATGTGTTTTATTGGAGTTCCTTCATCATCATCATTTCAGCCGATAGACGTCCACTGCTGGGCATAGGCCTTCTCCAAATGTCACTACAATGAACGGCCCTGTGCGTCTCGCAGCCATCGGATTCCCGCAACCTTCACCAGGTCATCGGTCCACCTTGTAGGGGGCCTTCCAACACTGCGTCTTCTGGTACGCGGCGGTGTTCCTTATGTCACTTTATCTAGGTTCTCATTTTAATTAAATTGATGGCGGCTCAATTCTTCCTCTATTCTCTTCTTGTTTTCACTTACACGTATCTATATTCCAAGAATAAATATATTCCAGACGTTATTAATTAGTTCTAGGAATTAATCAGAATTTCATAACGACGAGGATGAAAAGTCATTTTAGGTATTTTATTTCTAAACTAGCTATCCTCCGCGGTTTCACCCGCGCCTTTTTTTATCGCTCTCGTTAGTTGTAGCGTAGTAATTTATAGCTTTTCTTGATAATTAGGCTATCGTCATCACTCTAGCTTTTTTTCAACTAGACGACCACAGAAAACTACGGAAAATAAAAAACACAAGGATTCGATAAAAATACCTTATTTTGAAAAAAGAAAAGCGTACCTTTAATAAAAAGTTTATTTGAACTTATAAATCCAAGCCAATCCAAGATATAATACTTCAAAGCAACCCGTTTTAGAAAACGACAATTCCGTACTTTAACCCCTATTATTCGTATAGCAACACTTGTATTGGTAGATGAGTTCTTGTAAATACATACTTCACATAGAAAATAATATGTCGATAAAATAATGTTTTCCAAGATAATTAGGAACAGTCTAAACATTGTGTACCATAATTATGATCCTTATGAATAGAAATATTAAAGCTTTCCACATTAATTGCTTATTTCGATCTCACTTCAAAGTCTTACTGTAAATACTTATCCAAATAAATTTGATATGTTTTTGTAAGAACGTATATTAGGTATAATATACGTATATACTTACACGTTCTTAACGAATGTAACGTTTCACAGGTTAGGCAGAAGTAACTACACCCATATTTTGTTAGATGAAAAGCTCGTAAGCATTGGAAGTCGCAGGTGATTCCCAATCACCGCAGGCGCGAGTTTGCGAATGTCGAGCAATGAGTAGCTCACCATTCAGTAAGTTAAGTCTGTTTTGGCAGCGCGTTGTTCTTCACGCAAGCTTCAAAGAGCTTCCAACAAAATTGGCAGTGGCCCCTAGAGCCATTGCTTGTTTCGGAATTGTACGATAGAGTTACCGCGGCCATGGATAGCAAAGAGCAATTCAAGGAACAAGAGGAAGGGAGTGTCAAACTTACTAGAACCCACCAGGGGTTCTAGTCAGACTTACTCACTAGAACCTTCCTAGGGTCTAGTCAGACTTATTAACTAGAACCCACCAGAGGTTAGTTAGTAAGTCTGACACCTCCTCTCACTCCACATAGGGCATGAGAAGTAATTCTATGAATATTCACCCCAAGAAAAATTTCTGTTAACTTTGAATTTGTATAAAACTTAGAACCAACCACAACCTAACCTAACCAACCAATACCCATGACCATGGCATAAGCTATGGAATATTACCTGATTTAGGAAATACCTAGCATACTTATTATTCCATTAAAAAGTCACTCAGTATATTGGCACATTTGAAACACTTTTCACATGAGCGAAGCTACGGGCAGAAGCTAGCAAGAATATCCGTACGTATATTCAAACAAACTAAACTTACAGAATTATTTTGTGCACTAGCATGTGGGTAGTTATCACATCCACACGGAAGTAGACACAACGTGAGGGCATTAGATAATTTCATTAACATCTGGGACGCGGAAGAGAGCGGACGTTGTAACTGTAGTTTTGTGTTTGTTTTGCTTAACTTGCAACACCTGCTGTGTAACTGTAGTGTGGTGCGATATTAATTTACACATTCGCATTTATTTTTTCTTGTTGGGGTGTTTGTACATTCAGTCTTGTATCTATGATTACTTCAAGGACATATTCGAATCCGCTTTTAAATTGTTCGTAAAAAAAATACGAGTAATCAAATACGAGTGACCTTAGGGTTGATATGTATATAAATTTAATTTAACCTCTGATTTTTGATAACACATTTTTAAGCAAAAAAGAAACACAATTAAGTTTAATTTATTAATAGACGACCACATTATTGCGTATAAACTTTTCAAATAAGTAGAAACAAGTTCTTTATAGTTTTGGCACTCTTATGGAGTCAGTGATACTCCTAGCTACCGGCCAATTACCTATATGAAGAATGCATGACAGCAATATTCATTGTAAAGTAAACGACATTTTGAAACCCTTAATGACATTATGACAAATTCAGAATCAGAATGTTTAATTGTGAAAGATAGGTGTGTCGAGTATGCCATCGTCCGGGTGAATCTATCAGACATATTATCTCTGGTTGTTCTCGTCTGGCTAACGGCGAGTACTTGCACAGGCATAACTAAGTAGCCAGGATTATTCACCAGCAACTTGCTTTCAAATACAACCTAGCGTATTCAGAGATACCGTTTTACATGTATGTGCCCGACCTAGTTCTCATACCATGTCACGATGTACTGCGATCAGTTTATCATTACTGACCAGACTATTGTACAGCCAATAAGCCGGATTTAGTAGTGATAGACCGATTAGCACGCCGCGCAATGATAGTCGATGTCACCATCCCCACATGACGAGAATCTCGTAAAAGCTGAGAAAGAGAAACAAATTAAAGGTCTTAGATTTATTATATATGGGCGCTACGTTTAACCGTGAAGGCCTACAAATATTAAAAATAGAATAATTAAAAAAATAAATTAATTCATTATGCATCAAGGGTGGGACCACCCAGGGAAACGTACTCCCGGAATAAAAAGTATCGATATTCTCTAGTCAGCTATTTGGCGTGAAGTAGTTACATACATCCACATACAAACCGACACACACTCACAAACATACACACACAAACTGACACACACTCCCAAACTTTCGCCTTTATAATATTAGTGTGATTATGGTAGGGTTTATGGTATCAGTAATATTGTTGATTACATTGTTTGCGTTACGTTATATTTGTTACTTCTTCATGCTCAAATAGTTAAACGGATTTCGATGAAGCTTGGTACACAGGTAGATTATGCTCTGGAATTACACTTTTTTTTAATGTTGGAAATCATCTAATTCGCTCTAAGGCGGAGCGAGAGGACGTGTCAGACTTTTACTGACTAAAACTAGAATTACACCTATGTTAATTCTTTGCTTTGCGTTCCAGGACCCTGGGGTTCCCTTTCGGACTACCCATGGCCCCAGTAGGCTTCGGCCCTACTGGGACTTTCTTTGAGGTTCGCGTGGAACACTACGCGCTGCCGACGACGCGGTCTCGGTCCGGACGGTTATCGGACGCCCACACCTTGTGCTCGTCATCCGCAAGCCCACTCTTTCGTTAGCATTACTGCTTCGCAGAAGGAAGCGACCGCCTGCCTTTCCTCCTCGCTCCGTACTATGGCCTAAATCAGGGCCTGTCGCGAGAGGTCACTACCGCCTCTCGCCCCCATGAGGACACGGCGGTGTTTCGCCCAAGCTGGAATTGCTGGAGTATGTTCTCTTGGGACAAAATTACGCAGTTAATCCTTCTATAACCACATTCAATTATGTTAACGGTAATATACCTGTTTCATAAATGGGTCAAACGGGACCACATGACGTACACATTTCAATCTGTTGTACAGTTGGCCACCCGAATCAACTATTAACTCACCGCAAGCTGGAATTATTACCTGTATGTTTATTGTTTTCGAGTAGTGATTTTGGCATTTTAAAGTAGCTGCGAATTTGAATAGAGACAATAAATATTATAATATTTTTTTTATCAATCTGTATCTACTGTTATACTTTGTGTCGTTTTTTTTTTAATATCATGTTTTTTTTCAGAAGAAAACTTAACCAGCACTAGGAATTTCTCCTGTATCGTACGTGCAACAAAACATATAAACTTGTGAATAAAACAAAAGGTTATACGAACATTTATTTCCTACAGGAAACAAATCCGCGACATGCAGCTAATCGCTCAATCACTGTATAATTACTAAAATCTCTTAAAACTTATTAAAATTAAGTATAAATATTTAATTTTTTTTTTTTTTTTTTTACGTGTGGTCTCATTTTTATTATTAAATGTAAAGTTTTAAGTGATCTACATCAAATGTTGACAGTATTTATCTTCTCCGAAAAGAATTGGCGACTGTAATTAAGTACGTGAAGCTAGTTACTAATTTACAAATCTCGAAACTATCCTTGCATTCTAAAATGTATCTCTAAGTAATTATTTTTATTAAAATTTAAGAAAAGTATTACTAGTCATTGTTACTGAAAAAAATGGTACTATACTATTTATGATTTTATAAATGATATTTTTTAATATTTCATGGGTGCAATAATAAACTTTTGGTGTAATTTTGATGTGAAAGTTGAGTAAAGACTGTTTTGGTTTTTTTTTTTTATTAAATTCGTTTGAATTTTAAATTGTATAATACATTTAACTTAATTTAAAATAGTTGTTTATTTGTCACCAGTAAGTTTTTATTTAAACTTTCAAAAACTGTAATTAGAGAAACAACCCTCCCAATTTCCTACTGGTAGATGCCAGTAATATTATTTATAAAGGCGAAAGTTTTTGAGTGGGTGTGTGCGTTTGTTTTTACTTCACGATCTAGTATCGTAACGGATTTGCGTAACAGGATACAGAATTAGAAGTCCTGGATTAGCGCATGGGATAATTTTCATCCCGAGAGTGGGTACCCTTGGGACGATATTCTACTATCACGCAGGCAAAGCCGCTGGCAGCAACTAGTTACCAATAAATGATCATCATCATCATCATTTTAGCCGAAAGACGTCCACTGCTGGACATAAGTGACCAAACATGGCCTAAGTGACGCCACAATGAACCATCCTGTGCATCTCGCATCCATTGGATTCCTGCAACCTTTACCAGGTCATCGGTCCACCTTGTAGGAGGCCTTTCAACTCTGAGTCTTCCGGTACGCGGTCGCCACTCCAGAACCTTTCGGCTCCAATGGCCATTTGTTCTACAAGCAATGTGCCCTGCCCATTACCACTTAAGTTTGGCGATCCTTCGTGCTATGTCGGCAACCTTAGTTCTCCTGCGGCTATCTTCATTTCTGATTTGATCACGCAAGGAAATTCCGAGCATAACTCTTTTCGTTGCCCTTTGGGTGACTTTCAACCTTCTGATGAGGCCTTTTTTTTCGGTGGAAAAACTTCTTATGACATTCCCCACTCTTGGGTGGAGCAAGAGATAGTGTCAGGCTTTTACTAACTAAAAGCCCACTCCTTTTTCTTCGTTACCTTCCGTACCAGGGCCGAGTCTTCCTATCAGAATCAGATCCTTGACCCCAGTAGGCTTCGACCCTGCTGGGCCTATACAGTATCTGACATCTCCTTGAGGCGCGCGTGGAACATTACGCGCCGTCGACGACTTGGGCTCAGTCCAGACGGTTACCGGACGGTCGGACGCAAGCCCGCGCCTACGGTGGCCGGAAATCGGGATCAGAATCCCGGCGGTGGTTGGGACGTGAGAACCGTTGCCTCACGCGATCAGCCACCTCCTTTGCTAGCATTTCTGCTTCGTGGAAGGAGGCGACCGCCTGTCACTCCTCCTTACTCTGATCATGGCCTGAACCAAGGCCATGATCGCCGCCGTCGATCGCCCCCACGAGGACACGGCGTTGCTCTTCTTGGCAGAACAAGGCCACCAATACACAAGGCAACCAGTACACTAACACCAACGCCAATAGCCAACTGTCACAACCTTGCTGTGTTTTTTGTATTTCTAAGTTAATTAATGTAATGTGTAGAAATGTACCGTTAAATCTAGTATGTAAAAGGTAATTTCTGAAACTACTGAACCGATTCCATGAATTATATCAAAATTGTCGTTGCACTATTCCTATTAGTAATGTAGGGTATAATAATTATATCTATACTTTTTATTTTCACAAAGGCAAAGCCTAGCAGAAGCTAACTATAAATAAATGAATAAATTAAGTTTTCTTCTATAAGAAAACTTAATTTATTCATGGATTGAACTAAAAAAGAAGTTTAGTGTACTAGATTAAAATAAACTATGCTATCGTGGCTAGTAATATTAATCTTAGCAATGGAAGGTACAATTGGGATAGTAGCTAAGTGATTGGCTTTCGCGATGAGTGGCAGCTTCAATTCCTGCATGGAACAAATATTTGTTTGGTCCGGAACGTTACTAGTCTTACAGGTGTTGGTGAAATCCCTTTGTTTTTTAACCGACTTCAAAAAGAAGGAGGTTCACAATTGACCGAGATATTGGTCAATATACAATAAAAAAATACATTCAGCCGAACTTAGAACCTTCTTTTTGAAGTCGGTTAAAAAAAAGCTTACGTCAGCAAGAACAATATCCTATCCCAAGAGGCTCTAAACATAGATTTTTTTTGCTAAATAAAATATCAGAAAAGCAATATAAAATTCACACAACTAATACTAGGTACCGAAGCCGATACAAACCTAATTTAGTCCATGAAAAAATATCGGAAAAATAACAACAAAATTTTCGGAGCGGTCACTAACGATATTGGAAATATTGACGCCAAAGTGTGTTGTGGTCTGCTCTACTTTTGACTTCATTTGAACAATAAACATGGACTTTATATTGGAAATGTAATTAGCGCCACTATTAAGTGATAATGTGGTCGACGATAGAGCACGCCTGCCTAGAAGTAACCTGATCACTCTTGACTTGAAGACCCCTAGGTTATAGCTATTGGAAAAAACAGACTTGGGCAGTGAATTCCATTCCTTAGTTGTACCGAATTGGTTCCGTAGGCTCCGTTTGCCCCTTTGTCACGAGCCATACGAATTATTAATCGTATAGCACTATCGGAGGATATATTTGGCCAAAACCTGCCGAAATTTTAGAAGCAGCTCAAATAATTATTGAGAAAGGTCTGGACATTACATCCGGGCATCCTAATTAATTTTGAATTATTATAACTATGTACTTACATACTTATTATAATAAGTGTTAGTTATAACATCGCCTTGGACTAATCTGTAAAGGTGTTATAATGTAATAAATAAATAAATAATTAGTAGACAACATTTTACGCCCAGGAAGCCCCGAATCATTGATACGACTAATACGTCGATAGCTAAGCCTCTGAGTTGACACAGCAACCATTCTGTAGTAGTATAAGGAAAAAGCTTATCTGGTATCTGCATGAATATAGAAAGTAAATTACTCTACTAAGCGTTACAGAAAATGAATCCAACCCAGTTAACCCTATTAAGAAAAAACACGCCCACTAATCATCCTTTTGGCAAGGCCACAGCAGAAAAAGCTTTAATCCCCTCAGCGGTCTCCCAAACGCGAGTCAAGCCCGATTGGTTTCCAGTCACAAAGTCTTAGCCACACATCCGATACGGGCATTCTAACCCCCTAATACTCATTACGAGTAACACCGCAGGCTGCAAAGGGGCCGTAAAAGCCAAGAACTTAATTAACGTCCCGGAGGTTTTACTTCACATTTATTTGGGCGTGAATTTGGTCCCAGCAATAAAAATAAACAATGTAAGCCGTACAGGTGTAGGTCACGTGTTCCTACGTCTGTAGAACGTATGGGCTCGGGTTATATGTGGGTGTGCGATGATTAAATTGATTAATTAAGATTGTGTGTTGTGTTCCCATTTTTTTTGTTCTTTATTACTTGCTGGGTTCTTTTTTTATTTATTTTTTGTGAAGTAATAGCTACTTTAACGTTTTCTTTTAGTTGATTAGGATGATTAATAAAATGGTTTTTATTCTAGCAAAGAAAGGCATTCGGAGAAAAATCGTTGGTAATCATTTTGCCGATGCCATTTATCTTCGAAACCCTCGATATGTTTTGCTTTTGTTGTATTATCTTTAGAGAGAAACACCAAAAGACATAAAGACGAAGAGGTATACCGTCCTAAAAAGCTAAGTGACTTAGAGATTTCATCAATCTATTTATAAAAGGAGAAACTAACTGACTGACATATCAATGCACAGCTTAAACTACTGGGACTAGGAACGTAATACTTTGCACAAGGCTTCCTTTTGTGTCATAGGCGAGCACTAAGAAAGGGTTTTCGGAAATACAACCATTAAGGGGATGAAAAAAGGGAATTTCATTTGTAGGTAAAATCTCATTCCGTGTGTCAATATACTTGAAAGTTAGCACAAATAATAACCTAAATAAATAATAAAGATTGCCATTATTTGTTTTTCAAAACTACCTTAAATACTGTATTATATAAAAAATTAGGGGGATTAAAGATTGCATAAGAATTTTATTTTCTGAGTTAATAAACTTGAAACTTGGTACAAATTCTAAACAAAATGAATAATAAATATTTTCATTATTAGTTTTCTCAATACTACCTTTAAAATACAGTTTAAGGGATTTTAAAGTTTTTATGAAAACATTCTTGCCAAAGAAGTTGCAGCCCAAGTGCCAGTGTCTAATAAAACGCATAGCTTCTCTACATTGTACTATATTAAGGGTAACAGTTTGGCTCCTCCGTCCATAATCCGTGCTATCTTACGGTAGCATGCGACTACTATTCGCTGTTTTGTAGAAGTCAAACTGTGATTCAATGCGATTTCAAACTCAACTATGTAACGTAAAGTTAACATTAATAGAAGGTGAGGACGAAGAAAAGAATAGTCGATCCTTGTGAGAGATCATACTAAAATTATAAAGGCGACAAGTGATATTTGTATGTTTGTTATTTTTTCACATTCAAACGGCTGAATAAATTACGATTAAATTTGGTACACGGGTCAACCATATCTTACAATTGCTCATAGGATACTTTTATCCCAATTTTATCCTATGTTTTCTACTTTCACGCAGCGAAAGTCGCTAGTGATAAAAATAAAAACTCTTAGCAGGTCCACTGTAGTCAGGAGATGTAAAAGTAGGCCGAGCGTAACCTCCAGCGAGCTGCAAAACCCGGGGAGGCCCTTCAGCCAGGAGTTCCAGAGACAGGAGCTGGTCCCGCGTGATTTCTTATTTCAGTACTATCACTGCCCCTAACTCTTACGTAACAAAACTTTAATACTTAGCCCTCAACCATTGACGTAGATACGTCACCCAAACGGTTTTTCGTTCGAAATTTCAGTTTACGTGGGAATTTCTGCTCGTCCTTTTTGGTAGTTTCCTAGTCGCTGGTGACGCGTGTTCGGCGATGGAAAGCAGACGCCTGCCACGTTCCTTAGCAGGTGAGTTTGACTACCTGACATATATGGTACGAAGCGTCAGTGTTAGTGTGACTTTCAAAAAAATATATGTTTATGTTTGTCGGCAGATAAAATGAACCTTAAGAGGCTAAGTTCGTCTTCTATGCAATCTACATCTAAAATATCACGTGAGTGAATAGTGTCGACAGCGACGAAATTGTAGAATCTTGGTTTAATGAATCTGTAGAATCATCGGCAGATGAAAATTGGCCGTATCTTAGGCAAGGACGAAGATAATGAAATTGGTCAACCACGCATCGTATTTCTCAGATCTGACACAATGAAGAATTGTTATATATGTTTCAAACTAAAACGTCTCAAAGCCCGGTATGGCTGTCAAGCTAGTCGTAAACCAGTCTGCTTGCAGTGGTCGAAGCCGATCTGTAACAATTTTTGTTATAAAATGCTTTATATTATGATTTATGGCAGTTATGATTTCTTCCTAATTAAAACCGTCCTTAGTAATTAATAATACCAATAAAAGAAGTTCTTGTTGTTAGAGAATATTTTTGTGTTAATTTTATGAAAATGTCTATGTAATTTTGATTACCTGATTAATGAATATTTCTCTGTGATTATTATTACTGTTTTTTCAATAAATAAATTGCACTAATCATCAAAGTTACACCTTGAAGACCTTCTGATGCATCAAATCAGAAGGTCTTCAAAGTAACGTAGGCATACTAAGTGTACGTCAGTGATAGTGCAACCAAACGCCACGTCAGTGGTTGAGGGCTAGGATACAACGGGTACTTTTATATTAAAAATAAACTGGACAAGTGCACCTAAAACTTTTTTAATTACCATATTTGCAAACAAGGATGCTTACTTTAAGCATGCAGCATGCAAGCAGGCATGCAGCATTATACCAGGCATGCAGCATAATATCAGGCATGCAAGCATGCAGCATAGAAGCAGGCATGCAACATGCAGCAAGCATTATTTCTATCACGGCTCCGCCACTGCGAGATTTGAGCAGCCCCACGCGAGCTTATCGTCGCAGATGGTTTTAACGCTCACCACCGCAGCTTCGGCTTGCTCAGCCGCGGCGGCGGCCCTTCCAACAACCTGCTCTTCAGTTATAGTTTTAATTTCAACTCTAAGCGTTCCCGAGATAAAGGGTCTTGACAGACAGACAACAAAGTGATCCTATAAGGATTCCGTTTTTTTCTTTTGATGAACGGAATCCTAAAAACACTGGTTTCGGGTAGCCTACTAAAAATATACAAAACGTTATATATTCCAAATGTTGTTTTATGCGATAACACGTCATTAAACAGAAGTTTATTTGGTGATTTGTTTGTAAACTATTTGGAAGACTTGTTGTATAATTATGTAATAGCAAACCATGTTTTTACCAATCGTTGGTTGTCAAATGAAAATTTTAAATCATTTTTTGGTTATCTGACAAGATACCGTATTAAAGACTAGAACTGTTTATAAACTACGTCGCAGGGACGTACGTGATGCGATCACGTTGTCACTAGCAGCTTTTGTTTGACTAGCAGTACGTCTCTCGAACGTATGGACCGACGGAATTCAATTGGTAGTAGCGATGTATCAACTTCGCTTCAGAGTTTTTGAAACTAGTCAATCAGAATCGTATCTGTAGGACAGATTTTCGAAATTCGAAACCTTTCGTTAAGTGGCTATTGCTGTTTGATATTAATAGGATTATTTTGTCTGTTATAGTTTCAGAATGGCCAATGAATTACGGGCATTTATCTTATAAATTTTTGTAGTCCAGGATCCTTAACGATACAATAAAAATAATGTACGGTCGGTGTTATTGTCGATTCAGGACGACTTTATATCTTTACATTGGTTTTAATTTTTATTTTAGAATATAAATAAATCCAGTGCTCTAGGATTATTTGAAAGGAATGTCTGAATGGAAGTCTGACACTTTCTGTTGCTCACCCTAGAGCGCGAGACGTTAGTAGACAACCTCCAACCCCAAAAAACAACCGTCTTGTGTTACTTGGAAATTTTGTTCATGAATAGAATGTTGCCACCTAACTAAAATACTAATCGTCCAAAATCAATTTAAAGCGAAAGAATTTATTCGATGATCTCGCACATAAATAATAAAATAACTCTCTAACGAAAGCATCGATTTATGTAAATTGTCTAAACCACTACTGCTACCATTTTGGTACCACAATCAAGCGGACGTACAGCGCACTCCAAGTACAGTACAACAATGCTTTCAAGATACTTGTTAGGGCTCCCGCAGTAATAGTGCTTCGACTATGTTTGCTGTAGCGCGGATGAATGATTTTTTCGTGATCTTAGGGAAGCGGAGCGCTTTACTATTAAGTCACCTACGAAGAAGATCGAACAGTCTCCTGAGGGTGTTGCCCGAGTGGTGGGACCTGTCCCTCATATAGAGATTGATGCAGCTTCATGATAGCGCTTCTCCTCTTATTGTTTGACTGTGTGTATTATTGTGTATATCTAATTTTGTGTGTGAATGTGTATTATTTTATTTTATTTATAATATTGTTTATGTAATTTTGATGTCCCTGTACTTCTGGACACGGCTCGTATAGTTAGGAGGTTCCTCTCTCTGGAGCCTTGACCGCCGGTAGCTTGGACCTGTCTCCGATACCAGTGAGCTAGTATTTTTTATATATTTTAATGTTTTTTTTATTTTTTTTATTGAAATATTCAAAAATATAATTTATATATCTATATATATATAAACGGAATAATAAAAATAAATCAGTTATTATCAGGCATTTTGGTCCATAGATCCCTTACCTTCCCTTCCCTAAACCTTACAGACTAACATATATAGAGTAAATACAAGTTATTGTTAGTAAATAAGACTTAGGATTATGTTAGTAACCCTTCACATTGCACTAAGTTCCTTCGTGCTGTTCTGCGGCACCTGTCTCGGAAGCGACGCATCACCACGCCTTGCGGCCAAATTCTTCCTTCAACATTTGGGGCAGAAAAGTGTTAGGGACTCGCACTACGAACGCCTTAAAATTGACGATACGGTGCGACTCCAGAAGCAGTACCCTCAGTGCGTACTTCGTCTTTTGGCGTAAGTACTCCACGATGTCTTCCACCCTTGTGGTGTGATGCAGGCGAGAGATGTACTCTAGAGTTTTGGCTGGGCGGCACACTGACTCTCGCTAGGAGTTGCAGACCTTTATGCTGAGCGTTCGGCCGTTTTCCGCGGATATGGTGCATATTTTCTCAATGGAATGTAGCTAGTACTAAGATCTTCCGCAAGTGAAATTTCCATTATTTCTTTCTTTCTGACAACGTCAGAAATAAATGAATTAATAATAATAAAACCTTAAAAAAATACCCTGAAGGAACATTAATAGGACAAATAAAATAACCTATCCCTAAGCTATTACCGTAACCTACCAGTACTTGCTTACTGCACTAATAAAATACTAGCAGGTACCGCGGCTTAGCTCCCCCCGCATTCGATGGCGTAATATCGCCATGGCTTATTCAGGCGGAACATAGAATAATCCCAGTTCTCTCTTACGAGCCAACTATATTAAAGATTTCATCGCTACTCGTTGGGTTATGATGTGATTAAGCTATTTGTAATCCCAGTCTCGTCTAGTTTTTGTGATTATGAAGTATGAATAAGCTATAAATAAAATTGAACTACTAATTTCTTCTTACTCGCGGTATAGATACAATTTAACTTGAATATTGCACACTCATAATATACATCTCTGTTAACCGCTTGCAGAGTAAGGTGGATCAAACGGTGGAGGTGTGCTCCGTTTGAGCAACGCCGTGTAAAAAAACTCGGCAAGTGCGAGTGGGACTCGCGTGCTGAGGGTTCCGTACTAACTACAATTTCCGAATGGAGTCTCGAACATTTTTCCGAATTGCAAAAAAGTTTTTTTTTTTGTGACGGTGACAACAAAATTTACTATTTTCAGATTTATTCCGATATTGTGCTATAATACCTTGTTTTATGCCAAATATCAGGCTTCTGGGTTAACGGGAAGTATTATATGAATAATTCCTTTAAGAGGATCGAAATATACGTTTTTTTGCGACATAAACGAGCGTATCTTTTTTATTAGTTAATTCAGAAGTTTCATTTTTTCACAGCTTCAAGGGACCGCAGACCTGAGTACATGGTATTTTTTTTAATTCCAACTCGATACCTTAACGCGTTCCCGAGATAAAGCGTCTTGACAGAGAGACAGACAGATAGACCGACAGACAGACAGACGGACAACAAAGTGAAGCTATAAGGGTTCTGTCTTTTCCTTTTGAGGTACAGAACCCTAAAAAAAATTGTTGTTAAAAAAAAAAACGGGACACGTAGATTACAATAACTGTAATCACATCGTAACCCTACGAATAGCGATAAAATCTTTCATATAGATAGCCGACTTGAAAAAAAAAATCGTACAACTCAGAATAATAATTCTTGATTGAAATCGAACCACACCAGGTAAATTTATTACACTTTTCTTGATTAATTTTTCGTCTATTGACGCGTAAGGCTGTCAAAAATTGAATTGACGTTTGACGTTGACTGACGCTGTCAGCGTCAGTCAACGTCAAACGCGTTGTTGGGTGACAGTGTCTTTTGAAAAAGTCAAGTAAACTCGAGAAAAATCTTTTTTACGACAAACATTCAACAGTTAACGTTAACATCGTGATATCAGAGGCCCTAACAAAGCTCTTAAGAGGGTCTTTTTTCACTCGCCTATCACTAATATCGAGCATGGTTTAAAAGCTTGTTACTTCATCCAACGCGATGTTTGACGAATAAGCAACGCAAAAAAGAGAGATAACGCCTGAAAACTTTGTTAGCATTTGGTAATTCCGTGATCTACTAAAATATTTTACAAAACTTGTTCCAGGATATACGTGTTTTTTTTTAACTCTTAAAAGTATTTGAAAATAAAAATGGTCGTCGTTCGAAAATTTGACTAAATTTGCAAGGATTCTATTGTTTTACTTTTTTGACTTTTTTAGCTTTTGAGTAAATTATGAAGTATCAAAGTTCATGCAAAATAGCAGATTTACAGAGGTCTTTACTGGATTTGTTTAACACAAATGTATAAATCGATTTCAATAGATGCCTAGATAATATCCACAAGATGTATTTCCAAAATATCTAATGAAAAATTTGTAATAATGTCATAATCGCGTAAGAGCGGTTGTATGAAAAACAGTGAAAATGTATGTCGAGTTGCACACCCTTAACGCGATCCATTTGACAATTTAAACTGAACGGTTAAAGGGTTGGATCTATACAGGGTATATAACTTCATCCCCAATAAGTCATGGTTAAATTATGGTTTTGGGCAATGTGTAAACATTACACTACACTACAGTTGCCATACGATTATGCTGGCTACAGCTGTCAGATTCATACAATGTGTACAGCTACCTATTCTTTTCTCTAATCTTAAAGATGCATATTTTAGCCCTACTATTATCCTACCACGCTATGTAAAAATACCTTAAACACTTTAATATTTTGTAGGCAAAAGTTTGTATGTCTGTATCTGTGTGTGTTACGCTCTAATGGCTGAACGAATTTCAACGAAACTTTTAAACAGGTAGAACATGTCCTGGAATAGTACGTAGGGTATTTTATATCCTGGGAGTACGTTTCCTTGGAATAATTTTCTACTATCACACGGGTGAAGACGCTGCACCTAGTATAGTATGAATATGTAAGTGTGTGTGTATGTGTATGTTTGTTAATTCTTCACGCTCAAACGACTTTCATGCCGTGGATATAATACGGTAGACAAAACTACTGTCAGAATCTAGTATGTTGAAGAAAATCTGTTTGTTTGTAGAAACTTATTTCATTATGAACGAAATCGGTCATAAAAATCTTTCACGAAAACATTCTCGTCAAAATGTTTTGAGGACTATAAATAAGTTTTACCAACTAACTGAAGATAATATCTCCCGTCAAATCTCTGATTAAGCAAAATACGGACTTTATCAATTTAACAATGGCTAAAAGGACGTCAGAAACAACGGTCATTAACCGCAAATATTGATAACAATCAATTACGTTTTATGATAAAACCGATGCCTGCCAGGGCTGAGGGAATGATTTGAAAGAGTTGCAGTGTCCGTAAAACACAAAGAGCAACTGAAGGACACAAATGGGTTTAGACAATGAAAGTCTGACATAGCCTCTCACTAAAACCCTAAAGTGTTAGAAGTCATTTAATGATTGGGCACCATAAAAGAAATACTACATTCGTTTGCCTCGAACGATCATTTTTTCATTTAGTTCGGAGACCATAGCAATAAAGGCATGATAAATCAAAATAATGACAGACCATTAAACAAACAAGATAATGCTTACATCAATCTAAAACAATAATTTTACAAGATTTATGTATTGTTATTCAAAACTATGATATTTCACTGAAAGAGACAAAGCCTCAACCGCTTTGAAGATAAGAAAACCATTTAGTATAATTAAGATAACTTCAGTAGCAGAGGTCAACTGCGAACAATATATTTAGGTAAGAAATCATAAACAATGGTGAAGATCCTTCAAGTTAAGATTTTTGTTTTGTTTAACTTAAATTTACTATTAATTATAAAAAAAAAACTGGACAAGTGCGAGTCGGACTCGCGCACAGAGGGTTCCGTACAAACTTACCTGTGTAAATAGTTTAATTCCCGAATAAAGGAAATAAAGAAAAAAAAGAAACAGGTCTCGTAGATTTTTTCCGAAATTCTTTATTTGTGCCGTAACAAAAAATTTACTATTTTAAGATTTATTCCTATATTTGTGCTATCAGACCTTATATTATTGTATATTTCAGGATTCTGAGTCAACGCGAAGTATTCTATGAATTTTGATTCCCTGGAGAGTGTCGAAATACTCATTTTTTGCAACAAAAACTCTTGTTTTTTTCTTTAACTTGGAAGTTTATTTTTTTTCACTGCTTCAAGAGACTGCAGATTTGAGTATATGGTTTTAATTTCAACTCGATACCTCCATGCGTTCTCAAGATAATGGGTCTTGACAGACAGACAGACAAATAGACGGACGGACAACAAATTGATAATAATAATAATAACCCATTGCCGTATCTCTACGTTAACTTCGTGGTGAAGCTTGCGCGCTACAATAAACCCTAAGTCTGTGTCGGCAGAGTATGCTTTGCCGTAACATGCCTAGGGTGAGAGAGACTAAGAGAGATACAATCCGTAGGGTAGTTTTGTGGCGAACTGTTGGGCATTAGCGACCCCACGGACCCGATCTCCCGGGAGAATTCTTATTCTTCATCTCCAGTTTGCCTTTTTAGTGACTAGGGTTAAAGACCGCTCCCTCACGAAATACATACATAATATAGATAAATTATACCCAGGCACAGAACAAATGATAGTGTTCATCACACAAACATTTGTCCTAGTAGTTAGTCTTTTAAGTCCCAGTGCTGGGCGAAAGCCTGCCTCTCCCTTTTCTACACACATCTGTCCTCGATCATTGCTGGTCAGTCCCTCCAGTAGTTGTCAAACTCATCTCTCCAACTTCACCTTGGTCTGCCGCGATATCTTCTTGCATTTAATGAGATCCAATAAGTGGTTCTTTTAGCCCGCAGCTCATCTGACATGCGGCTGTGTATCAAGTTTTATCGAAATTCGTCCAGCCATTCGAGCGCGAACGAGAATCAAACATACACACACAAACTTTCACCAATATTAATGTGATAGTGTGATTATGATCATAGTAGATATATGGTAAATGGTTTGATTTTTAGTTTACTTGTCTACTTTAATTTTTGCTAGCATCAAAAGGACACCATACCGAAAAATTGTTTTTAATACACTTATTCAAAAACCCGTTCTTATTTCTAACACTTTTAGGCATACAATTTACAGTTTTTTTCACTAGTGCGCAAAAGTTCGTACGCTTGCCACTGCCACAATTTATTACATTTATCGTATCAGGCTGGGCGTGACCCATGAGTCGCGCATCTACTCCCACGAGTCGCATGTTAAGTCTCGTTTATTTATATCTTCGTAAGGGTATTGAGTGGAGCAGTGGTGGCCGAGTTGTAACGGCCCCGACTTACAAGTTGTAGGTTACGGGATTAAACCCTGCCAGGCGCATTACTTTTTGTAATTTATTTAATCACCACTGCTCTCAAAACGGTGAAGGAAAACATTGTGAGGAAACCGGCATGTCCTAGAACCAAAAATTCGAAGACATGTGACATCCACTAACCCGCACTGGGCCCGCGTGGTGGATTCCATTCCATTCCGCCCATTCCCTCTCCTAGAGAGGAGGCCTGAGTCCCAACAGTGGGAACATTATAAGGCCGACTATGCTATGCTATATGCTAAGGGTATTGAAAAGAGTATTAATACAAGTAAAAATTTTTCACTGAAGCACTCGGCTCTATAACACCCACCTACGACTCGCGCGAATACCGTCTCGGTCGCAATGACAAACTTTCTCAACTTGTATCAAAATGTACCATTTATCGGTGTGTGTGAACATGGAAATGTTCAAACCAATTCTTATTAGATTCAACATATAACAAACTTACACCTAAAGGACCTTACCTGTTCAGGCGCCGGGGAAGCTGGTGAGTTGCTCTTGAAGGAGCTTACGGCTCTGATTAACCTAATGCTCTCTGGCAAGGTGAACGAAACCGTCATCGACGTCTTGTACGGGGCTAATTTATGTGCCCTGCGTAAGAGGGATGGCGGTATTCGTCCCATTGCCGTGGGAACTACCTATCGTCGTATGGCAGCCAAGATTTGTTGCAAATTTTATGGTGAGGTGGTTTCGGAAAAATTTCAGCCCCTACAGCTTGGTTACGGCTCCAAAGGGGGCTGTGAGGCTGCCGTACACGCGTTGTCGACCTATCTAAATTCTGGCAAAGGAGAGGCTATCCTTAAGGTTGACATAAAAAATGCATTTAATTCAGTTAATAGGGATACCTTGCTGGCAGAAACTAAAAAAGAAATACCTCAAATCTATAGTTTTCTTTGGCAATGTTATAGACAACCATCTAAATTACTCTTTCGGGACAACCTTTTGGAATCCGCTGTTGGCTGTCAACAAGGTGACCCCCTCGGGCCAGTGATCTTTAGCTTAGCTATACACCCAATCATTCGAAAACTAAATTCCAAATTTAATGTGTG